>CM067356.1:14010702-14073202 GCA_034190875.2 Urechis unicinctus
TCCATTTGTTGTATGGTTTGTGTCCTCTCTTTGATATCAACATGTTTGTTGATTTCACAAGTGTCTGCAGCCAGGAGATGTCGCTGATGCCGTTGTCTACGCTCTGTCCGCCCCACCACATGTTCAGGTAAAATACCCTCACATACCCACGCACACACCCATTCCAAGTTTGCAACTGTTTTTTCCCCACATTTGAGCCCGTTCAGTTTCCTGCCTTGTTGGTCGCATGTTTTCCAGGTGCGTGACGTCATTATGGAACCAACAAGGGACAATCCTTGAACACTCTTCCACCTCGAATCTTCTGCTACAGCACGAATCCCATTTTATCTAGTTCTTTGAATAGATTTTGTGATTTATCCATCAATGAATATGTTATTTGTGAAAATGTGTCTCTTGGGCCAAGTTTTATATTCCTATGCAAATATGTTGATTTAAGCATGATTCATCGAATCCTGTGGTACTAGACGGAATAAATGTTGTTGATGCATATTGGAATCGCTTGTTGTTTTGTTTGTTTAAAAACAATTATCCTGATTCAACATGGTAACAGAACGTCTTATCAAGAAAATCCTCGTTTGTCGGTGCATGTGCTGTCCGTTTTACGGTGCTTTTCGTGGGAACAAGGTAACATATGCAGCCAATGATAGCCTCGCACCGCAGTCACGTGGCAATGATATGCTATTCAGCTATCAAGTGATATCATCGCAGTACATCATTTCTGGTATTCCATCCTTACCTTCATATCAAATGCCACAAAGGCGGTGATTGCTGAATTATGCTCTCCATCACCTGACAAGGTAATGTCGTGTCCTTCCAGGGCTCTCATAATTGCGCAGGATGTTAGACATGAAAGAGTCATATTCAATGCGATCGTGTGGCAACCAAGAACACCATGGGTAGCGCAGGTGTGTTCGTCGATCACCTCTTCGATCACATGGGTAATTAAAACACCAATACGGTCGTTGCCAACGATGATTTTTATTCCCCTTTCTCTCTTGCGAAGATTTGCCTTCTACCTTGACCCTGAAGGGTTGTTGGCCTTGGTTCCACAATTGCTGGCGGCGACTGGTGGGCCAACGGCCGCAGTTGTTTGATATCCTCTTGGCGGGTGTGATTTTCTTGATGACAGTGACAGTTTTTGTTTGAACCTTTTGTGATTGTAGTATCTAAAAAGGGCTCGTCCCCTCCTGACGTTGTTGTGGGTATGTCTGGTGTGTCCGAGTTCGGCGTTGTCTGGAGAGCTGTTCTCGGTGTGTCAGACTCTTGTGTTGTCTGGAAATTTGCCCTTGGTGTATCGGAAGCTGGCGCTGTATGGAGAATTGTCCTTGGTGTATCCGAAGCTGGGGTTGATTGGAGAATTGTCCTTGGTGTAACAGAAGCTGTCCTGGTCTGGAGAATTTTCCTCGGTGTTGAAGACACACAAGAGAAACAAATAAGTACTGACAGACAACGAACACCTAGTTGTAAGTTTATGTTAAAAAAACTATTCCCCAAAAACAAAACTACTGGGTCACTTTTACTCAAATGAATATAATGTTTTCAATTCAAACTAAATTATCAATACACTGAACGCATGGAAAAGTGTTTACACGAGTGTAACATTATATATATACATTTACACAGGCAGTTCATCCGATGGTGCTACCATTATTTGGGACGAGAATTCGGATCCCCATACCATCCTGTGTAACATCAGTTATCCGGGACACATTTCCCAAGGGGACACACAATTATGTGGGATATGTGGATAAAATGAACACTTAGAGAAGCACTGATAGACTGCTTGGCGCGTTTCTGGGATATCGAATTTGAAGTTCTGATTGTGTGGGATCTTTAGTGCTTCCATCTCCTCATCCTTTATTTCACTGGCCTTGTATATATTAATTGTTGTTGTCAACAAATCTTATATACCCAAGTTGGTGCATTCAGCACTGCCCTCACGGTCTGACCTCTTCCAACATTTTCATTGAAATGGATAGTTGCAACGATTAATCTTAAATCAGTTGTGAACCTTTCTATCAGTTTGAAACAGGATAAGTATGTGCTTCATATTTGATTCATCAGATGTTTTGTGATTAGTGGGATTCAAGCCTTAGTGTAGGAGGTCTGGGTATTGGTTGAAAGCATCACGATGTTCCTACACAATGTTTTGTTGGTGATAATTTTTTTTTCCAATCTCATGGCACAACTCGTATCTAAAGACTACAAGATTTAGTTTTTCAAGGAAAGTGAAGGATCTCGTGTTTTTTTTTTAGTCTAAATTCTAAAATGATATGTTGCAACACCTGGCTTGATCCACCTTTTGCATCGCTTTCGACCAGTCATAGACCCATGAACACAGGAATGAAACAGACCTGCAAACACTATATGTATATATTAAGCATCCAAACAGAGAATATTTAAGGATCACTAGAGCAGGACCACAGTGATAGCCTTTTTCCTTCAGGGGCAAGTGAAACAAGATTTTGTTTATATACCAAAATTATGGAAAATGTAAAAATCTTACATGAAAGTGCTAATCCATGCAGCTATACTCGTTAAGGGATTTTGAATACCATGTTGCATTATTCTATTTGAGGATTAGCTTAGTAAAACCTATTCTGCTGATGCTTCAAAAGGAATGGAATTATAAATATATTTATTAAACCCCTTATTTTTACTGCTTTGGTGGGGGGGGGGCGTTATTATCCAGCTGGGTAAACCATATGATTTTTTAACTTTTCTAAAAAATGTCAGCTCACTTTTTGGTGCACGTTTTTCTCCACTGCATGAGACCACCATGCTCTCATTCACAGCATTGACATCCAATGTTGTTGCAATATCATCAACCAAAAACTACAATCGGCAGTGTATGTCGCTAAGTCACGTTGGCAACAATTACTTACCCATAGCAGCGTCAGCAGTGAATGTGCCCAGTTTTGGATCCCACTATGATCAATGGTTTAAATACTCAAAATGTCACAATCATTAAGAACAACATGCCGACCAAGACGCCAGTATTTGTCCGAAATTATTCCCTACGTTTCACGTATACTTTTATCGATTCTGGTCTGCTTAAACGTGAATAAATATAACGATGCATTATATCCGCCAGTGGTGAATGCGGTAAAAGGCAGTGTTGGACAAAAGCGCACACCCACTGCGTTAGGCAAAAAGATCAGAGTTCAACAATCTCTTAAAATTGTACCGAATTGTAACTCTTGTACACATACGCTGGACGCGATGCGTACAGCTAGGTGCAAGTCGGGCAACATAAACGCTACAGCTTGACATACTAGTCAGTAGAAAACTGGGATTCAACCGAGCTTTTCTGCTGTCATTGTGTTTTGGATGTCTTTCAAAGCAAGATTACATCCAAATGCTTGGTTTGGTTACAGATCATTCTAGACATCAGTGGCCACAGTGAACGCTCTATATCCGCCTGTGGTAACTAGGCGATATAGGGGCGAACGAGTTCAGGCTAAGATAACCAATGTAAAAGAAGCGATCGTTACGATGGTGTGCTACACGACCGTGCGACCTCATGTGAAAACATAAATAAAGCATACTAGAGCTGGAGGGGTTACTATGTTGGTTTGTTTTCAAAATATTAATGTATCACTGTATGATTGTGGCAGCTATGCGTTGTGTGTAGCTCTAACGAACCAAACTGCATTCACATATTAGTTCTGAAGGCGAACCGTATAAATTTGGTAAACGGTATTTTCCAGATCCAAATATGACCTTATGATCAAATACAACCACCTTATTTCTTTGGCAACCAGGAGTGATATCGCGACATTGCTTCGCTGCGGCGCCGAGCGAGAAGTGCTGGGTTGAGTATTTACCAACTGCTTTTTCAGAAAAATAATCCAGTTATCGCCCAATCAATTCAGGAGACAAACGCGCTGTTTTCTGTCCTCAGTGTATAAAGAAATATGCCCAATCACATTCAAATACAACTACACTCACGGTCTCAAGCGTTAACAAGCCATAGATGTAGCCATACGAGACGCCTGAGTAGTATATATTTATATTACCGTTCTACCTGATCTAGAGATAGATACCGAGAGTCAGCGGCAGAAAAACTTCCGTTGCAACTCATAAAGCAATTATCAAACCGCCCTTTACCAACGTCATATTTTTGAGTTCGGTGAATAACGACAAAATCTTAAAGTGTCGAATTTGTTTCATCAGGACTCATGCTGACCATATTGATGTCATTTTTTCTTTATTCTCTGTGAAAGTTGGTAATTTATCTTAGATTATGTGAATTAATGTCAAATTTTCATGACTCAATCCAATTCTCTCTTTCTTCTGAGCACGATAGTGGAATCTACGGGGTTTTGCAATTGTTCGCTTTTAGACCAACATGCAGGACAGGCATGTCAAATGTTGGCATCTGTTAAAAAATTGAGCGCATGTTGGCGAAATGGATTTATTTTGTGATATCTCCACTAGAACTCTTTCTGTCTCGTTTTTTTACTTGTTTCCAATGATCATTTTCACATTGATTTAGAACCCAAATTAATTGCCCCAGTTGACCACGGATTCTTCAAACAGACTTGAATCCTATTTGTGAGATGGCATTGCAAATAATATCGAGTAACCCCTCCTACAGAGCATTTGTGAAATTTAATCGGCATAAATAACCGTATTCTTGTTTATCCCAACCAGCTGCCCATATATAACAGTTTAAACCCACCGGAACAAGAAGCAGGTAAAAAAGGAAGAGGTTCTTTTTTGAGTTTAATAACTCCTGATTCCTTAACAGAGGCTACATTGCCTAGACACGGCAAAGAGATCATTTGTTCATGGGTAAGTTTCTTAAAACTGATCTATAATATTCAATGTATTTCTGTTTTCAACATTTTACATATTTTGGCAGTGGAAGTATTATAGTGTCGCTGTCCATTACGGCTTCTTAGTATGTTACAGACCATTATAAAACAAAACTCTGACAAATTCTTAAAGACCGCCTCTGGTGACATCGGCACTGATATGGGCAATCTCTTCTGGAGCGGGCGTAGCGGAGGAGGCCGTCGAAGCGACGATGGGAAACGTTACAGAGGTGGAACAGGATACGCGACTGGAGGAGGTTACGGAGGTGATCATGGTGGACATCATGGTGACGAAGGAGGTCACTCTGGAGTGGGAGGAGGAGGTGATTGCAGAGGAGGTGTTGGCGGAGGTCACTCTGGAGGGGGAGGAGGGGGTTAATGCGGAGGAGGTGGAGGCGAAGGTCACTCTGGAGGGGGAGGAGGAGGTGATTGCGGAGGAGGTGGAGGAGGAGGAGGTGGCGGTGGTATTTGATATTTCTGATTTTCCTTACAATGGACATTGTCATTAAGCTATGAACGCTTGGTGCCATCACAAATTATCACGTCTACGATATCCATACAAGTTAGCCACCCATGAGATTCATCAAATACGGGCACTCTTCTTTCCACCATAATATTTTGTTTGATTTATATGATTTACGTGTGCCATTGTTTTTCTTACTGAAATTGTTTATTCTTGATATGTTTATCAACCACAAATTTCTTGTAATTGTTCCCAGGAAAAAAGAGGTAGAACTGTTGATTTAAGCGCTCTGTCACAATTACATTTACAAAATGCAAATATGTGTCAACCACATTTATTCACAGAGCTGCACACACTCACGCACCCACACACACACATACACACACATACACACACACACACACACACACACATACACACACGCACACACACACTCGCACCTAGAACGTTAATGCAGTCATAACGCAGCATAGCACATTGCCGCAAAAGTGCACGGTTAATCGGATAAATCGTAGGCCAACATATGGTTCGAGATGCAAGTACCAAGGTTCAGCGCATATTCAATTCGTCGAGACAGACAGACGGTGAGTTTCAGAGCTAAGTAAATGGTGTGTTTCTAACGTCGACAACGTTGATGTTGAAACTGGACAATCATTCATAGATATACAGGAAAACTGATGTTGTGTGTATGAAGGATATATATCAAAATTTCTCATTGGAAAATATACAAAATCGTCTTGATTATCCATTTATCGACATCTTTCGTCGAATGCACCGTATTGTGATGGCTGTTGTTCACCATGAGCTAAGTACAAGTGATTACATTTAACAATATCAATAATATCCATACTAACATTATATGACAAAGGTGAGTGTTGGGGTTTTGTTTTAGCCATGGAGAAGTGGATAGGAAAGGTTGTTTTGGTGACAGGTGCATCATCGGGTATTGGGGCCGCCATCACACGTAGCCTGGCAGCCAAAGGGATGCAAGTCGTTGGGTGCGCACGCAACATAGAACCGATTCAGGTAGGACTGCCTTTCCATCATGGGCGATTACAATAACCAGGATTCCCCAAATACAGCAGTCATTGCTCTACACACACACACACACACACACACACACACACACACACACACACACACACACACACACACACACACACACACACACACACACACACACACACACACACACACACACACACACACACACACACACACACACACATACACACACACACACACATACACACACACACACAAAAACACACATACACACACAAACACACACACTCACGCACAAACACACACATATATACATATATACATATACACACACACGTGTGCATGTGTGTACACACACGTGTGTATGTGTGTGCATTGAATATGAGGCCCTATCTTGAACTAGTACCTAGTGCTTGACAAAAGTCCTTGAATATAACCAACAGTGCTTGAACGGTGCATGAATCATTACTAGCGGCCATTTAAAGTTATTTCCGACCGGAGGCGTCTGAGGCTTGGGTGGAACACCACTTAACCAAGAGGCAGGCAGTGAAACTCTGTGTGCACTTTGATTGGGTCTCATCTATTTCAAACTGATTAGACCTAAAACAAGAGACCATTCAAAGCATAGCATTTTAAGTGTATTATCTAAGCATCATATGATCTTCCAAATCGTTGCCTCTTCAGAAGAACCTGCGGTTTATTTCACGTAGCTTTAGTCAAATGGAGTTCATTTTACAGCGTAATCTATCGGTATACTCAGAGCTTTCATGAAATTTGGTACTCCTCTAACGGAACACAAAGCGCATCGCTAAATTGTGGTGTATGAGTGGACTAAAACTGAATTAAAACGAAATTTAAAAAAACGGAATATGATTTAATGGTTATTTTGAAGCGTACATTTTATCAGTAGCTGTAGTAGAAGTGCTGAAGTGCAACCTAGCTTTATGTTGCACAGCTGACTGACATTGCGCAGCCCATAGCACTCATTCACACGCTGTCTGCATGCCATTTCTAGCATTATTTTGTGTCTTGTGACCTGTTGATAATAAAGGTAATCGCAAACATGAAGTAAACTTTCTGCTGTCTGCATAGCTAAATGTGATGAGCATTGGAAGGTACAGAGTCGTGTCTTGATAGTGCGAATGTGGCTAATGCTTCGGCATTGCTTGAACATAGCTGACTAACAAATAATAACCTCGTATCAACAACCGCTTGAATGCCATGAATTCTTTCCTGCACTGGCCAGAATCTATCCATGTTCTCAAGGTAATGACAAGTGTTATTTTGGGTCATATATCTAAAGCAAAAGTTCCATGAAAATTATCATGTTGCATTTGCAATGAAACCACATTCTATTTTCGTAAACTTTGAGGTTTCTGCATGATATCGAGTCGTTAAGCATTTGGAATTCTCTGCAGCAGATTGTCCACCAGGTTCTCCAGAAGTTGCTTAGAGTTGTTCTGAAATATAGCAACAAAGTCTTGCTCGCCTCTTTATCCTTACATTCTTAACTGAACAACCTGAAATGTGTGAGTGGCGACACACTCTCGAAGGCTGACGCTCTGCAAAGATCTCTGTTTGCATCATCCATTAAAATAATTCAAACCAATTACATGCACAAGATAAATTACAGCTCTCAGCAACCTAATACATCGATCCTTTACTATGTCCACAGACCCTGTCGGAGGAATTATCTGGCACAGGAGGTCAAATTGAGGCCGTGAAGTGCGACCTCACCAAAGAGGATGACATCTTGAAGCTCTTTGCAGTAATTGAAGAGAAGTTTGGAGGCGTGGACGTTTGTATCAACAATGCTGGTCTGTCATTCGTGGCGCCGCTGATGACGGGCGAGACAGACAAGTGGAAGACTATTCTAGACGTATGACGACATTTTGGTTTCTAATAGACAGTAACAAACGTAATTATTATACTTTATTGTCCCTATTTGAACCTCAGCCCTATTTGAGGCTCTCCCCAATATTCTGAAAGGCAATCATTGGATCACACTGGTTACAGTGATATTTGTTGGCAATCATAATTTGAACCTATGCACACCGGCCGATGTCAACGTCATATTACCATTGCTGATACACAACGCTGCTCTGTTATAAATTGAGAAACATAAATAATTAGAAATGAGGCCGATTCTGTGAATCACCCGATTGAGTGGTACCATAAATGACATCCAATACTGTTCCGTAGGTGAACGTGCTTGCGCCCAGTATCTGCGCCCGGGAGACGATCAAGTCACTGCGCAATAGAGATCGTGATGAAGGTCATATCATACATATTAACAGGTCAGGTCCATAAATATATAATGCGCGCTTCTTAAACTGTTCTTTATACGTGTAGCGTCTTGGAGTTCCTATTAAGTATTGCATATTTGCAGGATATGTTTCATGTATGCTACTCATCACGAATTCAATAACTCTACTGCCATTGCAAGATGGTTATTTTGTAGTAATGATTTTGTAGATTTCTGTTGATAGATATTGCTTCACTGTATGTTACATTAGTTTTAATGTATTATACAGTGACTCAGGTCACTACGTGAAGCCAGCGCGCGCTCATTTCTACTCTGCCAGCAAGCACGCCCTCACAGCTCTGACCGAGGGTCTCCGCAATGAACTCCGCAGCACTGAATCTAACATCCGTGTCTCTGTGAGTCATGGGTCCTTGTACATATAATCTCGCTCGCTCGGATTATAGAGGCTGTGACAATCAACTATATACATTCCTAAATCTCACCTCCGCCTTGTAATCTCCGAAAAAACGCCTTTATGTTATACACGAGATTTATATTTTAAATTTTAGCTCCGCTGATCAGCATGGCTGATCGTTTACCTTTGCTCCAGCGTTCACCTAGCCGTTCTACGTGATATTTTTTTACAGAATCAGCTAGCAACCCCAAATAACACATTAAACATTTTCTCATGCTTGTGTCTCCTTGTCAACTAAAACCACCTCTGTTTGACCTTTGACCGCTGAGTTATAATTAACAGCATATATCTTATGTACAGTACAATCCAATTACCTAATATCAAGTTGATGTATAGCTTAAGAGAGGCTTTCAGTGAACTTGGTCTATCTTCAGAGATCACACCCTCCAATCTTACGTGTATGAATCTGATACATTTAAGTGACGCGGTTTGTCAACACAGCTAATAGAAAATTTTCGTTGCATTTGTAAACATATTTTGCATGCCTCTCACATGGTCCAATGATAGACCAATTTGACCAGTCCGTCCGTCCCTACCTCTGTCAATTGATGGCAAATTTGATTAGGTTGCAAGATAACAACCCAAAATCATAGATAGACTGTTCTAAAATGACCTTTTAAACTAAAATTCTGTATCGTAATTTTTCACGTATTCATTCATCTAGACCTATACTGGGTTTCCCTTGCTAAGTGAAATTAAGCTAATTACTCCGGGGGATATTGTTGTTTCAAAATGTAAGGGTGAAATGATTGTGCGTATGTTTGATGTTTATGTCTTTAGCAAATCAGTCCTGGCTTGACCCAAACTCGTATGTCTTTTCGCTCCCTTGGAGAAGAGATGGCGAAGGAATTGTACAGCAGTCACCAGGTATGATAATATTGGGGCCTTGGGTGATTTTAACAACGAAAGGTGTGGGGGAACATGGCAGACTGATATCTATCACTGAACATGGCATGATTATCAACATCATCATCATCATCTTCTTCTTCATCTTCTTCATCATCATCATCATCATCATCAAGATGACCAGGATCAACATACGATTGATCATGATCGTCGTCATCATCATCGGTATCATCGTGGTGATCACGATCTTGACCATCTTTAGCAACCCATTTTGAACAAACCAATACATTGAACACATATTGCCAATACAAGTTTTTATGCACTTTCTTACAGTCTCACTGAATTTTCCACGTCGTCTGGTTGGGATTGCTATTAAGATTTCTTAATGGAATGAAAATTATAACACTTGGTTCTATACCTTACTCGCAAATGTAAACCATTTTCAAATCAGGCCATTATTTGTGGAGTAATTGATGAATTTTGCAAAAACCCATTATACTTGATGTTGACTATAATTATACTTGATGTTATAATGAAGGATCAAAACGAGACGTCTGGGTTTTGCGCATGGTAAATCTTCATCTTAGGGGTTATTGAACGCCAAAGGTGTGAAATTGTCACATTCCAACGCAACATTGTACATATGCTATGTATTAAATAGGTATTAATTTAGTCGATAGAGTGTAACCAAATGTACGATGGTATAATCTAGTAGCTTAAGTTTAATGATTTAGAGGATTCCGGATAGAGATAGATATTGAGAAATCGTCATATTGTGAAATTGCTGGTAAGTTTTGAAATATAAATGACGTCAGCTGTGAGGAATAATTGAAACACAAAGTTATGGCTTAGTTTATGTGGTATAACGTCGGGGCAGGTTCACTTTTCCTTGCCTGGATCCATTTTGCTTTGAGGTTAAATATGGGGAAAACTGTATTTTCATTTGGAGGTATACATATATATAAGTTGAAAATAAGAACACTATCTGTGATATGTAGATCACTATGCAATAATAATCGACAAAATTACAAAGCTCTCACCTTAAACTTCCGGTGCGACTCTTTTGATGCTCCTTCTATTAAATGATGTCATAATTTTACCAATATGGACAGCTTATTGTCGATATTCTTGAATGTTTTGATGCGTTACATGATTTTCGACATTTGGCGCTTTGGAAAACCATTCATAATTCACAATTGCAAGTAAATGTAAACATTTGACGATCAGATAAACGGGGTCATGCATTAATTGTATTAAAAAATGCACATAACCGACTCTCTCATTGTCGAATGAAGTGTCACTCTGTGCGGGTGCCTGTATGTCCGCTAAGAGGAATTCGCGTGTGCGTGTGATACGTTGTTGGTCAATATTGCAGCATTATGTGTGATGTCATATGACATGTGGTAATGTAACGCATCATTGTCCTACATTTGTTGTATAGTTTGTGTCCTCTCTTTGATATCAACATGTTTGTTGATTTAACAAGTGTCTGCAGCCGGGAGACGTCGCTGACGCCGTTGTCTACGCTCTGTCCGCCCCACCACATGTTCAGGTAAAATACCCTCACATACCCACGCACACACTCGTCCCAAACTCGCTGATCATTCTAATTGTGCCAGGATTCGGAGAAAGCGAACATCAGGATCCGTTCGCAACTGCTTTAACCCCATTTGTGCCCGTTGAGTTTCCTGCCTTGTTGGTTCCATGTTTTCCAGGTGCGTGACGTCATTATGGAACCAACAAGGGAAAATCCTTGAACATTCCTCCACCTCGAATCACCTGCTACAGCACGAATCCCAGCTTATCCATTTATTTGAGTAGATTTTGTGATTAATCAATCTATGAATATGTTATTCATGAAAATGTGTCTCTTGGGCCAAGTTTTATGTTCCTATGCATTCCTACGATTCCTGTGGTACTAGACGGAATAAATGTTATTGATGCATATTGGAATCGCTTGGTGTTTTTTTTTTTGTTTTAATTATCCTGGTTCAACATGGTAACAGTACGTCTCCTCAAGAAAATCCTCGTTTGTCGGTGCATGTGCTGTCCGTTTTACCCTGATTTTCGTGGGAACAAGGTAACATACTATGCCAATGAGAGCCTCGCACCACAGTCACGTGGCATGATATGCTACTCAGCTATCAAGTGATATCATTGCGGTACATCAATTCTAGTATTCCATCCTTACCTTCATATCAAATGCCACAAAGGCGGCGATTGCTGAATTATACTCTCCATCACCTCACTAGGTAATGTCGTGTCCTTCCAGGGCTCTCATAATTGCGCAGGATGTTAGCCATGAAAGAGTCATATTCAATGCGATTGTGTGGCGACCAAGAACATCATGGTTAGCGCAGGTGTGTTCGTCGGTCACCTCTTCGATCACCCCAATTCCTGAACTTATATTGGTTGGTTTGACTGAGATGAGCACATGGGTAATTAAAACACCGATAAGTTCGTTGCCAACGATGCTTTTTTATTCCCCTTTCTCTCTTGCGAAGATTTGCCTTCTACCTTGACCCTGAAGGATTGTTGGCCTTGGGTCACTTTTACTCAAATGAATATAATGTTTTCAATTCAAACTGAATTATCAATACACTGAACGCATGGAAAAGTGTTTACACGAGTGTAACATTTTATGTATACATTTACAGCTGGAAGGTTACAATGGATACAGACAGTTTATCCGAGGGTGCTACCATTACCTTGGGACGAGAAGCCGGATCCCCATACCATCCTGTGTGACATCAGTTATCCGGGACACATTTCCCAATTATGTGGGATATGTGGATAAAATGAACACTTAGAGAAGCACTGATAGACTGCTTGGCGCGTTTCTGGGATATCGAATTTGAAGTTCTGATTGGGTGGGATCTTTAGTGCTTCCATCTTCTCATCTTTTATTTCACTGGCCTTGTATATATTGATTGTTGTTGTCAACAAATCTTATATACCCAAGTTTGTGCATTCAGCACTGCCCTCACGGTCTGACCTCTTCCAACATTTTCATTGAAATGGATAGCTGCAACGATTAATCTTAAATCAGTTGTGAACCTTTCTATCAGTTTGAAACAGGATAAGTATATGCTTCATATGTTTGATTCATCAGATGTTTTTTTCTGATAAGTGGGATTCAAGTGTAGGAGGCTACACAATGTTTTGTTGGTGATAATTTTTTCCAATCTCATGCCACAACTCGTATCTAAGGACTACAAGATTTTGTTTTTCAAGGAAAGTGATGGATCTCTTGGTCTTTTTAGTCTAAATTCTAAAATGATATGTTGCAACACCTGGCTTGATCCACCTTTTCCATCGCTTTCGACCAGTCATAGACCCATGAACACAGGAATGAAACAGACCTACAAACACTATATGTATATATTAAGCATCCAAACAGAGAATATTTAAGGATCACTAGAGCAGGACCACAGTGATAGCATTTTCCCTTCAGGGGCAAGTCAAACAAGATTTTGTTTATATACCAAAATTATGGAAAATGTAAAAATCTTACATGAAAGTGCTAATCCATGCAGCTATACTCGTTAAGAGATTTTGAATACCATGTTGCATTATTCTATTTGAGGATTAGCTTAGTAAAACCTATTCTGCTGATGCTTCAAAATGAATGGAATTATAAATATATATATATTAAACCCCTTATTTTCACTGCTTTGGTGGGGGGGGGGGCGTTATTATCCAGCTGGGTAAACCATATGAGTTTTTAAAATTTCTAAAAAATGTCAGCTCACCTTGTGGTGCACGTTTTTCTCCACAGCATTAGACCACCATGCACTCATTCACAGCATTGACATCCAATGTTGTTGCAATATCATCAACCAAAAACTACAATCGGCAGTGTATGTCGCTAAAGTCATCTGGCAACAGTTACTTACCCATAGCAGCGTCAGCAGTGAATGTGCCCAGTTTTTGATAACACTATGATCAATGGTTAAAATACGCATAATGTCACAATCGTTAAGAACAACATGCCGACCAAGACGCCAGTATTTGTCCGAAATTATTTCCCTACGTTTCACGTATACTTTTATCGATTCTGGTCTGTTTATGTGTTTGATTTGCAGAGAAGTTCCACGTGAATAAATAAACGATGCATTGTATCCGCCGGAAGTGTGAAGAAAGGGTTGAATGCGATAAAACGTAGTGTTGCGTTAGGCAACAAATCTGTTAAAATTGTACCGACAAGCACTTTTACACATAAGCTTGAAGCGATGAGTGCAGTTGGGTGCTAGTCGAGCAACATAAATGCTGCAGCTTGACAAACTAGTCAGTAGAAAACTGCACAACTTGGATCACTGGGATTCAACGTAGCGTTTTCTGCTTTCACTGTGTTTTGGCTGTCTTTCAATGCAAGATTACATCCAAATGCTTGGTTTGGTTATATATCATTCTAGACATCCGTGACAACAGTGAACGCTCTGTATCCGCCTGTGGTAACCAGGCTATATAAGGACGAATGAGTTCAGGCGTAGATAACCAATGTAAGAGAAGCGATCGTTACGATGGCGTGCTACACGACCGTGTGACCTCAATGCGTAATCATAAATAAAGCATACTATATTTTACATATTTTGGCAGTGGAAGTATTATAGAGTCGTTGTCAATTATGGCTTCTTGGTAAGTTATAAACCATTATAAAACAAAATTCTGACATATTCGTAAAGACTGCCTCGGATGAAATCGGCACTGATATGGGCAATCTCTTCTCGAGCAGACGTAGCGGAGGTGGCCGTCGAAGTGGCGGGGGTAAACGTTACAGAGATGGAGCAGGATACACGACTGGAGAAGGATACGGAGGTGATCATGGTGGACATCATGGTGACGGCGGAGGTCACTCTGGAGGGAGAGGAGGAGGTGATTGCGGAGGAGGAGGTGCGACTCTTATGATGCTACTTTTATTAACTGCTGTCGAAATTTTACTAGTATGGACAGCATATTGCCGATATTCTTGAATGTTTTAATATGCTACATGATTTTCGACTTTTGGCGCTTTGAAATCTATTCATAATTTACAATTGCAAGTAAATGTAAACATTTTATGATCAGATTAACAAGGTCAAGCATTAATTGTATTGAAAAAATGCACATAACCGTCGCTCTCATTGTCGAATGAAGTGTCACTTTGTGCATGTGCATTTATGTCCGCTAAGAAGGATTCGCGTGTGCGTGTGATACGTTGTTTGTCAATATTGCAGCATTATGTGTGATGTCATATGACATGTAGTAATGTATAATAACGCATCATTGTCCCACATTTGTTGTATGGGTTGTGTCCTCACTTTGATATCAACATGTTTGTTGATTTCATCAGTGTCTGCAGCCGGGAGACGTCGCTGATGCCGTTGTCTACGCTCTGTCCGCCCCACCACATGTTCAGCTAACACTTATCCCAAACTCGCTTACCTTTCTAGTTATGTCAGAAATTCGAGCGCCAATGCATATATCCATTAGATCGGCGCTCAGAAAGCTAACATCAGGATCCCTTCACAACTGATCTTTCACAATTGTGCCTTTATTGGTCACGTGTTTTCCAGGTTCGTGACGTCATCATGAAACCAACCAAGCAAAACCCTTAAATACTTCCCCACCTCGAATCGCCAGCTACAATACCAACCGCAGCGTTTCTAGTTCAATAAATTGATCGTGTGATTACTCTAACAATAGATATATTCCAATCGATCATTTCTGAGAGATAAGCATTACAATCAAAGAAACATGTCTGTGAGATAAATATTTCAATCAATTGACCATGTATGTGAGACAAGCATTTCAAACGATCATGTCTGTGTCATAAGCATTTCAATCAATCGACCATATCTGAGAGTAGCAGTTCAATCGATCGACCATGTGTGTGAGGTAAGCATTTTTATCAATCGACCATGTCTGTGAGATAAACATTTCAATCAATCGACCATGTCTGTGATATAAGCATTTCAATCAATTAACCAGGTCTATGAGATGAGCATTTTACAATGCTCGCGAAGCTTTTCTACACTCTATCTTCTTCTTAGTTGACACCAATATCTAGGACCAAGCACCGTTGTCGAATGAAACCTAGCATACGCCTCCGTTTAATCTTTGACCAACATTGCAATGTGACGAACTAAGAAAGAGCGCGATGGTCAGTTAGTCTTTGTGATAAATCTAGTAACAGAGCGATGGTAGGTAAGTCATTGTGATAAACGTAGCAACAGAGATATGTTCAGTAAGTAGTAATCATGACGAACTTATGTGATGACCTCAGATACTGGCCTATCGTCAAAGTGTTAACGATTTCGTCATCGTCGGTTCATGTGCCGATGAAAAGAGTTCCATGGAACTCGAACAAAAGAGCATAGGCACTCAAGTGATAAAACGCCCCTCCTTTCTCCTTGATAATATATCGAGTCTTTGATGTCTCGATTAGACCTACTGCATACATAAACGTTAATAGTTGAATAACATACGAAATAAACATTCCATTCTATCCCAAGGATGGGCCTAAGCACTCGATATATGTCTCATTTTCGCTTAAAAATATACTACGCCAAATTAAAGAAGGGCTGCAAGAAGTTTTTCGCCTCATCTGCATTAATTATGTGATATAAGTCGTTAATGTCAGTTGATGACCACAGCTCTATTCATGTCAGGTGAACGGTGCCTACTCTCTACATTTCTTTGAGTTAGAAAAAGCCCCTTGCGGTTAACTCGCCCAGCGTTGTCGCCTTTAAAGCACACCGGGCGATCTTTTTAGGGCGTAAACAGTTTTACTAATAAAGTATTTCGACAGCGGCCATATTCATTATTAGGTCTACGTTGTCAACTTTCGCATGTTTTGTCCCTCTGTCAGTCTGTTAAAGCCTTGTAAATGATGAGGTCCCAATCTGTCACGGACTTGTGAGGACGGGAAAAACATTTACCATTTGTTCAACACATTCTCTGCAGACAATTTACTTTCTGCTATCACACTCTCGCTGACTACCTGTTATACTGGTTTCTGTGCGGATTTGCTCTTGCTCTGTCAGTTTTGACCACGCTCTCTATCTGACCCTCTAACGAAGCACATATCTGGAAAATTCACAAATGACAAAGTTAACTAATTTTCATTACCATCGCACGTAGTTTGATGATTTTACAAGCGATCAAATTAATTAAGGAAATCATGCTCTCCGAGGCCATGATAGATTGACAATGATTTGACTGACTCAAGGCAATATAACCGTGGCGTGCCACACGTGAGGGTGTGCTGGTGAGGCCAACAGAGAGCTACGGCGACGTTTGTACATCGCAATGTGTAGTGACGCCCGCTGTACTTCAAGCTTACTATGTGAGAAAACACAGCTTATCTCAAAGAGAGAGAGAGAGAAGGGGAGAGAGAGAGCTAGACACAAAGTGAAAAGCACCAAAGGAATGTATATAGTATGCGCTCAGAGTGGTGTTGTTTCCTTCGTCAAGAGACCGTTACGAACAGGACTGGAATAGAAGAAGGCGAGACTCTCTACTGACATCTACGACTCATGAACCATGATGAATGAGGGCCGGGCACCAAAGTTATCACGATCTCTGGCAGCTCTTCTTTTGTTTGGCATGATGTATTATTAAGCAAGAGAGCAAAATATCGAGCGTTTAGGTCTATCCCTGTGGTAACAGGCAGCTCTTGTTGCGTACGTTATTCAGCTATTCACGATAGCCTCTGCTGCACATTCGCTCGAGTGTTTAATATTATCGGTTAGTGAAGGGCTTGTTTCAATACTCTGCTGCCTGTACTCTCGCATGGTGTTCTACGCAATGATTTGTTTCAATTGCACAATGATCCGACGTAGACAAAATCGTCAACACGAGCTATTCCCCGCTTGCTCTGATCGCCTGTTAGTAAGTTCAGATAGCGGAATGACTAAGCGAGCCACGTCCTGTTCCTCGCAATGAGTAACTGACAATCGCCCTGTTACTAAGTTGATCACAATGACTTACTTGACCCTCACTCATACATAACTACTCACTTAACTGCTCATTAACTCGCTCATTCCCTCACTCACTCACTCACTCACTCACTCACTCACTCACTCACTCACTCACTCACTCACTCACTCACTCACTCACTCACTCACACTTAAGTACCCACTCACCACTCACCAACTCACTCCCTCATCCATACTTAACAGCTCACTTACTCACTCATCAAGTCGCTCGCTCACTCACTCACTCCCCCACTCACTCACTAACACGTAACTACTCACCCACTCACACTTAACTACCAACTCACCAGTCACTTAATCACTCACTCGCTCACTCATACTTAACTTCTTACTCACTCACTCACTCACCCACTCACTCACTCACTCACTCACCCACTCACTCATATCTAACTACCCACTCATCCACTCACTCATTCGTTCACTCACTCAATCATTTGCACTTAGTCACCCGCTCACTCCCTGACTCACATTGTCATTTGGTGGCTGATTGCTTATTTCTTAACCTATTCATGCACTCAGTCGCTCTTTAATGCTGTCATCAGTGGAATCCTTTTGATCCAATCTTGACGCAATGTCCTGTTTCCCCTTTCTTCAGGTATTCCTCTTCCCGACCTGGACGTTTAAATTATGCGCTTGATTAATTCGATTGAAGCCTGACTTATTCAAACAGAAAGTGTAGAGATTGATGAGTATGAATGAAGATATATATCAATGTAAGTGTCACCGCGTGCATGTGACATTATCGGTCATACAGAGAAAGAGGCAGTGTTGGTGCCCGTGGGTAAGTTGCTAACCAAGCAAATGTGATTGAAACACACAATGTGTAACTTCTTAGATGGTCTTTTACGCCCAACGACCACGAAACGTTGATATTCTTTGAATCGTGGTCTTGTAACCTCTTAGAGAACTGCATGAATTGGCGTGGGTTTTTTAAGCAACAGGTTTTCAATGAGAAATCCAGTCGCAATGCGCGCCAGTCAACTAGCAAAAACTTACATATATTTTGTTACACCGACGAACGCACCAGACAGAAACGAATAGATCTGTAAAAAAGAACAGCAAGAGGCATCTATGTATGAGGCGGAACTCGGCGAACTTTGATGAACTTTCAGGGGCGTAGCCAGTCTTGATCGAATGTTACGAACAGACGGAGGGGGGAATCTACAGTTCCAGACAGAAAAGTCTAACCCTCCTTAGCTTTTGACTTAGATGCCATTTATGGCCATAACTATTACTTCACTTTTCACTTTGATGTTGCGCACGTGCGTAAGTGCGTATCGATGGGTACGCCCCTGCTTTTTACTGATCATAATCATTATCATCACCATTATAATCATGAAGGTTAACTTCAGAATTATCGTCATCACAAAAATCGTCATTGACATCATTTTTATCGTCATTAAAAACTAGCACACACACACACACACACAAACACAACACACACACACACACATATATATATATATATATATATAGATATATATATATATATATATATATATATATATATATATATATATATATATATATATATATATATATATATATATATATATATATATATATATATATATATATATATATATATATATATATATATATATATATATATATATATATATAAAACGCTTATAGTTCAATTCAGCTACAATAATCAGTTATTGCATTAACGATTGAAATCCTTTTTAAGGGAGATATTGATGATTTTAAAAAAATCGACGACTTTGACCTTAGTTTGTGTTCAAGATCAAAACAAAATCACTGGGTTTTGCGCATCCATTACACCTTCCATTTTCCAAAGGCATTTCGATTTAATACTTAAAATTGTGAACTGCATTGTGAGAAAAAAATAAGTTGACAAAGATTTTTTACGAAGATGACCAACGTTAAACCAACAAGTTCCAGAAATTTCCGAACCGGTCTGCCATACTTGCCGCGCCCCGCGAGCCAAGCGCGGAGAAGCGGCATCCTCTGTGCAGCGTGAGAGGTCCGCGCTGTTGTTAACAAAACAGTGAAGAGCCAGCAGAAATGACACGCACTTTGCTTCAAACTAACTTTGGGAGAAAACTGTCGGTTATTTACATCAGACATGAGCAAGTCATACGTTTAGAATTGAATGGGCTTCTTTCGAGAGTAAACCAATTTACAATACGACCATTCACGACGGACAAACGACGCGGTAACTTCAGATTTCAGCCCCGTTTTAACCTTGATTTGTTCGAAGCCGGAAGTGAGGAAACCGATGTAATTAAAATAAGCGGATTAGATTTGCGCTGTGAATGTCAACATCTGAGCTAATTGTTATTACTATTGAATTGATATTTACGATTTTATTAGCAATCGAAAATTTGACGAAAATTTAATAAGTGAAATTTGTTTTTCAAACTCTATATTAAAGTTTGGTAATTGTATCAGCTTTAAGAAAATGTTAATTGTTTTACAATCGAACGGTAATTAATGAAGTAATTACGAAATTAAAAAGTTTAGAGATTTGGGCTACCATAAATTATCGACCTGCTACGATTTTTTTTTTAAACGAGGCATTTTTTACAAGTATAGTAAAATAGAAAAAGTTTACAATTACATTGAACTGTCAGAATATGTTAACTGCTTTAAAAACATGTCTGTGAGATAAATATTTCAATCAATTGACCATGTATGTGAGACAAGCATTACAAACGATCATGTCTGTGTCATAAGCATTTCAATCAATCGACCATATCTGAGAGATTAGCAGTTCAATCGATCGACCATGTGTGTGAGGTAAGCATTTTTATCAATCGACCATGTCTGTGAGATAAACATTTCAATCAATCGACCATGTCTGTGATATAAGCATTTCAATCAATTAACCAGGTCTATGAGATGAGCATTTTACAATGCTCGCGAAGCTTTTCTACACTCTATCTTCTTCTTAGTTGACACCAATATCTAGGACCAAGCACCGTTGTCGAATGAAACCTAGCATACGCCTCCGTTTAATCTTTGACCAACATTGCAATGTGACGAACTAAGAAAGAGCGCGATGGTCAGTTAGTCTTTGTGATAAATCTAGTAACAGAGCGATGGTAGGTAAGTCATTGTGATAAACGTAGCAACAGAGATATGTTCAGTAAGTAGTAATCATGACGAACTTATGTGATGACCTCAGATACTGGCCTATCGTCAAAGTGTTAACGATTTCGTCATCGTCGGTTCATGTGCCGATGAAAAGAGTTCCATGGAACTCACACAACAGAGCATAGGCACTCAAGTGATAAAACGCCCCTCCTTTCTCCTTGATAATATATCGAGTCTTTGCTGTCTCGATTAGACCTACTGCATACATAAACGTTAATAGTTGAATAACATACGAAATAAACATTCCATTCTATCCCAAGGATGGGCCTAAGCACTCGATATATGTCTCATTTTCGCTTAAAAATATATATACTACGCCAAATTAATGAAGGGCTGCAAGAAGTTTTTTCGCCTCATCTGCATTAATTATGTGATATAAGTCGTTAATGTCAGTTGATGACCACAGCTCTATTCATGTCAGGTGAACGGTGCCTACTCTCTACATTTCTTTGAGTTAGAAAAAGCCCCTTGCGGTTAACTCCCCCAGCGTTGTCCCCTTTAAAGCACACCGGGCGATCTTTTTAGGGCGTAAACAGTTTTACTAATAAAGTATTTCGACAGCGGCCATATTCATTATTAGGTCTACGTTGTCAACTTTCGCATGTTTTGTCCCTCTGTCAGTCTGTTAAAGCCTTGTAAATGATGAGGTCCCAATCTGTCACGGACTTGTGAGGACGGGAAAAACATTTACTATTTGTTCAACACATTCTCTGCAGACAATTTACTTTCTGCTATCACACTCTCGCTGACTAACTGTTATACTGGTTTCTGTGCGGATTTGCTCTTGCTCTGTCAGTTTTGACCACGCTCTCTATCTGACCCTCTAACGAAGCACATATCTGGAAAATTCACAAATGACAAAGTTAACTAATTTTCATTACCATCGCACGTAGTTTGATGATTTTACAAGCGATCAAATTAATTAAGGAAATCATGCTCTCCGAGGCCATGATAGATTGACAATGATTTGACTGACTCAAGGCAATATAACCGTGGCGTGCCACACGTGAGGGTGTGCTGGTGAGGCCAACAGAGAGCTACGGCGACGTTTGTACATCGCAATGTGTAGTGACGCCCGCTGTACTTCAAGCTTACTATGTGAGAAAACACAGCTTATCTCAAAAGAGAGAGAGAGAGAGAGGGAGAGAGAGAGCTAGACACAAAGTGAAAAGCACCAAAGGAATGTATATAGTATGCGCTCAGAGTGGTGTTGTTTCCTTCGTCAAGAGACCGTTACGAACAGGACTGGAATAGAAGAAGGCGAGACTCTCTACTGACATCTACGACTCATGAACCATGATGAATGAGGGCCGGGCACCAAAGTTATCACGATCTCTGGCAGCTCTTCTTTTGTTTGGCATGATGTATTATTAAGCAAGAGAGCAAAATATCGAGCGTTTAGGTCTATCCCTGTGGTAACAGGCAGCTCTTGTTGCGTACGTTATTCAGCTATTCACGATAGCCTCTGCTGCACATTCGCTCGAGTGTTTAATATTATCGGTTAGTGAAGGGCTTATTTCAATACTCTGCTGCCTGTACTCTCGCATGGTGTTCTACGCAATGATTTGTTTCCATTGCACAATGATCCGACGTAGACAAAATCGTCAACACGAGCTATTCCCCGCTTGCTCTGATCGCCTGTTAGTAAGTTCAGATAGCGGAATGACTAAGCGAGCCACGTCCTGTTCCTCGCAATGAGTAACTGACAATCGCCCTGTTACTAAGTTGATCACAATGACTTACTTGACCCTCACTCATACATAACTACTCACTTAACTGCTCATTAACTCGCTCATTCCCTCACTCACTCACTCACTCACTCACTCACTCACTCACTCACTCACTCACTCACTCACTCACTCACTCACTCACTCACTCACTCACTCACACTTAAGTACCCACTCACCACTCACCAACTCACTCCCTCATCCATACTTAACAGCTCACTTACTCACTCATCAAGTCGCTCGCTCACTCACTCACTCCCCCACTCACTCACTAACACGTAACTACTCACCCACTCACACTTAACTACCAACTCACCAGTCACTTAATAACTCACTCGCTCACTCATACTTAACTTCTTACTCACTCACTCACTCACCCACTCACTCACTCACTCACTCACCCACTCACTCATATCTAACTACCCACTCATCCACTCACTCATTCGTTCACTCACTCAATCATTTGCACTTAGTCACCCGCTCACTCCCTGACTCACATTGTCATTTGGTGGCTGATTGCTTATTTCTTAACCTATTCATGCACTCAGTCGCTCTTTAATGCTGTCATCAGTGGAATCCTTTTGATCCAATCTTGACGCAATGTCCTGTTTCCCCTTTCTTCAGGTATTCCTCTTCCCGACCTGGACGTTTAAATTATGCGCTTGATTAATTCGATTGAAGCCTGACTTATTCAAACAGAAAGTGTAGAGATTGATGAGTATGAATGAAGATATATATCAATGTAAGTGTCACCGCGTGCATGTGACATTATCGGTCATACAGAGAAAGAGGCAGTGTTGGTGCCCGTGGGTAAGTTGCTAACCAAGCAAATGTGATTGAAACACACAATGTGTAACTTCTTAGATGGTCTTTTACGCCCAACGACCACGAAACGTTGATATTCTTTGAATCGTGGTCTTGTAACCTCTTAGAGAACTGCATGAATTGGCGTGGGTTTTTTAAGCAACAGGTTTTCAATGAGAAATCCAGTCGCAATGCGCGCCAGTCAACTAGCAAAAACTTACATATATTTTGTTACACCGACGAACGCACCAGACAGAAACGAATAGATCTGTAAAAAAGAACAGCAAGAGGCATCTATGTATGAGGCGGAACTCGGCGAACTTTGATGAACTTTCAGGGGCGTAGCCAGTCTTGATCGAATGTTACGAACAGACGGAGGGGGGAATCTACAGTTCCAGACAGAAAAGTCTAACCCTCCTTAGCTTTTGACTTAGATGCCATTTATGGCCATAACTATTACTTCACTTTTCACTTTGATGTTGCGCACGTGCGTAAGTGCGTATCGATGGGTACGCCCCTGCTTTTTACTGATCATAATCATTATCATCACCATTATAATCATGAAGGTTAACTTCAGAATTATCGTCATCACAAAAATCGTCATTGACATCATTTTTATCGTCATTAAAAAACTAGCACACACACACACACACACACAAACACAAACACACACACACACACACATATATATATATATATATATATATATATATATATATATACATATATATACATATATATATATATATATATATATATATATATATATATATATATATGTATATATATATATATATATATATATATATATATATATATATATATATATATATATATATATATATATATATATATATAAAACGCTTATAGTTCAATTCAGCTACAATAATCAGTTATTGCATTAACGATTGAAATCCTTTTTAAGGGAGATATTGATGATTTTAAAAAAATCGACGACTTTGACCTTAGTTTGTGTTCAAGATCAAAACAAAATCACTGGGTTTTGCGCATCCATTACACCTTCCATTTTCCAAAGGCATTTCGATTTAATACTTAAAATTGTGAACTGCATTGTGAGAAAAAAAATAAGTTGACAAAGATTTTTTACGAAGATGACCAACGTTAAACCAACAAGTTCCAGAAATTTCCGAACCGGTCTGCCATACTTGCCGCGCCCCGCGAGCCAAGCGCGGAGAAGCGGCATCCTCTGTGCAGCGTGAGAGGTCCGCGCTGTTGTTAACAAAACAGTGAAGAGCCAGCAGAAATGACACGCACTTTGCTTCAAACTAACTTTGGGAGAAAACTGTCGGTTATTTACATCAGACATGAGCAAGTCATACGTTTAGAATTGAATGGGCTTCTTTCGAGAGTAAACCAATTTACAATACGACCATTCACGACGGACAAACGACGCGGTAACTTCAGATTTCAGCCCCGTTTTAACCTTGATTTGTTCGAAGCCGGAAGTGAGGAAACCGATGTAATTAAAATAAGCGGATTAGATTTGCGCTGTGAATGTCAACATCTGAGCTAATTGTTATTACTATTGAATTGATATTTACGATTTTATTAGCAATCGAAAATTTTGACGAAAATTTAATAAGTGAAATTTGTTTTTTCAAACTCTATATTAAAGTTTGGTAATTGTATCAGCTTTAAGAAAATGTTAATTGTTTTACAATCGAACGGTAATTAATGAAGTAATTACGAAATTAAAAAGTTTAGAGATTTGGGCTACCATAAATTATCGACCTGCTACGATTTTTTTTAAACGAGGCATTTTTTACAAGTATAGTAAAAAAGAAAAAGTTTACAATTACATTGAACTGTCAGAATATGTTAACTGCTTTAAAAACATGTCTGTGAGATAAATATTTCAATCAATTGACCATGTATGTGAGACAAGCATTACAAACGATCATGTCTGTGTCATAAGCATTTCAATCAATCGACCATATCTGAGAGATTAGCAGTTCAATCGATCGACCATGTGTGTGAGGTAAGCATTTTTATCAATCGACCATGTCTGTGAGATAAACATTTCAATCAATCGACCATGTCTGTGATATAAGCATTTCAATCAATTAACCAGGTCTATGAGATGAGCATTTTACAATGCTCGCGAAGCTTTTCTACACTCTATCTACTTCTTAGTTGACACCAATATCTAGGACCAAGCACCGTTGTCGAATGAAACCTAGCATACGCCTCCGTTTAATCTTTGACCAACATTGCAATGTGACGAACTAAGAAAGAGCGCGATGGTCAGTTAGTCTTTGTGATAAATCTAGTAACAGAGCGATGGTAGGTAAGTCATTGTGATAAACGTAGCAACAGAGATATGTTCAGTAAGTAGTAATCATGACGAACTTATGTGATGACCTCAGATACTGGCCTATCGTCAAAGTGTTAACGATTTCGTCATCGTCGGTTCATGTGCCGATGAAAAGAGTTCCATGGAACTCACACAACAGAGCATAGGCACTCAAGTGATAAAACGCCCCTCCTTTCTCCTTGATAATATATCGAGTCTTTGATGTCTCGATTAGACCTACTGCATACATAAACGTTAATAGTTGAATAACATACGAAATAAACATTCCATTCTATCCCAAGGATGGGCCTAAGCACTCGATATATGTCTCATTTTCGCTTAAAAAATATACTACGCCAAATTAAAGAAGGGCTGCAAGAAGTTTTTCGCCTCATCTGCATTAATTATGTGATATAAGTCGTTAATGTCAGTTGATGACCACAGCTCTATTCATGTCAGGTGAACGGTGCCTACTCTCTACATTTCTTTGAGTTAGAAAAAGCCCCTTGCGGTTAACTCCCCCAGCGTTGTCGCCTTTAAAGCACACCGGGCGATCTTTTTAGGGCGTAAACAGTTTTACTAATAAAGTATTTCGACAGCGGCCATATTCATTATTAGGTCTACGTTGTCAACTTTCGCATGTTTTGTCCCTCTGTCAGTCTGTTAAAGCCTTGTAAATGATGAGGTCCCAATCTGTCACGGACTTGTGAGGACGGGAAAAACATTTACCATTTGTTCAACACATTCTCTGCAGACAATTTACTTTCTGCTATCACACTCTCTCGCTGACTACCTGTTATACTGGTTTCTGTGCGGATTTGCTCTTGCTCTGTCAGTTTTGACCACGCTCTCTATCTGACCCTCTAACGAAGCACATATCTGGAAAATTCACAAATGACAAAGTTAACTAATTTTCATTACCATCGCACGTAGTTTGATGATTTTACAAGCGATCAAATTAATTAAGGAAATCATGCTCTCCGAGGCCATGATAGATTGACAATGATTTGACTGACTCAAGGCAATATAACCGTGGCGTGCCACACGTGAGGGTGTGCTGGTGAGGCCAACAGAGAGCTACGGCGACGTTTGTACATCGCAATGTGTAGTGACGCCCGCTGTACTTCAAGCTTACTATGTGAGAAAACACAGCTTATCTCAAAGAGAGAGAGAGAGAGAAGGGGAGAGAGAGAGAGCTAGACACAAAGTGAAAAGCACCAAAGGAATGTATATAGTATGCGCTCAGAGTGGTGTTGTTTCCTTCGTCAAGAGACCGTTACGAACAGGACTGGAATAGAAGAAGGCGAGACTCTCTACTGACATCTACGACTCATGAACCATGATGAATGAGGGCCGGGCACCAAAGTTATCACGATCTCTGGCAGCTCTTCTTTTGTTTGGCATGATGTATTATTAAGCAAGAGAGCAAAATATCGAGCGTTTAGGTCTATCCCTGTGGTAACAGGCAGCTCTTGTTGCGTACGTTATTCAGCTATTCACGATAGCCTCTGCTGCACATTCGCTCGAGTGTTTAATATTATCGGTTAGTGAAGGGCTTATTTCAATACTCTGCTGCCTGTACTCTCGCATGGTGTTCTACGCAATGATTTGTTTCCATTGCACAATGATCCGACGTAGACAAAATCGTCAACACGAGCTATTCCCCGCTTGCTCTGATCGCCTGTTAGTAAGTTCAGATAGCGGAATGACTAAGCGAGCCACGTCCTGTTCCTCGCAATGAGTAACTGACAATCGCCCTGTTACTAAGTTGATCACAATGACTTACTTGACCCTCACTCATACATAACTACTCACTTAACTGCTCATTAACTCGCTCATTCCCTCACTCACTCACTCACTCACTCACTCACTCACTCACTCACTCACTCACTCACTCACTCACACTTAAGTACCCACTCACCACTCACCAACTCACTCCCTCATCCATACTTAACAGCTCACTTACTCACTCATCAAGTCGCTCGCTCACTCACTCACACCCACTCACTCACTTACACGTAACTACTCACCCACTCACACTTAACTACCAACTCACCAGTCACTTAATCACTCACTCACTCGCTCACTCATACTTAACTTCTTACTCACTCACTCACTCACTCACTCACCCACTCACTCACTCACCCACTCACTAACTCACTCACTCATCTAACTACCCACTCATCCACTCACTCATTCGTTAACTCACTCAATCATTTGCACTTGGTCACCCGCTCACTCCCTGACTCACATTGTCATTTGGTGGCTGATTGCTTATTTCTTAACCTATTCATGCACTCAGTCGCTCTTTAATGCTGTCATCAGTGGAATCCTTTTGACCCAATCTTGACGCAATGTCCTGTTTTCCTGTTCCCCTTTCTTCAGGTATTCTGCTTCCCGACCTAGACGTTTAAATTATGCGCTTGATTAATTCGATTGAAGCCTGACTTATTCAAAACAGAAAGTGTAGATATTGATGAGTATGAATGAAGATATATATCAATGTAAGTGTCACCTCGTGCATGTGACATTATCGGCCATACAGAGAAAGAGGCAGCGTTGGTGCCCGTGGGTAAGTTGCTAACCAAGCAAATGTGATTGAAACACACAATGTGTAACTTCTTAGATGGTCTTTTACGCCCAACGACCACGAAACGTTGATATTCTTTGAATCGTGGTCTTGTAACCTCTTAGAGAACTGCATGAATTGGCGCGTGGGTTTTTTTAAGCAACAGGTTTTCAATGAGAAATCCAGTCGCAATGCGCGCCAGTCAACTAGCAAAAACTTACATCTATTTTGCTACACCGACGAACGCACCAGACAGAAACGAATAGATCTGTAAAAAAGAACAGCAAGAGGCATCCATGTATGAGGCGGAACTCGGCGAACTTTGATGAACTTTCAGGGGCGTAGCCAGTCTTGATCGAATGTTACGCACAGACGTAGGGGGGAATCTACAGTTCCAGACAGAAAAGTCTAACCCTCCTTAGCTTTTGACTTAGATGCCATTTTTGGCCATAACTATTACTTCACTTTTCACTTTGATGTTGCGCACGTGCGTAAGTAAGTGCGTATCGATGGGTACGCCCCTGCTTTTTACTGATCATAATCATTATCATCACCATTATAATCAAGAAGGTTAACTTCAGAATTATCGTCATCACAAAAATCGTCATTGACATCATTTTTATCGTCACAACCCTTATCGTCATTAAAAACTAGCACACACACACACACACACACACACACACACACACACACAACAAACACACACACACACAACACACACACACATATATATATATATATATATATATATATATATATATATATATATATATATATATATGTAAAGATATATATATATATATATATATATATATATATATATATATATATATATATATATATATATATATATATATATATATATATATATATATATATATATATATATATATATATCTCTATCTCGCTATATATATAACGCTTTTAGTTCAATTCAGCTACAATAATCAGTTATTGCATTAACGATTGTAATCCTTTTTAAGGGAGATATTGATGATTTTAAAAAAAATCGACGACCTTGACCTTAGTTTGTGTTCAAGATCAAACAAAATCACTGGGTTTTGCGCATCCATTACACCTTCCATTTTTCAAAGGCATTTCGATTTAATACTTAAAATTGTGAACTGCATTGTGAGAAAAAAATAAGTTGACACAAGATTTTTTACGAAGATGACCAACGTTAAACCAACAAGTTCCAGAAATTTCCGAACCGGTCTGCCATACTTGCCGCGCCCCGCGAGCCAAGCGCGGAGCAGCGGCATCCTCTGTGCAGCGTGAGAGGTCCGCGCTGTTGTTAACAAAACAGTGAAGAGCCAGCAGAAATGACACGCACTTTACTTCAAACTAACTTTGGGAGAAAACTGTCGGTTATTTACATCAGACATGAGCTAGTCATACGTTTAGAATTGAATGGGCTTCTTTCGAGAGTAAACCAATTTACAATACGACCATTCACGACGGACAAACGACGCGGTAACTTCAGATTTCAGTCCCGTTTTAACTTTGATTTGTTCGAAGCCGGAAGTGAGGAAACCGATGTAAATAAAATAAGCGGATTAGATTTGCGCTGTGAATGTCATCATCTGAGCTAATTTTTATTACTATTGAACTGATATTTACGATTTTATTAGCAATCGAAAATTTGACGAAAATTTAATAAGTGAAATTTGTTTTTCAAACTCTATATTAAAGTTTGGTAATTGTATCAGCTTTAAGAAAATGTTAATTGTTTTACAATCGAACGGTAATTAATGAAGTAATTACGAAATTAAAAAGTTTAGAGATTTGGGCTACCATAAATTATCGACCTGCTACGATTTTTTTTAAACGAGGCATTGTTTACAATTATAGTAAAATAGAAAAAGTTAACAAATACATTGAACTGTCAGAATATGTTAACTGCTTTAAAATAGAATTCTAAAGTATGGACGTATTGAGCATTAAACTTGTGTCATTTTTTGAAAACCGGAAGTGACGTCATCGACATTCCATGAAATCCAAGGATCCGTCTTGAGCGGTTACGGAGTACATGTGATTCTATTTTTATTACTATCGGACATATATTGACGGTTTTATTTTCGCTCAAATTATTCATGAAACCTATGTTGTCATTCGGACCGATGCCACAATTTTTCGGCCTGAGGCTCTTGCGAAAACTATTGGTTTGATGTCCACATATGCAATTGAAAAAAAGAAATTAGAAAGAGCTACACAATGGTGTAAATTATGTACCGATCAGACCATTGATAACGGAGATATTTGAGATACTAGTTTTTCACTTATTCGATGACCTTGACCTTATTTTCAAACCAAGGCAAAATAAAACCTCTAGGATATGCGCATTATCGACGCCTAACGATTAAAGAAGAAAGAAATCAAAAATGTTAACAAACATCCAAACAAACATCCAAGCATACAAACCGGACTGATCGCCATAACTTTGCGAATGCGAATTCGCCAAGTTAATAATAACTGTCTATTTAGGGAATTTCAAGGAATAGAGAGTTATTCGACTCTGAACTAACCCACCATTTTATTTTTGACATATGCTCTTTGCTTCAGAACAGTCATATTTGGACTCTTGGAACCGTTATTGAATGGGGCGCTAAATTGATTTTAAAGATAAAAATGCGTTTACTCGGTTTTTGTGGTTCAATTTCCGAACAAGTCACCCGAACGTGAAGTAAATTGTAATTTAAAGTCGATTTTTCGGCACACTCCGCCATTTTCCAAATTTGTGGCCCCGCATATCGTGACATCACTTGATGAACTCATCACTGAGAGGTCCTCTGACAGCGTCTGGGCTGTCTGTTACTTTCGATCTCTCACATCCGCGCTGTAGAATGTGACATCAGATCATAAAAACACCAGCGGCGAGTGCCTTGACTAGTTTAATACAAATAACTAATGTACTCCAGTAGATCTTAGTCTTACGTATTTAATTGGTTTTAAAACTATGGTTTAAGGTGCAAATGCTGAAGCTGCTCAGACATGCCAGTCATGGGAAGTGTTTGCTGACGAGAGACACATAAGGGAAACAAGTGGGTACTGACAGACAACGAACACCTAGTTGTAGAGAATATTTACAACGAAAGAAGAACTACTAGCATAGAGGGTCAGCTAGTCGATTTCCCAGATCCCAACGCACTTTCTGTATGGCAGGCCGACATGTTAAATGCACCCGAGCTTACTGAGGCTTACTGTCTTATTTATTTGATGACCAAGTGCAAATGGAGTCCTAGCAGGGTGGCATCGTTTGAAAGCGAAAGGGGATATCAGCTTTTCCTCAACAGACACATACATGCAGCTTAATATAGATTCCTGAATCATTGTAGGTGTTTTCTGAGGTGGGAAATGTGTTAGGGAGCAGTCCCAGACCGAGCAACGATATAATGTATGGATTCTCCTGTCCCCATCTGGTACCATAGAGACTGCTGGATGTGAATGCACAGGGTAAGTTTTAATCTATATAATTAGAATATTTAACTTTAAAAAGTTGAATACAGTGATGTCACAAAATATGTATAAATACCTATGAAGACTGGCTTGTACAATATTAACTTTGTGTTTTGTTTTATGGGTTGTTGTGGTATGGTGGAAGAGAGGTAAAAGGTTTGTAACTTATTTTCTTAGTAGGAAATCTGGCGAAGCCTTTCATCTCATTCATCCACGGGTGTTTTGTCGTTTTCTTGCAAACATCGGCCTTACAGTCCATTACGGCGCAAGTAAACCTGGGCATTGTTGTTTCCGTGCAGTCTATATAGTCTATAGAAAGATATACTTAAACAATTTCTCCAAAATAACACCAATATAAAACATAAAACGACAAATATTCACCACAGCTTAAATCTCTACGTTCCGCGTCGTGTATTGCCTTTGTGTTTTGGAAAAACTAGCCCCCATTTCCGGTGAAAAATTAGTATCGCCGCCTGGCGGCCGCAACGGGAGCCCGACAATGTGAAGGCTACTATTCAGACTATATTATCAATACACTGAACGCATGGAAAGTGTTTACACGAGTATAACATTATATATATATACATTTACAGCTGAAAGGCTACCTGGATACAGGCAGTTCATCCGATGGTGCTACAATTACCTTGGGAAGAGGATTCGGATCCCCATACCATCCTGTGTGACGTCAGTTATCCGGTACTCATTTCCCCAAGTTATGTGGAATATGTGGATGAAATGAACACTTAGAAAAAGCACTGATAGACTGCTTGGCGCGTTTCTGGGATATCGAATTTGAAGTTCAGATTGGGTTGGATTAGTGCTTCCATCTCCTCATCATTTATTTCACTGGCCTTGCATATGTTCATATTGGTTGTCAAAAAATCTTATCCTACCCAAGTTGGTGCATTTAGCACTTTCCTAACGGTGTGACCTCTTCCAACATTTTCATTGAAATGAATAGTTGCAACGATTAATCTAAAATAAGTTGTGAACCTTTCTATCAGCTTGAAACAGGATAAGTATATGCTTCACATATTTGATTCATCAGATGTTTTGTGATTAGTGGGATTCAAGCCTTAGTGTAGGAGGTCTGGGTTTTGGTTGAAAGCATCATGATGTCCCTAAACAATGTTTTGTTGGTGATAATATTTTCCAATTTCCATGGCACAATTCGTATCTAAGGACATAAAGAGCAATTAAACTAAAAAAATTTTGGGTTTTTCAAGGAACGTGAAGGATCTCGTGGTCATTTTAGTCTAAATTCTAAAATGATATGTTGCAACACCTGGCTTGATCTACCTTTTGCATCGCTCTCGACCAGTCAAAGACCCAAGTTATACTTTTTGGATACCATGTTGCATTATTTTATTAGAGGATTAGCTTAGTTAAACCTATTATGCTGATGCTTTCAAAAGGGATGGAATCATAAATATATATTTATACACCCCTTATTTTTACTGCTTGGTTGGGTGGGTGGGGGGGGGGGGGGGGGGAGTCATTATCCAGCTGGGTAAACCATATGATTTTTAAACATTTCTAAAAAATGTCAGCTCACCTTTTGGTGCACGTTTTTCTCCACTGCATTAGACCACCAGGCTGTCATTCACAACACTGACATCCAATGTTGTCACTACACCAACATCCAATGTTGTCACAATATCAGCAACTAAAAACTACAATCGGAAATGTATGTCGCAACGCCCTGCCCTGCATACCTGGGGGTCAATAGAGGAGGCGAAGGTTCATCTCCAGAGACGAACAAACTGACGTTATTCATATTGTAGCAGCGCTTCGTAAACGTGTACAGGTATGACGGTGGACAAATAGGTGATCGACCAACTTACCTGCGAGGATGGAAAGGATGTGCATAGTATGGGGTATCCCGCGCTACCCTCGCTGGCCTTTTTCGCCGTGTAATGATCCGATCAGTACGATTCTTTCCAGCATAACTTCCCGGTCCTACCTCAGAAGCGAGCTATACCAATCTCGTTTGCCTTGATTCTATCCTCCATAATAAAGGCAAGCAGGGAACACTTTGATATCACCTGATAGCTAAATTAAATTTGGCTGTCACATGATAGTGGTGGGGACGCTCTCATTGGCAGAGATTGCCACACCGTTGCTAGGAAACTGACTACTTATTTACCTGTGAAGGGGCATTTTCAATGTAAACTAGAGCCCTCATATTAAAACGAGACTTTCATAATGACATGAACCAATGCCTTTATGTGTCGTTCACATTTATTTCCGTTCATTCCACATGAATTATCGACTGTTGTTTGTGTTGACAATCAATTATTTACATATACGAGAGCAGAGAAATACTTCTCCATTTACAGACACTTATAGGTCATTGCAAGATACTTGATCAGCCAAATCATCCACGCATTAATCTCGTAGCTCGAAACAAATCGAAGTGATACGTTTTATGAATGACACCGAGGAATATGCATTGTTGGAGTAAAAACCATATGAACCAAATAGTTCTATAAATAGACCTGTTCCGAAACAAAAAGCAGAGGCCTAAAAGGAAACGGTGGGTTCGTTCAGAGTCGAATAACTCTCTATTCCTTGAAATTCCCTAAATAGACAAGTGATTTTTGTTCATGCGTAGGTTTCATAAAACGGTTTGACAATAATTATTCCATTGTAATGGACGGGTATCACGTTGACGGCAGAGGAGGGCGTGGGGGGGGGAAGGGGTGGAGGAGTGACAGAGGAGGTGGAGACTGTTGCTAAGGCGAAGATGGTGAGGACTTTTTAATGTCTGCTTTCAAAAGCAATGGATATTGTTAGTAGGTATGAACGCTGTGTAGCACCAACGTTTATCTTCAAGTATATCTATTCTTAAATATATATTTCTATCAGAATATTGGCCCACTTTTCCACACCCTGCTTATTCGTTTAACATATTACCTTTAACATTTGCAAAGATTTGTCTGACTGAATTTGTGACTTTGGTGTATTTAACAGTTACAAATATTTTGTTTGTGAGTGTAAAGGTGCTAATATAGTGCATAATATATATTTAGAATATATGAAGCAATTTATATGTACTCTAATGATATAATTATGCATCATCAACTTATGTAGCTTCAGCAATTAACTAAAATATAATTCTATACTGACATTAAAACATTCTAACATGAGTTGTGAGGTAACATTGACGCGTCAGTGTGGTACAACCGTAGATAGGTTCACACGTTTTTTAAAGAATATATTCTCAGTTCGGTGACGTAATAGCAACCATAACGCGCCAAACTGCCTGATCACTGCAATGCAATTTGGTCGGATAAGTCAGGCAAGTTAAGAGTGGGACCTACATAGCTGACTTTCCTTCTACGAGGCCAACAGACTGTGAGTGATCTTACATGCACATGCAGTGTTTGTAACTTCGGTAACGTTGAGGAGTTTGAACATTTATCTTTTAATACTCCATTAGACAGCATATATGAAAGCCAAGCATCAAAATGTTACAAGGGGTGAGTGATGCTTGATTAAACCAATAAAGGAGTAAACTGATAAAGTGTTTCACCGAGTAGTATAGGGAATGGCGGGTCCAGCGCAGAGGGGACGATCTTGAGACCACCCACCCACCAAATCAAATAGCCCACACCCCAGATATCCAACCAGTTAGCAACCATCATTCCAATGGACTAAGTTAGGGCAACAATGAGTCGCGGGGGACAGGGGCAGGCAGCCACGAGTCGCAAGGGAACCATCAGCTAAGAGACCTAGCAGGCCACGAGGCACAGGTGGGGATTTCGTCGCGACTAGATTTTTGTCATTTTTACACCCCTTTTAAACTAACAGCGCAGTATAGGTAATGATGACGTCTCACAGCACACGCACCCGAAAGGCCCAAGCTGACTATGCTGAAATCCACGGCACAGCCCCACCACCCTATCCACGCTTGAAGGTCGCCCTCGCAGCATTCGAAAAGAAAAACGCATTCGACAGGACGTACAAGGAGATCTACGCAAGAATGAGGTCCAAGATAGATGGTGAACCAGTTCAACCACATCCCCCAGTGCCGACCCCACAACCACGTCTCTATTCTGAGGTGGTGAAAGCGCCGGCTCCACGTCCAAGGTCAGCCTCCATAAAACCAATTCCACGTCCAAGGACAACCACCAGACCAGTTCCAACCCCCCGCCAAAGGTCAACCACCACGCGACCCAGACAGGTCCCCACCCCCCGCCTCAAATTCAGGAGAACCAAGCGGGCCATCAAGAACCAACTGCGAGGATGGGTCATGAACGTCCCCAAGGCTCACTCCTTTGCCTCAGACCTCCTGATCTTCAAGAAAGGCGTGCGACCCCAGGTTCGTAAAGTTAAGCCGAGGAGCTGAAACTGCTAGGTGGCCTAGAAAACCCAGCTTGCAGTCAAAGTAAGTCTCTACAAGACCTACAAAGATGGTGCCACGGAGTACACAGAGCCAGTCCTACGAAACAAGCAGCAGGTGGTTCTAGGCAAAGACGACATTGACTTCGTGATAGACCCGGTCGGCCCCCAAATCCAGGAGATGCTGGAGAAGTGGGTTAACCTAGGTTCTGGGTGGATGTTCGAGGTGGTAGAAACCATCTGGATCGACATCGTGAAGTATCAACCTCTCAAAGACGGCTCCTATCTCCCCCTTCCGACATCACTAGCAAACAAAGGGGCCATCATAAACGTGAAGAACCAAGACGACTTCTGCATCCTATGGGCCATCGTCTCAGCCATCAACCAAGCCAGCAAGGATCCGCAGCGGACATCAAAGTACAGCATCCAGAGGCTCAAGGATAAGCTAGAGGGCTCAAGCGTGTCCTACCCAATCCCGGTCGCCCACATCGGAAAAATCGAAACCGCTCTCAACAGAGGCCTGAATGTATTTGGTTGGGACGGGAAAGCTGTCATGGTCTACCGAATCAGCAAACTCACCGGCAACTGCACAAACCTCATGCTCATCGAGAAGGACGGCCTATGTCACTTCACCTGGATCAAGAACCTGAACCGCCTCCTCTACGACCAGAAAAAGCATCAGCACCGCAAGTTCTTCTGCGAGCATTGCCTCCACGGGTACACAACCGAGAAGCTGCATCTGGCCCACCAGCCTGAATGTGCAGGCGTAGGCCAGACTGCCGTGCGAGTAGACATGCCTGAGGAGGGGAAAAACATCCTATCCTTCCAGAACTGGCAAAAGCAACTTCCAGCCCCCTAAGTCATTTACGCCGACTTTGAGGCGCTCACAGTAAAGCTCCCAGGGCCAGCCCTCAATCCAGAAAAGAGCAACACCCAGAAGACCCAGGAACACCAGAGCTGCGGGTACGGCTACATAGTAGTCCGATGCGACGGGAAGACCTCACCCCAAGTCATCTACAGGGGAAGCGACGCCGTGGAGAAGTTCCTCAAGGCCTTACAGCGAGAGGAGAAAAAGATCAAACCAGTTCTCTCCAAGCCAGTCCCCATGCGGATGACCCGAGACGACCAAAGAGTCCACAAGACCGCAACCCAATGCCAGGTCTGCAGCAAACCACTCGGAACCGACCTGGTTCGCGACCACTGCCACATAACCGGCAAGTACAGAGGGCCAGCCCACAACGCCTGCAACCTAAAGCTTAGGCTGAAGCCCCAAGACAACCCCCATCCCCGTGGTCTTCCATAACCTGAGGGGCTATGACTCCCATCTCCTAATGCAAGGCATAAGCAAGGTAGAGGGAGATATCAACTGTATACCCAATAATATGGAGAAGTACATATCCCTATCCCTCGGACAGCTCCACTTCATAGACAGTGCACAGTTCCTCCTGGCCTCCCTCGACAAGCTGGTCTCAGCCAACAGCCCAGACGCCTTCGCCGTGACGGCAGAGTATGAAGCAGACCAGACCAAGCGAGGGTTACTCCTACGCAAGGGGGTCTTCCCCTACGAGTTCATGGACAGCTGGGATAAGTTTTAATCTCCCCTCCCGCCCATCCAAGACTTCTACAGCAAGCTCTCGGAGCAGGGCATATCCGCCACAGACTACGCCCACGCGCAAAAGGTCTGGAGCACGTTCGGTTGCAAGAACATGCGCGTCTACCACGACCTCTACCTCCGGACAGATGTCTTCCTATCCGACGTGTTTGATACCTTCCGGAAGACCAGCCTAAAGCAGTACGGCCTGGACTCAGCCCACTACTATACCAGCCCAGGCCTCTCGTGGGACGCTCTACTCAAGAGCACAGGGGTAAAGCTCGAACTCCTCACCGACTACGACAAACACCTCTTCATTGAGAAGGGTCTGCATGGAGGAATAAGTATGGTCTCGCGGTGCCATGCCAAAGCAAACAATCCCTACGTAGGAGACTTCGACCAGGACAAGCCCACGAGCTATATCCAATACCTCGGCCTAACAACCTCTATGGATGGGCAATGAGCCAGGACCTACCTACCTCGAACATTGAGTGGGTGGACCGGCCAGAGTCGCTCTCCAGAATAGTCCGCACCCACCCAGACGATGCCGAGACTGGGTACATCCTTGAGGTCGACCTAGAGTACCCACCAGAGCTTCACGACGACCACAACGACTACCCCCTGGCCCCAGAGCGACTACTTGTCCAGAACGAGTGGCTCTCAGACTACCAGAGAAACCTCCTTAACGAATACGGCAGCAAGAAAATATTCGATGACAACCTGGCCGCCATCCACATGCACAAGGCCCACCTGGTCCTCAACCGCCCAGTCTACGTGGGGATCTGTATCCTCGACCTGTCCAAGCACCTCATGTACGACTTCTACTACAACACCATGAAGCCCCGGTATGGCCGCGATCTCACCCTACTCTATACCGACACCGACTCCCTCCTCCTGGAAATCCGCACACCAGACATCTACGCCGACATGAAAAAAGACAGTGACTTATTCGACACCAGCAACTACGACCCAGCCCACCCGCTCCACAGCAACGAGAACAAAAAGTTCTAGGAAAGATGAAGGACGAGTGCGGTGGTGTCCCCATCAAGGAGTATGTAGGCCTGCGCCCCAAGATGTACTCCATCCTAATGTCCACCCGGAAGGAAATCAAGAAAGCAAAGGGCGTAAAAAAGGTAGTGGTCAAGAAACACCTGCACCACACTCAATACCTTGAGTCGCTGTTCGACCAGAAGCGGCTTCGCCATGGGATGAACATGCTCCGAAGTGACAGTCACAAGATATATGGGCTGCACGTCAACAAGGTGTCTCTATCCCCCTTTGATACAAAGCGATGGATAGCTCCCGGCGGTGTACACACCCTGGCCTACGGGCATAGCCGCACCCAGGCCTACCACCCAGCATAGACCGCCCGCAGATGGGGTGTATCGTATTCAACCGTGGGTGTATCCACACCTTCCACCTACGACCAGCCACTGAGGGGTGATGGTGAACTTCCCGCATCACTGTTGGACACCTCTCCCTCACCACTACTGAACACCTCTTTCTCGCCCTCCGCAATCAGGAGGTCATCCACCTTCTCACATATGCCGGCCATAGTGAGACTGGTGGTGGCCTGGGGAGAGTGTAAAGGAGTTGTCTTCCTGGCCTGAGGGGGTGTGGGAGCGGCACCACCCGGCGGACGTGGGGGCTTGGACTTCTTAGCTTGAGAAGGTTTATCACGTGAGTCGCCATCCGGGCCTTCCTGCCCTCAAGCCTCTTCTTCTTCCTCATGAGGTTGAGGTTAACCCTTTCGTATCCACATTCCATACAAAATTTTAGGTTATTTTTAATGCCCTTCTGGCACTCTACACAAAGTCGATTTACAATCCCCCGCTTAATCTTAAACCTGTGCATTGCGCAAAAGTCAAACTTACAGGGCCTGTCACAAGGTTCTCTCTTCCCGAGTAATATCAAGGGGCATTTTCCAGTTGCTTCCATTACTACCTATCTGCCTTTGTTTAATTGGTAATACCGTCTGGTGGTAACTGGGTATCGGGCGGCACAACAAGCAGCTCCTCCTTTACAATGCCACAGAGTGGTCCATCCAACAAATAGTAAAGTAGAGGCTCACCAGATTTAGTGACAGAGCGTCCTATCCGGTAAACATCGAGTGACCACACAGGGTCAGTGGCCCGCCGCCGGTGGTCTTGCTCGACCTCACCAGGCTGGTAGAGGTAGCGAACGCCGACATCAGAGGGAAACTTTTGCTCTTTGACCCCCAGCCGGCGCCCTGGTACGACTGCAGAAGGCTTTTGTACAACTCGTTTTGCCTCTATAGCATCTTAAGGTTTTTTTCCAGTCAAGCGGGTCACCTCATTATTTATCGCAGAGACTACAGCCTGCAATCGAGAAACCCACTGAGTCGATCGTTTTCATGTATCCTTTAACTCTACGGCATACTGGTGTCCAAAGAGTTGTTCAGCAAGGGGTGAGGTTAAAGCGTTCTACTATACCCTGGTCTCGATGGATATTCACACGGCCATGCCTGACTGATACTCCATGTTGTGCTAGCAGCTGATTCACTGCTCCCATAAACTCCCGTCCGGGGTCCACCTGAAGTAGTTTAGGCCAATGGAGCCTCCTTTGTAGTCAATGGCTCAGCCGCTTTGTAGCACGAGGCCACATCCACCACAGTTAGGGCATACTTGTAAGTGCGGCGCTTCACAACGTCATGAGGAAGAAATACGAGATCGGCTTGGTGAACCTCATTAGGGAGAGGGACATCAAACTTTGGTCTGGGAATGTGTTTTGGCACTGGCAGGTAGATTTGCCATTTAGCTTGCTTTGTTAGCCACCCCCTGGCAACTTCCTCAGAAACCCCCGCTTCTGTTGCAAGCTTCTTCATAACTGTTATGCCTTTCCAGTAGCCCTTAGGACTGTAGTATATCTTCTGCATGCAACGATCCATACAAAGTAATGCCGAGTCTCCAAATGATCTACTTGGCAAGCCTGTATGCAACCAACCCAGTCGCAGCCATACCCAGTATAATGAACGCCATAACCCGCCCCCTTCTGTTCATCTGAGGGCTCGTAAAGCTGCGGCATCATTTTAACATCAGCCAAGATGTGAATGACTGGGATTTCCCCTGCGACCCCACCTCCACCAAAGATTGGGCTGTATGTTATCTGGCCGGCTCTACCACACGTGACTCATTCCTATCCCCTCCGGGATATGAATCAGTACTGGAAGTAGGGGGCGGTATGTTATCTGGCCGTCCATACCCCACGTGACTCATTCCTATCCCCTCCAGGATATGAATCAGTACTGGAAGTAGGTGTAGATGTATATGGTATAGAGGCCCCGGGTAACCTCTTCACGATACACAAATGCATTGGCATTTGACAACTTCTCCAAATTACCTACTTAGCAAGCCTGTATGCAACCAACCCAGTCGCAGCCATACCCAGTGTAATGAACGCCACCTCACGCCCCTTCTGTTCATCTGAGGGCTCGTAGAAGTCTGAAAGCTGCGGCTCAGAGCCCAGCGGGGTGACGGTTTTATTTGTAATCAGGGAGTACTCACGCATAGCCTCGTCCACATCTCTAAAGGTATGCTCGGCATGTCCCTGGCGGCGCAGTTGCTCATTGATGAAGTCTAAACGCTCAGTTCGCTTTTTGGCCCATGCTGCCTGAGCAGACTGAAGCTGCTCGATTGCCATATCATGTCGCTTACGTTCCACGTCCACTTGGCTGCTTCGTAATTTAGAGAATAAAAAGTTGCTCCCAGAGAATGCAAGGGCGTTAACAAGAGCACCTCCAACAAGTAGCGCTATTGTGGCCATTACTTCAGTATATCAACTGGTATAATCCCTTGTTTAATTAGCATATCCTTTGTAGCCATGGCTAGTGATACATCGGCTACAGCCAAAGCCAGGTCGCGTGGGGTGAAATCAAGACGTGGAGTCCCGCCACCCAGAAGCATCTTAGCAAGCTTGGCATAACCTATTGATATACAGGAAACAACTGCACCGTGGTACAGCGCGTTAACGATCATTTTTCCATCAGTAATTGGTGTTGTCATCTTATTCCATGTAAAACGGATCCTTTAAATGAGCGTCCGGAGGTGCTGACTTTGCTGGCTCTCCCCTGACCACAGCCTGTTTAGGAGCGGAGGCCACTAGTTTCTGCCTGTTACAATACAATGCTAGTCCAAACACCCCTAATCCGCCCACACCGGCCAAGACTGAGTCGAACCCATCTGCCCTGCGGTGGACCCCCATTCACCGTCCCGGTCAAACTGGGGGGCCCGATTTTCAGACTGTAACACGGACTTAGCCTCCCGCAGCTCTCTCTATTGTGATTAGCTTTTCGAGCCGCAGCGCCCTTTCGGCCCGCCTCAACCTTTTTAGCGTCTTTTGTAGGTTCTCCTTTAGCGCAGGTTGAGGTTGAGGCGCAGGCTGATCACTAGTCACCGCCGTTATCTCTTGATTTGCGTTCTCCATGTTACCTACTAATTTTGTTCCTCCAATTGACAGCACCCAGACAGGTCCTCTGCAGGGGTGTTGGACAGCCTGTCACAGATGGCTGTTGTTAAGGCTGTGGTAAGCGGAGCAAACATCATACCGTAGCGATGATAAAGTTCACATGAGGCAGTTCTTAGCGCGTGCGCGACAAACGGGTCAGTCTCGAGGTCCGTAATCAGATTTGGCTGATGTTCTGGGGGGATTGGCAGAAACATACAAGCAACGCTAGAAAACAGTTGGAGAACTGACTGCCCCAGAGTCCGCGTCATGCTAGCGCCCAGCCGAGCCTCATATTTCGCATAGAGCTTTGTAATCTCTTCATAGGACATTGATTCAATCTTTGCAGTCGATAGGTGCTGATCGCCGAGGTACTGACGGGCCTGACCCCCAGCAATGACAGCAGCAAGCCTATCTCTCTTAGAAGATAAATCTTCACCAGTGGTGCAATGGGGTTCTGCTCGCTCGGCCTGTGGGCTAGCCGCATCTTGTTCAAGGAGTTGATCAATAATGGTATCAGGATCCATGAATATACGTATACGCCTTCGAGCTTCAATATACTGCACCGCTACCCAGATGAAGAAAGCTAAATTGGTTACTGAGGCAGCAGCTGCTATCAATGCCAATATCACTTCAATCGACGGCATATGCAGTAGGTTGATCAGTCTTCAGCAGCAGTTTTGCGTGCTTGGTCTTTGCTGGTAGTTGGCGTACTGTGGCACGTTGCTCTTTTGTTGGAATTACATCATTTTCACATAAGGCGTCTTCAAACGAGTCATGGTCCTTGGTGTGAAAGAGCACCATCCACCGAGTCTGCTCACGTAAGTCCTTCAGCACAGAGTTGTACTTTTGGGTGAGGACCCAGACACTTTGCTGCGCATGGCGGCCGCTAAAGGCCAGTTTGGATAACATGTTTTTCTTCTTGGTTAGGGACATTGTTGCCGAACAGTCATCAATAATGTAGAGGGTAGGCTCGCACTTGAAGCAGTGGTAGAAAGCTCTCAGGTGGTCATGGAGCCGCTCCCCTGGATCAACGACGTAGACCTCTGAATCATCCCAAACCCATGACCGCGACTGCTAGGCCTCGTTGTAACGTATGGTAAGGCAGAGGATTACAATATGCTCGAAGGCACCAAAGAAGGGCCCTTCAAGTAGGTCGAGGATGAATACGGTTTTCCCACATCCTCTCTGCCCACAAACAATTGCCGAACAGGGACCATCTGGAAATGTAAACTCAGTTTTCGGTTTCATCAAAACCTTGTTAGTAGACTGCGCTGACGAGCTTGCCATCTTTAATGTTAAGCTGTGCATCCATTATTATATACATATAAGCGTTCAATGCACCGGCTGCCTGTGATTTTTTCGTGATCTAAAAGGTAATATCCTCAGACGCATTATCCACGGCCCTGCCACTACAGTGCAGCTGATCGTCATCACTCGTCCTTAAGTCGAGCCACAGAGAATACTTGGTGGTTAGGTACTCTCCTAGGGACACGTCCGACAATTTCTTTTACAGCTTTTGTTACACTGGGGTCTCGTTTACTCGTTGCTGCAAAGGCCTTCTTCACTTCATCCCACTGCTGGTAGCCACGCATGCCTTGGGCATAGATTTGGTTGGGGATGCCCTCAATGGTCACCTCAACTTTTGTAATCTTTGGGTTGAAGAACGACTCTGTCTTCCTGTCGTTTGAGGCACCTTCTGGGTCTTCAAAGAGCAGTAGGATGCCCTTCATGCTGCGAGCAGGCACGTTCAGGTTGATGTACCACAGTGTATCTCTTTTATTACATACAAGCTTCCTGTGACGAAGAGCACGGTCATACAGAATTGAGAACCGACCTGTGTACTGGGTGCGTATCATACGGGCCAACTCTGTTTGGGTAACCATGTTATACTCCAGTGAGATGCCATCAATTTTGTAGCTGGCATCGGTGTCGCCCGTTGCGTGAATTACGCGGTTGTAGTCTTTGAACGTGAGCTCGTACTCCAATCTGTCATTAAGCGCACTCTGGTAGAATGGCATGTGACTCTCGAGGAGTTCAAAGTCAAGCGGAACGTAGAACCTATTACTATACACATCCGCTATGGCCAGGTCCTCTTTCTCGGTCTCATCCTTGACTCCTGTCCCCATTCGTATCTTAGTTGTGTTTCTGTCATCTGATGTGTCAATGCCCTGATAGTGGAGGCCCTGTCTCTCCTGTGCAGTCCGCCACAAGTCGTGGTAACAGTGATACACATCGCTGTCATCAATAGACATGACCTCATTGCCAGAAATCTTGATTGTCATTTTCTTGACCTAGGCGCAGGCCAGGTTTTGTACAACGCTGCGGTTAAGATCAGTCGAGGTTAGTGTGATTGTAAAAGCCAGCCGTGCTGTCGCTGGAACAATGACGTCGTCTGCGCCTAGATTGGGGAAGCGAACCAGCAGTTGTTGGTTCTGGTCAATAGTGCTTGGATTGTTTGTAACGACTACAGACTGTTGCACGCCCTTTACTACGAGCGGTTCGATTATCCGGTGGTGTGGGTTTAGTTTGCGTCCGTAAGTACTCGTCATGTTGAATTCTCAATTACATTTATATCTTTAACACACATATATGGAGTTTGATAACCCAACATTTGAGGACCCAGTGGAGGAGGATTGGCAGGACCCTGGAAGAGAGGATGAGGATTGGCTCGCTGAAATAGAGGATGAGACTCCCCCCCACCCCGCACCCGGCCACTCTCCCACCTGTTACAGAAGGGGACATTGGGATGGATAAGTCTATACCACAAGGAGGCTGACTCGTTATAGGCGCTGTCAATGATTATTACGATGCATTAGCTGAAACAGGTCACATACCAACCCTCGGCCCGATTATACAAAGTTTGAACTTGTTGGAGGACAGTTACGTTTGAAGGACTACCCAGACTTAAGTATTACAAATTCTCGTACCATAAAACCGTTTTCACTTGGAACAATAACTAGATTTAGAGGGGGGCATAAGGCTGTCCGTGATTTTCACTTAGAACAATAACTAGATTTAGAGGGGGGCATAAGGCTGTCCGTGATGGTTTGGGGTTCACTGAGTGGTCCCAACAAGCGGTGTCACAAAAGGAAGCAAAAGCCCTCCAATGCGTTGACCAAGCAGCTGCTAAAGCTGCAGAGAATTTAGAAATGAGCGACCCTGAAGCCGTGACAGAGCAAGGTGGTGTGGAAGAAACAAGCTTCATAGAGGACGTTCATAACACCATCCAAGACCTAGGTACACAAACACACAACGAACTACCACTCAGAGAGCTTATTGGGCTTGACAAGGCTATGCAGCCTCAGAGGGGTGAGCTGGTCAACAACCTAGCTAAGATAACTGAGATAGAACGGGATATAGACCGGCGGGAAGCTAAAATGGCAAGCCTGGAGGAGGCAGGGAGGGAAGGAGATCCAGCATGGAAATTGCAATCAAATGAGCTTGCAGAGCTGCACGACCTGCGGCGTGTCCGTGTTGAGGCTGCCTCTGTTAACCGTGAACGTCTGCAAACCCAAATCAACCGCATCAGGGAAACGATCAACAGACTTCTTAACGAGGACACAACGCTAGCTGAGCGTGTACGCACTTTGTTCCGAGAGCAGGGTATAACAATCGCCTCCATACTCACTGCGATTGGATTGGCAATCTCGACCCTGGTAGTTGCTTTGACGGGCGGAGGGAGCACTAGTCCAATCCTGGCACCAACGCCGACACCAGCTGATAAGCCCGGTTTAAAGGAATGGATTAAAAAACAGCTGAACTCCTTGGCAAACGTCCTGAAGGAACTAGCCAGTAAGGCAGCAGCTGCCCTTCCAGGAATTATTGGCTCAATCGTATCATGGGTGCTTAAGTCAGCTGCAAAGGTGGCTTGTTGGATGGCAGAACATGTATGGGCTGCAGCTGTGGCGGTGGGGGAAGTTATCCTCCTGATGCTCCGTGACTTACTACGTAGCAAACTAAAGCACAGCTAAGCCTATAGCGTTTCCGCCTACAATAAGAGCGGTTTTCTCATCCTAGTGCGCCCCACGCAGACCGGTCTCGGCCACAGGGGCCGGCCCTGGAGAGGGGAGTTCCTAATCTGTATCTGGCGGAGGGTCAAAGCTTCCTCTATCTGGAACTACCGGAACCAAGTTGACATCATCATTGCTGCCTATCTGCTGCTCCTCAGTTGCGATAGTAATCAGATTCTTGTACCCAGCAACATTTCCAATGGCGAGGCTCATATCAGACAGAGCCATGTACAGGCCCGTTTCAAACACATAATCAACCTTTGAGGATGCATTCTGGAGGACGTTCTGATACCGTCGGATGGATGACGGAATGTCCACTGGGGAGTTAATGGCATCCTCAACGTCAGCTTGAAATTGCTTTTGGGCATCAAAGGACGTTCCAACACTAATATCTTTGAGCGGGTCTGCGCCTGAGCCTCAAGAATGGCCCAGACATAAGTCCTAATGCTGTCGTTAATCCGCCCAACGCCGGTCTGTGTAAAACCCTCAGACGTGTCCAGTATAAAGGTACTCCAGGCCTCGTCTGCTTCAGGTCCCTGTGCTAGATGTAGAACAGCACCCATTTTCTCCTGAAAGGATTGTAGGTTACTCGCGTGGGCAAAACCTGGCTTTGTATCCTTTTCCGCCTCAAAGGCCATCCGTGTAGGGTCATAACGAACGTTTCGAACAGCAACCTTGACGACACTCCCGTAACCATACGCATCATGTGCATATAAGATACCAAGGCCACTATTAGCTACGGTTGCCTTCTGGCGCCAGTCTGTGTTTGGTTGAACACCAAAGTTAGTGCAGAGTCTCGCATATGCCCTCTTGTCATATGTATTATTATAGGGGTCATAGGCATGATCCTGAGGTAGAGGCGCTTGCAGTTCTGCTAATAAGCGACGCACTGTGTAATAAAGGTTAAAGGTTTAGAGAGCTTTCACGAGTGGAATCCCAGCTTCGAGGTGATCGTGGGATGACAACACCACACTGCAAAGTTTAACTGGTTCTGCCAAAACTGCATTGGATTTGTCAACCAGTCTTTTACTACTTTTTCCGCTGTTACCGGCGGCACCTTATAGATACTGAATAGATCAGGTAAACTTTGCTGTGAATGTACTGCCATTGTGAACGACTTGAATTGTTTGTCGGGTTAATTTATCTCCCACACCATATGGGGCTGGATACACCCATATGTAGCTTTTCTATTGAAACTAAAAGCTTGTTTATTCATAGTGCTATGTATCACTCTCTGTCTAATGTTCAAATCGGCGATGCTGTGTCCCTGCAAAATGCTATTGACAATAGTGCAGGTGATCCATACGTAGGTCTAAGGTCAATCACTATTACTGTGGGTTGGTATAACATTGAATCAGATGTGCCCCTTCTATGACTGCCAGATGGTTCTGGGCTAGAGGGGTTAAAACGTTCCAGTCTCCCGCCTGGCCTCTGGTGTTTCAAGCGTATGCAGGAGAAATTTGAACTTATAAGTCAGGATACTTTAGGTCCTAGTTTGGAAGTTGATGATTCAACAGGGATTGTTACCCTCTCAGTCCCTCCTTCTGGGTCTTTATGATGTGACGGTGTGTTAAAAATATTAGGTCTTGATGCCGGTCTTGGTAGAGGATGGATTCCTTCAGGTTTTCACAAAGGCGTCCGGCCCGTGAACTTTAGCATCTTTAACCCACTTTATGTCCACCTCGATCAAGTCAGTACCACGCACAACATGCTTGATAGTGCGCCCACTACGCTTCTTGAAGTTGTGGGGGCTGCTCTTTCGGTGATATCATAACCACAAACATTGCTAATCCTGTGTCAAAACGTGTTACTGTCGGATTTGTGAATGAGTTGAAGGTACAGATAAGGGATAATAAGGGACGTATATTGAACAATCACGACCTTCCTATTGGTGTTGTTCTTCAATTTACAAGATGTCAATAAAAGCGAGTATTTATGGAACTCAACTGAAACCGGATCAGGCCGGCGCCGACCTCTCGGAATATGCCACAAAGACCTATGTATCTATTGTTGACTGACAAAAAAATGGATAAAAGTGGCAGTACTATGGCTGGAGACCTTGAAATAAGAGATAATAAATCGTTCAGTTGGGAGACCCAATATCGCCTGAAGATGCTGCTAATAAAAAGAGACACAGACAGCATCGCAGGGACCTGAGAGAACACATAAACTCCCACACAAAACTCCTCATTACTATATGGGCAGAAGCAAGTGGCCCTCTTCGCAGAGGATATGAGTGGTCGTTTGGCCATGGGGCTAGGGGTCAAGACTCACAAGACTCAACCTGTGGATATACCATGACATGTGGTGGTAGGATCATTCGTATGGGGTTGTCTTCGGGGTTTATGATGCTCTGAAGTGGGGGGATTCCTTATCGTTGGTGGGTTGGGTCTCCATTTGGAGGGGTGGGCTGGGACCGCTATTACCTATACTACTACTTTAATGATATGATTATGCATCGACAACTTTTGTAGCCTCAACAATTAACTTATAATTCTATACTGACATTAAAACATTCTAACATGAGTTGTGAGGTAACATTGACGCGTCAGTGTGGTACAACCGTAGATAGGTTCAATAGGTTTTTTTAAAGAATATATTTTCATATTGAAAAGAAAAAAACTCTTTCCAACCAAGCGTCTTATCGTTCGCATAGGCAAAGTCCATCTGTTTTCAGAGATTTCGTCAGCAACAATGGATGACACAGTTTGGTAACGTAATAACAGTCATAACGAGCCAAACTGCCTGATCACTGCAATGCAGTTTTATCGGATGAATCACCCGGCATCAGGGAGTTGCAGTTTGACAGCAAAGGCAAGTTACGGGGTTACAAGGCTTGATTGAGACCTATATACCTGACTTTCCTTCTACGAGGCCGACAGACTGTGAGTGCTCTTACATGCAGTGTTTCTATCTTCGATAACGTTGACGAGTTTTTACATTCATCGCTTAATACCCCATTGAACAGCATATATGAAAGCCATACATAAACATGTTACAAGGGAGCGTGATTCAACCAATAATGGAGGAAACAGATAAAGTGTTTCACCGTAGTGACGCGCCTACCGGGTGGGCCCTGGGTTCGTTTGCTGTCATTATTCGGAGAGATCGTTATGATTCATTAAAACGTTATGATCGCATTTGCTGATCGGCTGTTTTGGACCGTGGTTTATTTGCTGACAGGCTGACAAGCTGACAAAGTGCAGTCGGAGATGTAATTTTCATGCCTCAGATGGCGTTATTCATGTATTGATAAACCATGCCTTAATATCTAAATCTATCACGAGCGAATAAAGTATCTACTCTATGAGCTAACACAGTGTGTTACACTTCAGGTTATCCACATCATCGTCAATCCATAATATCATTGAATGAGTTATATGTATTCATCACCAGAGCTCCAGAAAGTCAGTTTTGATATGTATTTATTTGACTTTCTAAACCCGCGCTAAAACAGCCACAATTGAGGCCTCTGTACGTCGAATTAGAAAGAGTTGCAAATGTTGTTGTGTGTTGTAGTTATGTTATTGTCATGGAGAAGTGGATGGGAAAGGTTGCCTTGGTAACAGGAGCATCTTCTGGTTGTGGGGCCGCCATTGCACGTAGCCTGGCAAAAAAAGGGATGCAAGTTGTTGGATGCGCACGTAACATTGAACGAATCCAGGTAGGAGTGCCTCTCCCTTGATACTAGATGACGTGCCCATAACAAAGAATTGGAGTTCCGCATTTGTTCCCCAAAATCAGCTTTGGTTGCTCTGCGATGGCCCATGCTGTATTAAGTCACTCCCACAAGCATTGCATCATCGCAATTGCATTTGTTACGATCACATGCACGCATAAACACACATGCATAAACACACATATATATATATATATATATATATATATATATATATATATATATATATATATATATATATATATATATATCTATATATATATATATATATATATATATATATATATATATATATATATATCTAAATATATGGATATATAATTGTATATATTTATATATATTGTATTTAAATATATATATTTGTATATATATATACATTTGTATAGATGTGTGTATATATATATATATATATATATATATATATATATATATATATATATATATATATATATATATATATATATGTTTGTGTGTATATATATACATATATGTAGGATGAACATAGTTTAAGATATGCATGTATATAATACATATATATATATATGTATGTAATATATATATATGTATGTATGTATATATATTATATATATATATATATATCTATATATATATCTATATATATATATATATATATATATATATATATATATATATATATATCTATTTATTTATTTTATTTATTTATTTCTTTTATTATTTATTTATATATGTTGATTCTAGCACCTGTGATTGTTATCCTTACTCTTGTTCCCAGAGCCTGTCGAATGAATTATCGGGTACAGGAGGTCAAATTGAAGCCGTGAAGTGCGACCTCACCAGAGAGGATGACATCTTGAAGCTCTTTAGAGTGATTGAAGAGAAGTTTGGAGGCGTGGACGTTTGTATTAACAATGCTGGTCTGTCGTTCGTGGCGCCACTGATGACGGGCGAGACAGACAAGTGGAAGACTATTCTAGACGTATGACGACATCCATAGCTTCAATCTGGTTTTTTAAATACATTTATATTCAATGAAACACTATCTGGTATCTATTAACAGATACAATTATGATACTATCGTTGGCCGAATTATGTGAAACGGAAAAAGAACATGATAATGTTCAGGTGAATGTTCTTGCGCCCAGTATTTGCGCACGGGAGACGATCAAGTCACTGCGCAATAGGGATCGTGATGAAGGTCATATCGTGCATATTAACAGGTAAGCTCAGGTCACAATATTCTCATTGTTATTATTATTGAAAAATACAACCGCATTTCACAATTTGTAACAATAACGTTATTTATAGCATTGCATATTAGGATTTTATTAAAATGTACATTATCCTTCATGTCAGCGTCGACATTTGCATGAAGTTATTTTATTCTGAAGCTGTGAAATAGTTACATTATACATGGATATTTGACGTGTGTTTCTTATATGATTGTTTCAGTGTCACGGGTCACCGCGTTGGGCCGGCACTTACTCATTTCTACTCTGCCAGCAAGCACGCCCTCACAGCTCTGACAGAGGGTCTCCGCAATGAACTCCGCAGCACTCAATCTAACATCCGCGTCTCTGTGAGTCGCGCTTTCTCTCTCATTCTAACATCCGTGTCTATGTTAGCCATGTGTCCCTTCCTTGTACATTTTAATCTGATCTTAAAATCGGATTTTAGAGGCTGTGCCAATCTAGTGCAGTCTATCTCGTCCATTATTGCCGTCTTGTGATATTTCATAAAAGCGACATCGAACACAAAGTTTCAATTTTTTCCCGCCACAATATCATTCTGCAATGGAGAGAGTTCCTTGTATTGCATAACTAATAGCTATTAATTACACAATTGGGTATCGAACTAAGAGGTTTTCTTCTTCTATTGGCTTAGCATATTCATTTCAAATCAAACCTCCTTTGCCAAATAGCAATCATTGTTACGTGGATGAAAGGTCATGTGTCCAGTCTGCGCGAGGGAGACAGCTAAATCACTGCGAAATAGGGGTTGTAAATTAATAAAGTGTTGGTTTCTTTAAATGAGATAGCATTATCAGGTGATTTTGGGTTCGTTTAATGTGTTTTCAGTTTTTGTATGTTACAGCAAATCAGCCCGGGCTTGATCCACACTGAGTTTTCTGTCCGCTTCCGCGGAGAACAGGCAGGACAGGAACTGCTCTCAACCCACCAGGTATAATGTGATTTGTGCCCGAGACGTTATAATAGGGCGAAATCATGGGGCAAAGGAGCTGAATGAGTTAGTATTATTGGTTGACTGGTAGTGTTCAAACGATGTAGAGCCATATTATAAATGAGGCTAAAGAAGTCGTCTGAAGTGTCCGCTATAGAGAGTTATTCTCTTGTGACAGTGACGCAGAATGGACAAGTTCATTCATTCGTTTGCGGCCCAATTTTGTCAATATTACAGCATCGTACTTGGAATCGATCATAGTCATCAGAAAGTCCAACATTCGTCTCCTCTCTTTGATATCAACATGTTTGTTGATTTCATCAGTGTCTGCAGCCGGGGGATGTCGCTGATGCCGTTGTCTACGCTCTGTCAGCCCCACCACACGTTCAGGTAAAATACCCTCGTATACCCACGCACACACTCATCCCAAACTCGCTCATCATTCTAGTTATGTCAGTATTCCGAGTGCCGGTCAGTTGACCATTGCCTGAACATGCATTGATCCAGCCGATCGACACTAGGAAAGCTAACATCAGGATCCGTTCGCAGCTGTTTCCCCCATTTGTGCCGTTGAGTTTCCTGCCTTATTGGTCGCATGTTTTCCAGGTGCGTGACGTCATTATGGAACCAACAAGGGACAATCCTTGAACACTCTTCCACCTCGAATCACCTGCTACAGCACGAATCCCAGCTTATCTATTTATTTGAATAGATTTGGTGATTAATCCATCAATGGATATGTTATTCGTGAAAATGTCATGTGTCTCTTGGGACAAGTTTTATATTCCTATACAAATATGTTAATTATAGTATGATTCATCGAATCCTGTGGTACTAGACGGAATAAATGTTGTTGATGCATATTGGAATTGCTTGGTGGTTTGTTTTTTAAAGAAATAATTATCCTGGTTCAACATGGTAACAGAACGTCTCAGAAAATCCTCGTTTGTCGGTGCATGTGCTATCCGTTTTACCGTGGTTTTCGTGGGAACAAGGTAACATACTCTGCCAATGAGAGCCTCGCACCGCAGTCACGTGGCAATGATATGCTATTAAGCTATCAAGTGATATCATCGCAGTACATCATTTCTGGTATTCCATCCTTACCTTCATATCAAGTGCCACAAAGGCGGCGATTGCTGTATTATACTCTCCATCACCTGACAAGGTAATTTCGTGTCCTTCCAGGGCTCTCATAATTGCGCAGGAAGTTAGACATGAAAGAGTCATATTCAATGCGATCGTGTGGCGACCAGGAAGACCATGGATAGTGCAGGGAATCCCCATAATTAGCACGTCCTTCTTGGCCGCGCAGGTGTGTTCGTCGATCACCTCTTCGATCACCCCAATATCTGAACTTATAACGGCTGGGTCGACTGCGATGAGCACATGGGTAATTTAAACACCGATAAGGCCGCTGCCAACGATGTTTTTTTATTGCCCTTTCTCTCTTACGAAGCGCTGCTGCGATGTAAATAACGTCAGTTTGTTCGTAGTAATCCTCGTCGTCTCCGGAGATGACCTTTCGCCTTCTACCTTGACCCCGGAGGGATGTGGGGTGTAAGTTCCGGAATGGCTGGCGGCGAACGGCGGGCCTACGGCGTCGGCTGCTAGATATCCTCTTGGCAGATGTGATTTTCTTGAAGACAGTGACAGTTTGTGTGTTAGAATCTTTTGTGATAGTAGTATTTAAAAAGGGCTCGTCCCCTCCTGACGTTGTTGTGGGTATGTCTGGTGTGTCCGAGTCTGGCGTTGTCTGGAGAATTGCCCTTGGTGTATCAGAAGCTGGCGTTGTCTGGAGAATTGTCCTTGATGTATCAGAAGCTGGCGTTGTCTTGTGAATTGCCCTTGGTGTATCAGAAGCTGGCGTTGCCTGGAGGGATGACCTTAACGTGCATGAGCCTAGCGTTGAACCGAGTCTTGTTCTTGGTGCGCCTGGAACGGGAGTCATCTGGCGAACTGTTGTGCTGTAAGGGCTAGAAGCTGTTATTTCATCAGTCTTTAATCTGTCTTCTCCTTTTAACTTCGATTTGATGACTGCAACTTTGAAAAAAAATGTGATGGAAACAACCACTTATTCCCGATCTATCTCCATAACCTATTGAAGCCAAACAATTCATAACGTTAACCCGTTAGCGGTAGACAGCGCCATCTTGCGATTTGACTTCTCGTACGGTCAACACTGATAAGCCGTAATTGCCAGCCGCCTCTGCCTCATTTGTCGCTCTTCTCAGGTAACTAGATGCTTGCTGAGACCGGTAGTGATGAAGAAACCGATGCTGACAGGGCGATGTGATGACCAATAGACATGAGATATGAATCGGCTGTCTGTTTTTACATTCGTCACATTTTGTTGTAGCTCGGCTTTGTTTGTGGAGATATAATCACGGTCAAGTAAAGTGTATTTTCCATCTGGAGAGAGTCTGGTCCAATCTACATATATAGACTTGTCTGTTGGAGTGGGAGCCAGGAAGATGCAGTAGAGATTGGTTGTGTCACCTGTGTGGACAGGTGCGACGGGAACTGATTGAACCACTATAATTTTAACTGAGGCACCTGTAATAAGGCACACCTGTTATTAATCATCTTGATAACAAAATAGCACTTTTAATGTACAGTGGCTGTGCCAATACATTAGTTCGCTATAACAATGCACCTGCATTCCGATCAATTACCTCACATGTTATCAACTACCATCTATCACAAATGATAATAAATATCACTAGTAATCAATGCCACGAGTAATTAATCTCAGGTACAATCGCTCTCATGCGATGTAATTTTCACGCATCACAGTATCAGTGACAGAAGCATCCAAGTGTTGTTGACACTGAATCAAGATAATATTTACTATTTGTGACTTAGGTAGACAAATAAATTGATATTGATACACATTTTTGTGACGTCAGCATCAGCTGCTAAATTGATCAAGAAAACATTTGGGTCGTCAGCAAAACAGATTAAGATAATATCACATGTTTGCGATTTCAGCATCAGCAGGCAGCAAAGGAGCACACCACAGCTCAACATTTCCTCCTCCTATCTCAGCAGCTTCTGACCTCGCCAAATCATATCTCAATAGGTACCTGCATTCCTCTTACACTCTCTCCTATTCAACACCTTCTCACCATTCCTGTTGACACTAATGACTATTCCTTCTCAGCAACGAGTCGTGTCAAATGTATTACACTCATCCGCAAAATGAGGGGAAAACTCCCCTGAGAATTCTGATATAGATCCTTCGTTATGTAGATACGTTTTTATGGTCATTTTCATAAATACTCATTGATAGATAATGAGCTTTCCTTGGCTGGGATTGTTATTGCTTTGCCTGGGGCGTAGCACTTGTTTATGCTACCTACACAGTTTTGTATTTGGGAACACCTGTAATTAAGGGGACTCGGGTGTAATTACAAGGCAACAGATTGCACTACCCAACTTTGCCATACATAAGGACATACTGTGCAGTGTGGAGGTCACTGGGTACAACTAAAGGCATTGGATAATTATTTGTTGTTTTTATTCGCTGTTTAAGATTTTGCCTTTATTCATCTCTATTCCATCTGGCGCCCTCAAGAAACAATGCTTCAAGAAAATAGAAGCAATAAACAAGTGGAAAGATGTTACTGAAATACAGTGTATATAAATGCAATAACAGCCAATAATGTGCCAGTTCACAGGAAGTGACGTCATACGCTGGGTTAATTATAAAAAAGAGGGGTTTTTTATCTTTTAGATGTTTTATTCGAACAAAGCATCGCAGTCATTGCTATGTATTTTTGTACGTTTCAAGTTCTATGCTTACTGTATGTATTCCAACTTTGTAATGTCTAACTCATAAACAATCAGTTTGGCAAAGACGGTATTTCCAGCATTTAGCATTACGATGGGAACAATCGACCAGGAATATATCTCACTTTACAAAAAATTAATCCAAACAAAAATGAATATCTTTTACTAGCATTAAAGCTTTTCATTTACTCTCATTGATTGTTATAATTAACTTATATGAATAGATCTCATTTACTAACTTTATTGAATCTCATTTACAAGCAACAATAATTGATCTCATTCACAAACAATTATGATAATTGGAAGTTCTTGATATTTCTCAATAATCGATGCCAACACCCACAGAAATATTGTTAGCTACATAGAAATCTTGCAACAATTTGCTTGTTAGGATGTTAATTTCGTGCTCTCGGCCGTAAGATGTCCACATCCGCCCACATCAGTGACACACGGGTAGCCAGGGTGTGTCATCATTTCACAGCTCAACACCAGTTGCACCGCTTCCGGTGGCGTCTCGTGCCGAAATGATCATCTTTTTAACCCTCTCATAAGTCATATCCGTCCCAATGGTACACAGTCCAACATAAGCATCCGAACATCTAGGAATCAGAAAGGTTCAAGCTAGAACCTTAATTTAATGGGTCGTGAAATCAAACGGGAGCATTGAGAACGTATTCCTGGTTATAAAGTCCGTCGAAGATTAATCGAAACAGCGCGGTGGGGTGGATTACGGGAAAATAACCGTAAGGACCAGTGCGGTACTTAGTGGTGACTATTGACGAAAACGTAGCTTATTAACCTCAACTTTAACTTTGGTGTAACCACCCCAGCTGATTTTGACAAAACCCAGTTAAAGCTCGAGACCCATGATTACCCCAGACGCTGTCGAGGTTAAGTGCCTCGCCGATTGTAGTAATAGACTGGCGAAGTTAGTTTCTCATACGAAAATGACATTGACTATTTTGAGATGAAAATGCTTTGAGCTTTCATGAATAATCGACTGTGTGTTTACGAAGTTAAACAAGGTAATAATTTCCGCCAGACGATTGCGCGCATCATAGCTGGCGCTTTCGGCTGACCAGCCTGCATATGAAATATTCCCATCCCACAATGAATCGCTCGAGCGGTCGCGCGCATGCGCATTCGATATATACAATGGAATCGTTATGACGTTATGCACACGTTATGACGAAAGCGTCATAGCTTACCTTATATCTAACGTACCTGACATTGGCGTGGGAAAAATGGAGTTTGGCGTCATCACAATCCGACACAATCTCTTGAAGAAACCCCATCTGAGTACTGTCTACCCAAGAGCATTCCGTAATTGAAGGTTCATACGGCATTCTGCTGTGATGAATGCCATAGCTCTGTAAAGTAGCCGCGAACGCCTCTGCTATTCCTACAAATCGAAGGAAAAATAAGTAATATGTAAGGTTCATTTGCGAACATTATAATTCAATAAGCTCCTATGTGGATTTATCCTTCAGGGCTATAACCAGTCTTTTAAGAATTTGTATTTTACAGGTCGAGGTGAGAGCATTTGGGATCGCTTTTCACACACACCAGGAAATGTCTTGGATGGAGACACGGGTGATGTGGCGTGCGACAGCTACCATAAATATGCCGAGGATATCCAGCTGATGAAATCACTCGGTGTAAGAACATTGGTTTATTTGTTACGTAAACTTAAAGAGATAAACTCATCCAAATGTTTATGTGATGCATAATGCACGTTTTGGACTAACACTATTTATCTGCCGTTCCAGACAACTCATTACCGTTTCTCCACTGCCTGGCCACGTATCATACCTGACGGCACCTCACACAGTCTTAACCAGAAAGGCATAGATCACTACAACAGGTTCATAGACAGCCTCATGTCTGCTGGTATAACTCCCATGGTCACCCTCTACCACTGGGATCTACCGCAGACCCTACAGGACCAGGGAGGCTGGACCAACCCCAAATTAGCTGACCTATTTCGGGATTACGCCAACGTCTGCTTCAAGAGTTTTGGTGATCGGGTGAGTTAACAGCTTCATAATCTGGTCTTGGTATCTTTTACAACGGATAGGTTGCACTCCTGGCACATTAAAATAACGTACTTGTGGAACAGGTGAAGTTTTGGATTACCTTCAACGAGCCCATCTGTAGTGTATGGTTGGGTTACGGCAATGGTGTTCACGTAAATTGAATTATAAAGTCGATTTTTCGGCACCTGCCACCATTTTCCAAATTTTCGGCCCAGCATCCCGTGACGTCATTTAAAGAACTCGTCACTGACAGGTCCGCAGTTTTCACCGTAAACAACGGCGAATGTTGAAGTTTCGGAGAGCGATGTATTTGAGTTGGACGATTTGGCGATGGAATTTTGGGTTGAAGAGCCTCAAATGTTTGAGAATTCAAATCCAGAGGATGTAGCTGGTATTGTGCCATAAAGATTCGAACCATAGCTGTCCGAAAACAGCGCCAGCGAATCTGACAGTGACTGGACTGGACTCTTGTAATCACTGCACGAAACTATCTCTTCCTTTATATTATAAATGAAGAATACCTTTTTCTTTTGATATCGTTTTCGTTTTTCTTGTTTTGTGGTTTTAGTCGCCAACGAACATGGCGAAAAATATTTTTTCTGTTGTCATGCTTAAAATACTTTTTTTTTAAATTTATGTCATCCCAATAAAACTATCAAACCTGCTTGGTGGAACATTTACACATGTAATACAACCCTTTTCATTGACCTCCCTAATCTTAGTCTTAGACAGAGTCTGACATGTATTTGATAGGTTTTTGAAACCCTGGTTTTAGGTTCCAATATGAAGGCTGCTCAACCATGCCAACTGTCAGGGGAAATATCTGCTGTGTGGAGCGGAAGCAAGTGATGGTTGAAATAGAAAATTGACCAGAAATTATATATGTGACACAGCCTCCAAATTTTAATGCTGTATGTCTCAATGAAGATGTGTTAGAGACAGCATACTACGCCTACAAGCAGCATCATGGTCCATACAAGGGAAATAAGTAAGTATTGACAGACAACAAACACCAAATTATAAATTTATGTTAAAAAAACTTCCCCAAACTACTGGGTCATTTTTACTCAAATGAATGACGTTTTCAATTCAGACTGAATTATCAATACAGTTTATACCAAGATAACATTATTATTTTTGTGACTCATTAAATCTATGTTTGGGTTAAAATATAATATTTATTCAGCACTGTAAAGATGTTTAAGGGTTTGTGTATGGTTGTGTGTTACAGCTGGAGGCGTTACACTGGATATAGGCAGTTCATCCGTTGGTACTACCATTATCTTGGAAAGAACAATCATATCCCTATACTATCCCGTGTGACATCAATTATCCGAAACACACTTCCAGAGGAGACAAACAATTATGTGGGATATTCAGATGAAACTAGCACTCAGAGCAGCGTGAGCGTAACTGATTGACTGCTTGGTGCTTTTCTGGAATCTCGAAGGTGGAGTTGAGATTGGGTGGGATCTCCAGTGCTTCCATCTCCTAATCATTTATTTCTCTGGCCTTGCATATGCTGACTGTCGTTGCCAAAAGATCTTCTACATAGTCTGTATTTTATATATGCGTTAGTTGTTCATTTGAGAGTACAGATTATAATTTCCACATCAATGTGAAATTTAGAAACAATCCCTACCATAAGTTGGATCATTCAGCACTTTCCTCATTGTGTGACCTCCTCCCTTGTATTTGGGGTAGTGGAGGCTGTACAAGTTTTCACCCTGGGCTGTTATTCTTTGTTGTCGTCCAGCTTTTTCATTGAAATGCATAGTTGCAATGATTGATCTGCAATCATTTATGAACATTTCTATCAGTTTGAAATAGGATAAAACATTTCCCATAGAACTAAAAAATAATCCTACATTTGAATAAAGAGAAAATCTAACTGCTAAGCAGACTGTGATAGTTGTAAGATTTACCGTTAAAGCAGACCAGGGTAGCTGAAAGCATAGGTTTTTGAAGCCTCTATGTAGGAGGTCTGGGCATTGCGTGATAGTCTCTTGATGTCCTTGCACAATCTCTTGTTGGTGATAATTTTTTCCAATTCCATGGCACACCTCGTATCTAAGGACATAAAGAGCAATTTAACTGTAAGATTTTTTTTGTGTTTCAAGGAAATTTTCTTTTTCCTGGAGAGGTGAGTCAAACAACAATGTCTCTACAGCCTGATAATCAGAACAAAGTCCATGTTTATAGAACAAAACTATGGAAAAAGTAAACATCTAAGAGATTTTGGATACTATGTTGCATTATTTTATTAGAAGATTAGCTTAGTTAAACTAATTCTGCTGATGCTTTCAAAAGGAATGGATTTCTAAATATATATTCATACACCACTTATTTTCACTGCTTCCGTTGGTTGGAGGTGGGGGGCGGCGTCATTAACTAGCTGGGTAAACCATACATTTTTTTTATAAATTGCAACATTTCAGCTCACCTTTTGCCAGTTTTGGTGCTCCCTTTTCTCCACTGCCTTAGACATTCTGACTGGTGAATCCGTGCAACCTCTCATTAATATGGTAAGAATTGCAGCTGGAAGAATATTCCGGGAACAATAGCAGCTGGAAGAATATTCCGGGAACATTTGTACCCAAATCCGAGAGCTTCTCTCACTGCAAGTGCCTGGTCAAAACATTCCGGTCCAAAATGCTCGCTACACAAAAACGAGTGGGTTGTCGGACCCGGCCAATCTGCCCTTGTGCGCCGCACTTGTGATATCCTTTGCTTACGCAACTTCTCCTCCCAAGGAAAACTGAATAATCAAACGCTTCCCGAAGAAATGTTCGAACAATTCGCGCCACGCAGCGTTTTGGCATGACTGATCAGGACTAAACAAGATACAAATTCACGGTTGACACATGATTTTTATGGAAGCTGACTTGGGCTGCAGAAACTGGGTTCTCATATCTGCGTCATTTCCGGTTGACCTCGGCTCACGCACGAAATGCCGCTTCGCTCCAAAGAACGTTTAATATCTCTTTTATTATTCATCGGAGGCCAAAAACTCCAACACCATTTGATCCGCATCGATTTATTCAGCTTATACTCAAAAATCATATTTTAGGTGTCATAGGCACTTTAAAAGGTTAGAGTCGTTTATGGCCATGGAAGCTGCGATGACCTACATGGCAACAACAGTCACAACAACAAATTAAGCGAATCTGCATATCGCAAACCGTCCTCGTTCCAGGCGCCCTGTATCTGGTAAGAAGCTGTGGCCGTACTCCAGACAATGTCTTCTGGGAAGGTGTCATACAAAAATTCGTCTCTGTCTTGTATCATTTCCAACACCGCTGTTTACGTAGCTTAACGTTGAATCCACCAAAAGCACCTTACCAAAGGTTAATGACTTCACCAGATCATCTGTTATGGATATGAAGGGCGTCTTGAGAATGTGAAAGATTGAGGCAGTCAATGAAGCCCAGTTAGCATGGTGACACCGGCAGCCGGCAGCACTGTAGCTAATTCACCGAGTACCACCACATATTGTGATTTCTCCCTTCCAAACAATGAATAGTTTCTTGTTATATAGACAGGTGCTTCTTACATAAGAGTACTATGGCGACAAAGCAAATAATATAAACAAACAATTACCGTTACGAATTTTCCTTGGCTTAATTTTCGAATAATATAGCTATTGTTGTATATAAGTATATATCAGAGATAATCTATCAATGACAGTATCCCTAAAAAGTGTTAAGGACAAGTGGGTCAGTTATAATTTGTTCAGACTTCATTACAGTTTCTCTCAATTAAAGAACGGACACGGCAATGACATGCGAACTGATAATTGCACTAAATGCAAGTGACCTTGAATATACAGTCGAGATTTCTCAAACGTAATTGTCATGAAGAAAACCCAAATTCTAATAAGATGTCATATAATGACAGAGGTGGTGGAGACTGTTGCTGAGGAGAAGATGGTGAGGACTTCTTAATGTCTCGCAGTCAAAACAATGGATATTGTTTGTAGGTATGAACGCTGTGTAGCTTCAACATTTATCTTCAAACATATTTATTTTTAAATATCTATTTATATCTGAATATTGGCCAACTTATTCACACCTTGCTTATTCGTTTAACATATTACCTTTGACATGTGCAAATATTTGTCTGACTGAATTTGTGAATTCTTGGTGTATTTAACAGTTACAAATATTTTGTGTGTGTTAATTAAAGATGTAAATATAGTGTATAATATATATTTAGAATATATCAATCAATTTATATGTACTTTAATGATATTATTATGCATCGACAACTTTTGTAGCCTCAACAATTAACTTAGATATAATTCTATACTGACATTAAAACATTCTAACTTGAGTTGTGAGGTAACATTGACGCGTCAATGTGGTACAACCGTAGATAGTTTCAATAGGTTTTTCAAAGAATATATTCTCATATGGAAAAGAAAAAAACTCTTTCCAACCACGCGTCTTATCGTTCGCATAGGCAAAGTCCATCTGTTTTCAGAGATTTCGTCAGCAAAAAAGGGTGACAGTTTGTTGACGAAATAACAGTCATAACGCGCCAAACTGCCTGATCACTGCAATGCAGTTTTGTCGGATAAATCACCCGGCATCAGGGAGCTGCAG
>CM067356.1:14078202-14180702 GCA_034190875.2 Urechis unicinctus
TGTTAGATATCCTCTTAGCGGAAGTGATTTTCTTGATGACAGTGACAGTTTGTGTGTTTGAACCTTTTCTAATAGTAGTATTTACGAAGGGCTCGTCCACTCCTGACGTTGCTGTGGGTATGTCTGGTGTTGTCTGGAGAATTGTCCATGGTGTATCAGAAGCTGGCGTTGTCTGGAGAATTGTCCTTGATGTATCAGAAGCTGGCGTGGTCTGGAGAATTGTCCATGGTGTATCAGAAGCTGGCGTGGTCTGGAGAATTGTCCTTGGTGTATCAGAAGCTGGCATTGTCTGGAGAATTGTCCTTGATGAATCAGAAGCTGGCGTTGTCTGGAGAATTGTCCTTGGTGTATCAGAAGCTGGCGTTGTCTGGAGAATTGTCCTTGATGTATCAGAAGCTGGCGTGGTCTGGAGAATTGTCCATGGTGTATCAGAAGCTGGCGTTGTCTGGAGGGATGACCTTAACGTGCCTGTGCCTGGCGTTGAACCGAGTATTGTTCTTGGTGCGCCTGGAACGGGAGTCGTCTGGCGAACTGTTGTGCTGTAAGGGCTAGAAGCTGTTATTTCATCAGTCTTTAATCTGTCTTCTCCTTTTAACTTCGATTTGATGACTGCAACTTTGAAAAAAAAATTGTGATGGAAACAACCACTTATTCCCGATCTATCTCCATAACCTATTGGAGCCAAGCAACTCATAATATTTGCATTATTGTATAATGATATTTGTTGCACAAATAAGCAGAAAGGCGAAAATTTTAAACTTACTGAGAACAGTTAGCTTAACTGTTTCTGTACCAACGCCATGACCCTTGACGTTAACCCGACAGCGGTAGGCAGCGCCATCATGCGATTTGACTTCTCGTATGGTCAACACTGATAAGCCGGACCCTCCGTAATTGCCAGCCGCCTCTGCCTCATTTGTCGCTCCTCTCGGGTAACTAGATCCTTGATGAGACCGGTAGTGATGAAGAAACCGATGCTGACAATGACTCGTTGGATGTGATCTCATACCAGGGCGATGTGATGACCAATAAACATGAGATATGAATCGGCTGTCTGTTTTAACATTCGTCACATTTTGTTGTGGCTCGGCTTTGTTTGTGGAGATGTAATCACGTTCAAGTAAAGTGTATTTCCCAGCTGGAGAGAGTCTGGTCCAATCTACATATATAGACTTGTCTGTTGGAGTGGGAGCCAGGAAGATGCAGTAGAGATTGGTTGTGTCACCTGTGTGGACAGGTGCGACGGGAACTGATTGAACCACTATAATTTTACCTGAGGCACCTGTAATAAGGCACACCTGTAATTAATCATCTTGATAACAAAATAGCACTTTTAATGTACCGTGGCTGTGCCAATACATTAGTTCGCTATAACAATGCACCTGCATTCCGATCAATTAACTCACATGTTATCAACTACCATCTATCACAAATGATAATAAATATCACTAGTAATCAATGCCACGCGTAATTAATCTCAGGTACAATCGCTCTCATGCGATGTAATTTTCACGCATCACAGTATCAGTGAGAGAAGCATCCAAGTGTTGTTGACACTGAATCAAGGTAATATTTACTTTTTGTGGTAGATAAATAAATTGATATCGATACACATTTCTGTGACGTCAGCATCAGCTGCAAAATTGATCAAGAAAACATTTGGGTCGTCAGCAAAACAGATTAAGATAATATCACCTGTTTGTGATTTCAGCATCAGCAGGCAGCAAAGGAGCACACCACAGCTCAACATTTCCTCCTCCTATCTCAGCAGCTTCTGACCTCGCCAAAATCATATCTCAATAGGTACCCGTATTCCTCTTACACTCCTTCCTATTCAACACCTTTTCACCATTCCTGTTGACACTAATGACTATTCCTTCTCAGCAACGAGTCATGTCAAATGTTTTACACTCATCCGCAAAATGAGGGAAAACTCCCCTGAGCATTCTGATATATGACACGTTCCCTTGGTCCTGCATCGTCACACACTGATACAACCGTGCATAGTTTTGTCCCAGAGATTCTTCGTTATGTAGATACGTTTTTATGGTCATTTTCATTAATACTCATTGATAGATAATGAGCTTTCCTTGGCTGGGATTGTTATTGCTTTGCCTGGGGCGTAGCCCTTGTCTATGCTACCTGCATAGTTTTGTATTTGGGAACACCTGTAATTAAGGGGACTCGGGTGTAATCACGAGGCAACAGATTGCACTACCCAACTTTTCCATGCATAAGGACATACTGTGCAGTGTGGAGGTCACTGGGTACAACTACAAGCATTGGATAATTATGCAGGTTATTATTTGCTGTTTAAGATTTTGCCTTTATTCATCTCTATTCCATCTGGCGCCCTAAAGAAACAATGCTTCGAGAAAATAGAAGCAATCAACAAGCGGAAAGATGTTATTGGAATGCAGTGTATATAAATGCAATAACAGCCAATAATGTGCCAGTTCACAGGAAGTGACGTCACACGCTGGGTTAATTATAAAAAAGGGTTTTTTTATCTTTTAGATGTTTTATTCGAGCAAAGCATCGCAGTCATTGCTATGTATTTTTGTACGTTTCAAGTTCTATGCTTACTGTATGCATTCCAACCTTGTAATGTCTAACTCATAAACAATCAGTTTGGCAAAGACGGTATCTCCAGCATTTAGCATTACGATGGGAACAATCGACCTGGAACATATCTCACTTACTAATGAAAAATTATTCCGAACAAAAATGAATATCTTTTACTAGCATTAAAGCTTTTCATTTACTCACATTGATTGGTATAATTTACTTACATAAATAAATCTCATTTACTATTTTTATTGAATCTCATTTACAAACAACAATAATTGATCTCATTCACAAACAATTATGAAAATTACAAGTTCTTGATATTTCTCAATAATCGATGCCAACAGCCAGAGAAATATTGTTAGCTGCATAGAAATCATGCAACACTTTGCTTGTTAGGATGTTAATTTCGTGCTCTCGGCCGTAAGATTTCGAGAATCCATCGGGTCCCTGTCCACATCCGCCCACATCAGTGACACACGGGTAGCCAGGGTGTGCCATCATTTCACAGCTCAACACTCCACCAGCTGCACCGCTTCCGGTGGCGTCTCGTGCCGAAATGATCATATTTTTAACCCTTTCAAAAGTCATATCCGTCCCCATGGTACACAGTCCAACATAAGCATCCGAGCATCTAGGAATCAGAAAGAATCAAGCTAGAACCTCAATTTAATGGGTCGTAAAATCAAACGGGAGCATTGAGAACGTATTCCTGGTTATAGAGTCCGTCGAATATTTATCGAGTCAGCGCGGTGGGGTGGATTACGGGAAAAGAACCGTACAGACCAGTGCGGTGCGTAGTGGTGACTATTGACGAAAACGTAGCTTATTAACCTCAGATTTACCTTTGGTGTAACACCCCAGCTGATTTTGACAAAACCCAGAAGTTGAAACACGAGAGCCATGACTACCCCAGACGCTGTCGAGGTTAAGTGCCTCGCCAATGGTTGTAATAGACTGGCAAAGTTGACATTGACTGTTTTGAGATGAAAATGCATTGAGCTTTTATGAATAATCAACTTTGTGTTTTCAGAGGTTAAACAAGGTAACAATTTCCGCCAGACAATTGCGCGCATCAAAACTGGCGCTTTCGGCTGACCAGCCTGCATATGAAATATTCCCATCCCACAATGAATCGCTCGAGCAATCGCGCGCATGCGCATTCGATATATACAATGGAATCGCCAATAGCTGCACTCGTTATGACGAAAGCGTCATAGCTTACCTTATATCCAACGTACCTGACATTGGCGCGGGAAAAATGGAGTTTGGCGTCATCGCAATCCGACAAAACCTCTTGAAGAAACCCCATCATAGTACTGTCCACCCAAGAGCATTCCGTAATTGAAGGTTCATACGGCATTCTGCTGTGATGAATGCCATAGCTCTGTAACGTAGCCGCGAACACCTCTGCTATTCCTACAAATCGAAGGAAGGATACATGTATAGTTACATAGCAAACACTATCGTGCCGGGCACACTTGAAGGCAGCCGAAAACACGAGCGACATCAGAGGATTTGGAGGGACGATGTAAGCGATGGGAGGACAGAACAGCGATGGTCGTATAGTCAAAAGTCCAGGGTCGCCCCAATGGCCGTATAATAAATAGATGAATCAGGGTGTCAAGGCTATTTAAGTATCACCCCAAGACGGATTCGAACCTACGATCTGGAGGTTGTGAGTTCAACACGTACATAGTCGAAGCAACACGTGTACACACTAACGAATGACAGTTGGGTGTGAATCATGCTTGTAAAACGTTCCGGTTAGTGTGATACAAATCGATATATACGCGTATATATGAGTGAAAACTATTTATAGAGCTGATATGGTTCACACGGGGAAAAATAGTTTATCAAGCACAGAGTGGCAAAGTCGAACTGAGAAGAATATGATAACAATGCACTCATGGCAAAGATGGCACAATGTCCAACTCGTGAATAACACGAACGTAACATTATTCTTGGTAAGGTCATTCTACAACAATGACGCAGCAATGTATGACTATGCCTTACCTGTGATTAATTAACTCACCTGGCAAAACATGGCAGTGCTGGTGCCCATCGACATAGCATGGATTATGTCCGGTTATTTCCTGGAAGGCTTTTATCTGCGCCTCCAATTCAGTCCGTACCTGCAAGAAATATATCACTAACAACAATGTTTCATTGTCTGTAAATATAAATTGACTGATTGCAGTGTGGATGTGGTATAGACGACTTGTTGTTACTACGTGCATGGTCTAGTTGGTATTGTCCACGCAGCAGAGCAGGGCGAAAATATCCTTTCCTCAGGAAATACCCTTCCTCGTTCAGCAAGCTGGACACATGTTCCTTGGGTGATACGGGGGATCCCTCGGTGATGTTGAAATGTAAACCTAAAATATAGAACGATCACTAAAATGATTGCCATGATCTGTCAGTTATTGGTTGTGCGAACCTAAGTTAATATATATGTCAAGATATATAAATAAGTTACTACTTCCGTCTGGATGTAGTAACTTAGCCTTATTTACAAGTATATTTTCAATCTTTACATGTACACGATAAATGCCTCAGGTTTGCTTCATCACCACGAAATAGAGCCATAATACGCACAGACGCTCGGTTCCGATGCCAAGCTTCCGAGCGCCGAGCTTCTAACAGCGACGATCTATACAGAAAATAAAGATCGCAGCTCGGCGCTCGGAAGCGGTTCGTCGCTCGGAAGCGTCTCGTCGCTCGGAAGCGTCTCGTCGCTCGGAAGATTGGCATAGGGAACCGAGCGTCTGTGATGACATGCATGCGTATTGGCGTAGAGCGCCTCTTTTGGCGACAATACGCTAATCTTTCTACCCACCTAGCGGAAGACCACAATCTGCAGCCTCTTGGGCAGCGCTGTGAGCAGACACTCCATTGACAAGAAGCGAACTTCTAGAAATCGCTCCGCGCTGAAAGCACTCCACGATACCACGATCCCTTTCGGGGTTGTATCCCAGATCGTCCGCAGTTACCACCAACTTCATATTTATAACTCAGCTTCACTCGATCCATTCAACGGCAACTGAAATTTCATCGAATATTCATGCGTAGTAAGCTAAAGATTTCTTGATAACCATCTGGTGGGTAGGAAACATATGGAGATTGATTAGGCGTAACGACTGCAGTGGGCAATAACTTGGAATTCGATAGTGACCTATTCATTGGGACTCCGTCTGGGCAGGGCACAGTGGAGCTTCGTGTAGAGATGGCCTTATTAGCAACGACAGCTTTTGTCTGCGGCTGTGATAACCCAAACATGAAACCAATACAGTTACACACTGGTGTCCACCCCATCAGCACCGCTATGTCTATGGCCCCCATAGACATAGCATATTATGTCGATGGGCACCAGCACTGTCATGTTTTGCCAGGTGAGTTAATTAATCACAGGTACAGCACTGTCTGATTTTGCTGCGGTATTATTTAGGCAGGGGAGTTGATTAATCACAGGTATAGCACGGTCTGATTTTGCTGCGGTATTATTTTGGCAGGGGAGTTGATTAATCACAGCTTCGGCACCATCTGATTTTGCTGCGGTATTATATTGGCAGGTGAGTTGATTAATCACAAGTATGGCATTGTCTGATTTTGCTGCGGTATTATTATGGCAGGTGAGCTGATTAATCACAGGTACGGCACTGTCTGATTTTGCTGCGGTATTGTTTTGGCAGGTGAGTTGATTAATCACAGGTATGACATAGTCACACATTGCTGCGTCATTGTTGTAGAATGACCTTATTCTTCTGAGTTCGACTTTGCCACGCTGTGCTTGATAAACTTTTTTTGTGTGTGAACCATATCAGCTCTATAAATAGTTTTCACTCATATATACGCGTATATATCGATTTGTATCACACTAACTGGAACGTTTTACAAGCATGATTCACGACCCATCTGTCATTCTTAAGTGTGTACACGTGTTGCCTCGACTATGTACGTGTTGAACTCACAACCTCCAGATCGTAGGTTCGAATCCGTCATGGGGTGATACTTAAATAGCCTTGACACCCTGATTCATCTATTTATTATACGGTCATTTGGGCGACCCTGGACTTTTGACTATACGACCATCGCTGTTCTGTCCTCCAATCGCTTACATCGTCCCTGTATGGGGGCCATAGACATAGCGGTGCTGATGGGGTGGACACCAGTGTGTAACGGGACCCCTACATATACACTGTATTGGTTTCATGTTTGGGTTATTACAACCGCGGGACCTGCCCAGATGGAATCCCAATGACATAGGTCACTGTCGAATTCCAACTTATTGCGATCGAAACTCAATTCGGTGCAATCCAGACACAGGAAAATGCAGAAGTTCCACAATCAAAGCCGAACATATTGCCCGGATTCCTTATTCTGGTGTCCTAGACCCAGACGGCTAGGTCGAACGCGATATATCTTTCGAGTGGTTGGTGAAGCCCTTCAAAAGCTAGCTGTGGATAAGTGTACTCTATCTGGCGTTGATCTCCCACTGTGTGTACGTGATCTATGAGTAAATGTTGAAGTCTAGAATTAGATAAGAGATGAGCCTGGTGTTAGGTTCACATAGTGTATCTATCGGGTGGGAATGATTCATTGATACGGTGACCTGGGCATACAACAGTGATGGTTGGCGCGTTAGCATGGACTCAATCATCAATTCATACATCAATATTCAAAAGCATTATTTGTCTTCTTCCCCTAACTGAAGACAGGGCGCATGCGTTGACAAACAGACGAACTCCCCACTAACGCACTTACACACTCACTGACTCACTCACATTCACCCTCTCAATCATTCACTTATCAATTCAAAAGCTGACACTCAAAGACTGACACACGCATTATTTGGTTCACTCATATACTCAATGGACGACTCTCGCATTATTTGGCTCACTGATATATTCAATGGACGACTCTCGCATTATTTGGCTCACTCGCTATCAGAGAGATTAGGACAAAAGTCTGAGGCATAAGTCGAAAATTACATGATGCTCCGGGAAAGAAAGGCTGACATGCTTGTCCGTTGTTGTTGTTTAATCAAATTATAGTGGTTTTGGCAGCTATGGTCATGTACCACAAAATGCTTGTCCACGTGATCAAACCAACCTTTGTATCTCACAGGTAACCCCACCACAGAGGTCACTAGTTCACTGCCCTGGATGGGGTTATCCGATGCACGAAGATTTACACCCAAACCAAAGTCCAACGCCGTTGATCAATGGTGCATATAACTCGCAAACAATTACGAATAACTGCATTTGTGTGCCTCGTTGTCATCGGTGTATTCTGGCTGTGGAACCGCACGGAATATAGACCATCGCGAAATATCAGATTGCAAATGGCGGCGGTTAGAGACAGAGACGCATTCTTCTATGACACCTTCCCAGAAGGATTCGTCTGGAGCACGGCCACAGCTTCTTACCAAATAGAGGGCGCCTGGAACGAGGACGGTAATACAAATGCGTTTGTCTTGGAATATATCATCTCAAACCATAGTCGCAATCCCCATACAGCAGCGACACTGAACGAACTATCGATTTGTTTTTAACAGACCCCCAGCTGTCGTGGAGAAATAGGAAAAAAAAAATTAGGCTGTGTCGGCGTTAAGGCTTGTCCGACTATATTTGCAATGGAGCGTATTGATAAAACATTATGACTTATGAGGAATAATAATATCATAACGGCCATCTATACACTTAACATTGTCAATGCATATAGGGAAAAAATTGGACGCGAATCTTCATTGGCGAACATTATAATTCAATAAGCTCCTAGATGAATTTATCCTTCAGGGCTATAACCAGTCATTTAAGAATTTGTGTTTTACAGGTCGTGGTGAGAGCATTTGGGATCGCTTTTCACACACACCAGGAAATGTCCTGGATGGAGACACGGGTGATGTGGCGTGCGACAGCTACCATAGATATGCCGAGGATATCCAGCTGATGAAATCACTCGGTGTAAGAACATTGGTTTATTTGTTACATAAACTTAAAGAGATCAACTCATCCAAATGTTTATGTGATGCATAATGCACGTTTTAGACTAACACTATTTATCTGCCGTTCCAGACAACTCATTACCGTTTCTCCATTGCCTGGCCACGTATCATGCCTGACGGTACCTCACAGAGTCTTAACCAGAAAGGCATAGATCACTACAACAAGTTCATAGACAGCCTCATGTCTGCTGGTATTACTCCCATGGTCACCCTCTACCACTGGGATCTACCGCAGACCCTACAAGACCAAGGAGGCTGGACCAACCCCAAATTAGCTGACCTATTTCTGGATTACGCCAACGTCTGCTTTAAGAGTTTTGGTGATCGGGTAAGTTGGCAGCATCATAATCTAGTCTTGGTATCATTTACCACGGATAGATTGCATACCTGGCACATTAAAATAACGTACTTGTTGAACAGGTGAAGTTTTGGATTACCTTCAACGAACCCATCTGCACTGTGTGGTTGGGTTACGGCAATGGTGTTCACGCACCTGGCATCAAAGACCCACTCAACTCCACATTTAAGGCAGCACATACCATCATTCGATCACACGCCAAGGCCTATAGAAGTTATGAAAAGGATTTCAAACCTTCACAAAAAGGTAACATATTAACGAGTTGAACGTATTGATCTATCATCTCACTCTCCTATATATCTATAAGTTAATATAAGTTTGTATAATACAAACCATTTAGTATTTTGAAGGGCATTTTCCTCTGATCAGGTCAGTGTGGTATTACTCTGAACGTCGACTGGTGCGAGCCATTGGACTCGAATTCACTAGCTGACCAGGAAGCTTCTGACAAACTGCTTCACTTCAAGCTTGGTTGGTACGCAAACCCTATATATGGTGATGGCGACTACCCTGCTGTTCTTAAGGCACAACTGGAGAAAAAGGCAAAGGATCTAGGACTGTCTGGTTCACCTTTGCCAGAATTTACAGAGGAGGAAAAGGTGCTTCAGAAAGGTGAAAATCAGGGAGAGTTTTTCTAATAAACCATTCACTGATACACAAATCAACCAGACATTATCTACAGCTACAAAGCTATCCTGAGAGAAAATAAATAACCACATACCTGTGATTAGTGTCTAATATGGCAAGGAGATCAAATACTCTCGATCTCTGCTCCTTCTACTTCAAATTATCCTCGCAGGTTCCTGGGATTTCTTTGGTTTGAATCACTACACCACACGTCTAGTGACTGTACCGAGTGAACCCTTGTCCCCTGATAGTGAGGCAGCTATCATGGATGTATTGGAATCGACAGACCCAAGCTGGTCACGGTGAGAATTGATATATTAATTTATTCTGACACTTTGAAATTATGTAAATCCTTTCATATCTGTTAACCTAAAATTCTAATTTCTCCTCATTGGTTGTCAACAAACGTCGAGCTTGAACAACGCAGCCGAGCTGAAACTGTACAATTCAATTTTATCTTGCCCCACTATGTGGAATAGGGCGGCTTCCAGTTGTACGTTGACGGAGCATTGCCTTATCTACTTAGTTTCATAGTATTTGATTGTTGTTTGTCATGCACGCGAACAAATATGTCAAGAGTCGTTTTGAATCTGTTAAACAGATTTAGGATGCTGTAAACCATTGCATAAGAAATTGAAGATGTTTTGATTAAATGTTTCACAAAAAAAAATCACGGTTTTAACAGAGGCAAGTCTTCGTGGCTGTACGTTGTACCCTGGGGTCTTCGTCGACTCATTCAGTGGATCAACAAGACTTACGGCCGCCCGCCAATCTACATCACTGAGAACGGTTACTCTGATGAAGGTCATTTAGAGGACAGAGATCGTGTCAACTACTACCGCACCTACATCAACGAGGTGCTCAAAGGTCAGTCAAGAACAGAGAGATGTGGGTCATCCTTATTGATAGTAGGATATTGTTTTGAACAAAAGGGGTGATTATTGAGCTTGCACACTGGATGCAATGAGCCTAGCTGTTATATTCAACCAATAACCAGTAATATGCACATGTAAAGCTTAATTTATGTAAGACAAGGAACAGCATTAAGGTTATATAAGCATGCAGACAAAAATATTAAGATGCTTTATCTAATATAAACCATCTCGTTGCTGGGTAATGTCATTAAAGTTTGGGCAGGACAATTAAAGTACTCGGTTCTTATCGCAGCCACATAAGTGGCCAATACAAAACCCGCTGCTATTGTTGTATCAGCTGTGAAGCTGGATGACTGTGACGTGCGTGGATACACAGCCTGGTCTCTCATGGACAACTTCGAGTGGGCAATGGGTTACTCGGAACACTTCGGACTTCATCAGGTGGACTTTAAAGACCCTGAGCGAAAACGAACACCTAAAAGCTCGGCTACATTCTATGCCCAAGTCATCCGAGACAATGGCTTCCCTAAGAAGTAAAGCATCATTGAGATTGAGCTCTGCATGACATCTCTAGTGACCCATCATGTGTGAACTTGTTCAACATTTTGAATAAAGTGATATTTTTCCATCTTTGTGTTGTTTTCCCATGAGAAACTTTACATTTTTATTTATCTTTGAACAAAAATTGTCAGTGATGATCATTTGACAACAGTAGACAATATCTAAGGCCATCCAAAATTCACCGATTTTCTTTGCATATGTTAATCATCGGGAATGCATTGGGGGTCAGACATTTGGTTGCATATTATTGCTTGAAACTAAATTGCCTACTTTATTGATTACAAAATGATAGCTGCGGTGATTTGTATTTTGTGTGTGTGTTTTGTGTGCGCGTGTGTGTGTGTGTGATTTACAGCACCATGCTTTCATCAGCCTATGTCGGTAATGTAGGTTAGTTGTGACAAGATTGCGTGTCAAGAAGACATATATCAAAGATCCAATGGCTATATTTACAGATTGAACGACTCGATCATTTATCTTGCTGTTGCAAGTTTCGGTCCCTATCTTGAAGGAATTGGTAGAGTCGCATTGTCAGTTATTCTAATTAAGTTTAATTCGTCTTATTTTTGAGGGGAGACTTACTCATCACTCAATAATGAACCCACTCACTAATTGACTCGCTCATTAAATCACTGACAGACTGGCTCACTCGTTGGCTCGTTTAATCTGGCGCACGATCGCAAACCCTCCAATGGGACATGTAACTTGAAACTTTTACGTGTCCCACCATCAGAACCATATGTTCCAGTCAAGTGGAAAACCGTAAGTGTCTACCCCTGACTGACACATTCGTCTACCTTATCATAGCTATAGATCCACCTGTTGCTTTGCCTGCCAGTCAAAAAATAATTTCCTCTCTGCATATCAAAATTCCATAATAACCGAGCCCAACTGGCGGCATATCGCTACTGGGCATCACATACGGAGAACATCCATCCCGCCAACAACCTAATCGACGCCCCCCCCCCCCCCCCCCCCTCCCCCCCCCCCCCCCCCCCACACACACACCGCCCACACACGCCTCATCTCGTTGGGGGAGGGGAGGGATGTTGATCGAACCGACTTTTTGATCTTACTGTTTTTAACAAATACAAAAGTGGCTTTTTCAATGGCCTCGTGATACGCTTCCGATGCATGGCTAATAGCAACCAACCAAAGTCCAACTCCAACGACCAATGTTGTACATGAGTGGCCTCAATCCCCCTCCCACTCGAATCCCACTGTACACCCCTTGAGCTAGTCACAATAATATTTATTGTACCCTTATCGGCAATAAATTCTCATTATCACCAGCAGACCGATCAGCCGATTTGCAGGGGACAGATGAACTGAATAGCTGTTAATACTGCATTTTGATATCCGCCCGCTATATTATTGACTCAGTGTTTACTTGTGAATATTCGGCGCAAGCTATTTGATAATAAGCAGCGACAGAAATATGTCTTCTCACGGGGTTCTTGTTTTTCCCTTCGATTTTGCACCAACTCGACACAGGCCCATGGAATTGAACGGAAGGCAGACCATAGCTGAGTGTTCAGTTGGAAATGGAGGTGGTTCAAGACAGAGACGCATTCTTCTATGACATCTTCCCAGAAGGATTCGTCTGGAGCACGGCCACAGCTTCATACCAGATAGAGGGCGCCTGGAACGAGGACGGTAAGCTATCTGTCTGACCAGGAATATGCAAGATCCTTCTCAGTGTACTTCCGTCTCAGACCATTGTCGTGGAACATTACAATAATGTGCATTGTTGGCATCAAATATGTCCAGTCAAAGCTCATCCGACTACTTCAGCTGCGAAGCGTATAGGTTGAACATTATGATCATTAAGGAATAGTGTTATCATAACGAATATCGACCTGTCTTTTTGTGTTCCAGCAGTTTGATAACTAAAATGGAACAAAACTCATTTGCGTCATAAACATTTCCATTTTATCTACAAGGGTAGTATCATTACACTTGTAACGATTGTCAGACCGACTTGTCTGATACTTTATTCAAGACATGAATACGAGCAAGACCGAATACAACCGGAACTATATCAAACTATACATATATCACTCACGACATTATAGCATTTATGTTATACCGTTATGAAATCTCACTTTTTTTTAATGTCCTTTTACTGAAGTTACAATGTTATACACAAATAAACTAACTACAGGATATAGGGTAGACTACCCATTCCTCAACGCACACAGGGCATTATTCTGTCCCTTCACAGTGTGTGTCACTACACTATAGTTATCATAATGTCAATCATCTCTATATCTTGCTGGCTTTCTGATTTCCCTGTTACTTCTCCGCAGAGGTATATGAGATTGTAGACCTACAGTAGGCCTCTATGTCTGCAATAGAGGCCTACCTCATGTCAAGCCAAATGTGGTGGACTGGTCAATCATGAAAATATTTCTTCGACCTACTTTTTTATCTATTTGAAATAGCCATACGGATGTCATTGTGTTCGATTCAATTGTTGATTACCTTGTTCGCTGAAGTTGTAGGAAAGCTGTAATACATAGCACTTGTAGAACTAACGGCTTGTGATATGTTTGCAACTCGAAGTGTGGTAGACCAATCAAATATTTGCTGAGTTTTTCACACACTCAAACACTTGCCAAACACTCTTTCTCAATTTGAGCGTATTTGCATTCTGATTCTGTAAGTGTTCTTGAGTAATAAGCGATTGGGACAATCTTGTCACCATCATATTGAAGTAGAGCTCCCCAATGCCATATGATGACGCATCGGCACTCACAATGGTTTCTCTAGTGGCTCTGTAAAATGACAGTGTTGGCAAAGAGCTGAGCTGGTTCTTTGTCAAGTTTATGTCATCAAATGCATTTTGTTGTGGCCATCCCCATGACCATACGCTTGATTCCTTCATAAGGTCTGTCATTGGTTTTTTCCTCTGTAAGTAGTGTGAGCCATAAACTCTCCTGCACATCTAACGATACCTCCTGGTGATGATTTGAGGTTTGTTAGGGAGTGCGTGGTAAGTTTTACTATTAAGTATGGTAATGTCTGCACCAGTATCAATCTTAAAAGATACCTTCCATGGCGGGCATGTGTCATTACACACTCGTGTCTCACCTAGCCAATAGTTACTAGCTGTCACCTCCTCTTTAGTGGCATTTTCTGATTCTGTTTGCACTTCATTAACCTTGCTTTTCAGGCGCTTCTGACAGACTTTCATAAAATGTCCTGTTTTCTTGCAGAAGTTGCATGTTTTCCCAGATGCCGGGCATTTCTGACCTCTAAGTATCAAACCACATCTGCTGCAAGTTGATGCTGCTGAACTCTCAAAATTTCTGACAAATGTCTTCTCATATTGATTTTGCTTTGATTTGGGGCAGCTTCTTGATATCTCCTTTGACTCCCACTATGACTTCGTTGACCCCATAGCTTGGTTGTAGAGCTCACTCTATCAACATTGTTTACTTTGGCTTGGCTGTAGACAAGTTCATGGTATCTGGCAATCTGAATTGCCTTAGCTAGAGTTAAACCATCCTGTAATTCTAACTTCTGTCGAACTTGTGCGTCAAACAGCCCCTGTACAATTCTGTCTAACAGCATGTCATCAGGGTCATCATACTGGCAGGTGCTTATCAAATAGTATAAATCCCTCAAAAATTCTTCAAATGATTCACTCGCACCTAGCTCCGGTCGTAACGGTAACATGAATTTATTGTCTACTCAGACGTCTTGTAGGGCTAACTCACACCCTGCTTTCTTTCCATGAAGCGTGCCCTTTCATATCTCTTGACGACAGTAGGGACAAAATAGCCCGTAAACTTTTGGCTAAGGCAGCAATAATCAGCGTCACTCTCGTCATGCTCATCAACCGAACCATCACGTTTCTTACAGAGCATTTCCCATCAAACTTGAAAGTATTGAAAATTTTGGCTGCCTCTTTAACACCCATACAGTAAAGAAGAGCGTCTCGTTGTTCCTCGCCTGGATCCTTGTACAGTTTACTACATATCCTGAATCTATCAAACTCCGCTAGCCAATCATTCCAATCGTCTGCTTTAAAGCTGAATTTGCTGGGCTGATTGAATTTCGCCATTTCGATTTCGAGCGGCGCACGTGGAGCGGGCGATATTTGGCAGACTACCGGCTGTTACAGCGTCTAACTTACAACGTAATCCACTTACGCGATAATGTGAAGCATATATATCAAATACTTCAATCCTTCAGAAGTTCGAATCCCTTCTGACTCCATGTCATTACACTTGTAACGATTGTCTGATACTTTATTCAAGATATGAATACAAGCAAGACCGTATACAACCGGAACTAAATCAAACTATACATATATCACTCACGACATTATAGCATTTATGTTATACCGTTATGACAGGAAGAAGTTTTTGTTTTACAGGTCGTGGTGAGAGCATTTGGGATCGCTTTTCACACACACCAGGAAATGTCCTGGATGGAGACACGGGTGATGTGGCGTGCGACAGCTACCATAGATATGCCGAGGATATCCAGCTGATGAAATCACTCGGTGTAAGAACATTGGTTTATTTGTTACATAAACCTAAAGAGATAAACTCATCCAAATGCTTATGTGATGCATAATGCACGTTTTGGACTAACACTATTTATCTGCCGTTCCAGACAACTCATTACCGTTTCTCCATTGCCTGGCCACGTATCATGCCTGACGGTACCTCACAGAGTCTTAACCAGAAAGGCATAGATCACTACAACAGGTTCATAGACAGCCTCCTGTCTGCTGGTATTACTCCCATGGTCACCCTCTACCACTGGGATCTACCGCAGACCCTACAAGACCAAGGAGGCTGGACCAACCCCAAATTAGTTGACCTATTTCTTGATTACGCCAACGTCTGCTTCAAGAGTTTTGGTGATCGGGTGAGTTGGCAGCATCTTAAGTCCTTTGCCATTTATGATTGATAGATTGTATACATTGGACATTGAAACGTTCGCTATATTTTGGAAACAGGTGAAATTTTGGATTACCTTCAACGAGCCCTTCTGTACTGTGTGGTTGGGTTACGGTAATGGAGAAAACGCGCCTGGCATCAAAGATCCACTCAACTCCACATTTAAGGCTGCACATACCATCATTCGATCACACGCCAGGGCCTACAGAAGTTATGAAAAGGATTTCAAACCTTCACAAAACGGTAATTTAGTAACTACTTCAAATTCATTAGTCCATCATATCACGACCCGTTTATTTCTTTAAGCTTGCCATTGTTTTTAGCAAACCATGTTATATTATGATGGGATTTTCTCTTATATCAGGCCAGTGCGGTATCGCCCTCAACGTCGAGTGGTCGGAGCCAATGGACTTGAACTCGCCAGCTGATCAGGAAGCTTCAGACAGATTGGTTCACTTCAAGCTTGGTTGGTTTGCGAACCCCATTTATGGTGATGGCGATTATCCAGCCGTTATCAAGGAACAACTGGAGAAGAAGGCCAAGCATCTAGGGTTGCCTGCATCTCCACTGCCTGAGTTTACAGAGCAGGAAAAATCGCTCCAGAAAGGTGAAAATTACAGCCTGTTAACCAAATCAATCAGGTTTTTGCGCCATATATAATTACTAAATCAGACTTAATGTCCCATGGTATAGCTGGCAAAATTTAACAAACGACAGCTCTATATGCTTAACGTGGGGAGTAAATAAAATATTCAAAGACCTCTATTTTTTATACTCCAAATAATCCTCGCAGGTTCCTGGGATTTCTTTGGTTTGAATCACTACACCACACGTCTGGTGACTGTACCGAGTGAACCCTTGCCCCCTGATAGTGAGGCAGCTATCATGGATGTATTGGAATCTACAGATCCAAGCTGGTCACGGTGAGAATAGAATATAATTTTATTGATACCACCACCCTTTAGCGTTGGTTACCCCCCCAGTTTAACTATCATTGTAAGCAGTTCACATCAGTTGTCGACACATTTGTGCTTGAATAAGGAACGTCGTGTGAAACTGTACTGTTTCTATTTATCTAGCTGCAAAAGTAAGAGCAGAGAGTCTTCGTATCATACGCAGTCCCAGGATTACGTTATATACATTTCATCATAGTCTTAAATGTCATTTTCTGTTTAACTAAATTATAGAAATTGAACATATTTTTGATTAAATGTTTCACACACAATTCATGTTTTTTAACAGAGGCAAGTCTTCGTGGCTGTACGTTGTACCCTGGGGTCTTCGTCGACTCATTCAGTGGATCAGCAAGACTTACGGTCGCCCTCCAATCTACATCACTGAGAACGGTTACTCTGATGAAGGTCATTTAGAGGACAGAGATCGTGTCAACTACTACCGCACCTACATCAACGAGGTGCTCAAAGGTCAGTCCAGAATACGGTAGGATGGGAGACACTGATGAGGCCGAGGTCCAACTGTTTGAATTAAAATTAATGTCCAGTAATGTATGGATCAACCTCATAGATCCTGTGATGTCTTGCGAAATGTTGATCGAAGATAATAACTCAATGTGAGGGGCAAATTATTGTATGTTTTCGATGACATGTGCGGTGCACACGTGCACACATCACATCATGACGATGAACAGGAGTAGACTTATCAGAATCGCAAATTAATGTCTCCGAAAATAATTAAGGTAGATCTTCAAAATAGAACCTTGTTCGTTGCCCGGTGATGGTATTCAATTTTAGTATTGTTATTTGTCTTCCTTACTTATAACAAATGACATCCTTACAAGTGACAAGAAACCCGGTTGTTGTATCAGCTGTGAAGCTGGATGACTGTGATGTGCGTGGATACACAGCCTGGTCACTCATGGACAACTTCGAGTGGGAAATGGGTTACGCAGCGCCATTCGGACTTCACCAGGTGGACTTCAACGACCCTGAGCGAAAACGAACGCCTAAAAGCTCGGCCGCGTTTTACGCTCAAGTCGTACGCGACAACGGCTTTCCTAAGAAGTAGTTATGTCCAGATTGGAGCTGTACGTGAGACCTTCATTGGTCTAATCAAGCGTGGACGTGATTTGCCCATTATTATGTCGTCTGAAAGATTGCTTCAATTGTTTTACTTCCTGTTTTGTCCAACCATTGGCGACCACTTGGGTGGGGTTACAGCAAGGATAAGGATTGGGTCACAGCTACTTTTCAGTCCGGAAAGTCTGCTACTTATATGAATAGCTGTGGCTAAGTATCTCAAGAATATGATTAAAATGATGATTAATTGCTGGGACGTTTATCTGCGCTTAAAAGATATAAACGGAAAGGTCTCTGCACAATGATAGTTACTCATCAATTATTCTTTTTTCAGAGCATGAATAGTCATCAACCTTTGCACGAACACCAACTGAAGCAAGGCACTCAAGCGGCAATGCCCAGTCACCACCATAATCCCCATTCCTCAGTCTTTATAGGCCATTTGATAATAAAAGCGAACGCAAATCGACTTGTTTTATATCCTTCTATGTCGACATCAAAGCAACGTTTATTATTTTAAGAGCGTCACGAAATGTACCGTTGCTTTAATATGTAATTTATAGATGCAACAACAAGCTGCTCTACTTGTATGCCCCACAATGAGTGCAACTATAATCGCGTATTTGAGTGTGCGAATATACTTTATCAATGTATGTGCTAGTTACAGAGGTGAACTAGAAACTGCCAAATGGTTAATTGTTTCAGAAACGAGTACAATTGATATTAGGTAAATTTCAGTCTTCAATTATGAATGAAATGCACTCTTAAATTGGGAGAAATGGACTGGATGATTTTCGGAATATGGTATGACGTCAACACAAGCAAGAAACTCCATTTATCAGGTAATGCAAATGTGATTGTAAGTACTTTGTGTCAATTATTCTGTGATAATATTATAGTTCTCTCAAAGTATCTGTCAAATTTCAATCTCTTTTCATTGATAAGGCTGTTCTGTACCCAGAACCCAGTATCGCCAATACAAATAAGCAGAACCAGTAATCACTTCCAATACAAATAAGCATAACCAGTAATCACTTCCAATACAAATAAGCACAACCAGTAATCACTTCTGGACGAATCCGTTGTCGCGTACGACTTGAGCGTAGAAAGCAGCCGAGCTTTTAGGTGTTCGTTTTCGCTCAGGGTCTTTGAAGTCCACCTGATGAAGTCCGGAAGTGTTCCGAGTAACCCATTGCCCACTCAAAGTTGTCCATGAGAGACCAGGCTGTGTATCCACGCACGTCACAGTCATCCAGCTTCACTGCTGATCAAGGCACACGCCAACGTGACCGGTCAGCTATGGCCATATTAATGGACATTAATGATATTTCAAAATGTTGGCAGTAATTGGGTAATCCAACATCCCTATTGTAAACTCACCTTTGAGCACCTCGTTGATGTAGGTGCGGTAGTAGTTGACACGATCTCTGTCCTCTAAATGACCTTCATCAGAGTAACCGTTCTCAGTGATGTAGATTGGCGGGCGGCCGTAAGTCTTGCTGATCCACTGAATGAGTCGACGAAGACCCCAGGGTACAACGTACAGCCACGAAGACTTGCCTCTGTTAAAACCATGAATTTTGCAATGGTCCTAAATCTGTTCATCAAAAAGATGTTCAAAGCGACTCTTGACACATTTGTTCACGTGTATGACAAACAACCATCAAATACCATGAAACTAAGTAGACAAGGCAATGCTCCGTCAGTATGCTACTGGAAGCCGTCATATTCCACATAGGGTGTCAAAATAAAATTGAATTGTACAATTTCAGCTGCCTTGTTCAAGCTCGACGTTTGCGTCGAGGAGAAACGAGCATTTTAGGTTAACAGATATGAAAGGATTAACATAATTTCAAAGTGTCAAAATAAATTTAAAAATCAATTCTCACCGCGACCAGCTTGGGTCTGTCGATTCCAATACATCCATGATAGCTGCCTCACTATCAGGGGACAAGGGTTCACTCGGTACAGTTACCAGACGTGTGGTGTAGTGATTCAAACCAAAGAAATCCCAGGAACCTGTGGCAAAGACATGTGTTGAGTTAATCTACAACATTTTATTGAAATTATACTCCTCACACTCTAGGACACGATCATATATATCATTCAATGATATACATAAGAAGCAAGAATATGAAATTGATTCATTGCGGTTTTCATTTAAACACTATTGAACTCGATGGAAGAGTTGAGGACAGTCATTGGATTGATTGATCCAATGATCGAGAGAGAACTAAGGATGATCAGGATCGATCTATAAATCAGTGCTTCGTAGAAGCACTGCTATAAATTCATTTTTCATGCCACAACTGCTAATTGCCTTTCTGGAGATGTTTTTCCTTTGCTGTAAACTCTGGCAGTGGGGATCCTGGAAGGCCACATTCCTTTGCCTTTTTCTCCAGTTGTTCCTTAAGAACCGCGGGATAGTCGCCGTCACCATAAATAGGGTTAGCGTACCATCCAAGCTTGAATTGAAGTACCTTCTCAGACGCTTGATGGTCATGCAAAGACTGAGGATTCTGCGGTTGAGACCAATCTGACGTTAGAGTGATGCCGCATTGACCTGAACACGAATATACACCAATACAAACAATTTTCTTAAACTCTTTTAAAAACATTGTATAATTTGCAACCTCGTAGTAAAATAAGTTGTACATTATCACCTTCTTGTGATGGTTTGAAGTTCTTTTCATAACTTCTGTAGGCCTTGGCGTGTGATCGAATGATGGTATGTGCTGCCTTAAATGTGGAGTTGAGTGGGTCTTTGATGCCAGGTGCGTGAACACCATTGCCGTAACCCAACCACACAGTACAGATGGGCTCGTTGAAGGTAATCCAAAACTTCACCTGTTCCACAAGTACGTTGCTTTAATGTGCCAGGTATGCAACCTATTCGTAGTAAACAATACCCGGACTAGAATAAGCTGCTGCCAACTCACCCGATCACCAAAACTCTTGAAGCAGACGTTGGCGTAATCCAGAAATAGGTCAGCTAATTTGGGGTTGGTCCAGCCTCCTTGTCCTGTAGGGTCTGCGGTAGATCCCAGTGGTAGAGGGTGACCATGGGAGTAATACCAGCAGACAGGAGGCTGTCTATGAACTTGTTGTAGTGATCTATGCCTTTCTGGTTAAGACTCTGTGAGGTGCCGTCAGGCATGATACGTGGCCATGCGATGGAGAAACGGTAATGGCTTGCCTGATATGAAAGCAAATATATCATAACGTTAAGTCCAATCCTCAAACACCTAAATGCTACCCGAGGAAATGAAGTGCACTATCAGCATGAATAATAATATAATAATAGCATTTATTTCGCACGCACGGTACAGATATTTAGTGTTCAAGTGCTATTATTTAACAAAAAGTGGGATGCCAAGATAATGTGCAAAATGTGCCATCATAATGTGCAAATGAAGTTAAGTAGAACATTGATATCTCGTGCGAAAAATTGGAAATATCGTATCACATTATCAAGCAATCTGGTTACTCCCCCATTATTTCGTACTCATTGACCCTACTCTTATAAGTCTCGTTCATGAAATAACTACTGAATGCTAGTAGTAATGTTCTTACACCCAGTGATTTCATCAGCTGGATATCCTCGGCATATCTATGGTAGCTGTCGCACGCCACATCACCCGTGTCTCCATCCAGGACATTACCTGGTGTGTGTGAAAAGCCATCCCAAATGCTCTCACCGCGACCTGTGAAATATACTTGCGATTACACCCAATTCAGTTACTTTCCTGCTTAGTAGAATTTCTAGATTCAGTGGTGTATTTTGTGTTGGAAAGGGACATACGCTTATTAATGTAATGCCAATTTCAGACAAATGGGCCAACCGGATAGTGAAGTGATCAATCTGTGCTACGTGATGAAAGTCGCGCTAACATTACAGATGCTTTGTAGCAGGATAACATGTCAGGCCTGTTCACTGATAAACAGTCACTAGTTTCGGATATTATGGAATTTTCCCTGTTATTCATATCATAGTACAAGTTTGATTATCGCAGTAAAAACTCAAAAGTTAAGAGTCGGTTTTGGCCGTGGAAACCACAATGACCTACATGGCAACAACAACAACAAATTAAGCGAATCTGCATATCGCAAACCGTCCTCGTTCCAGGCGCCCTCTATCTGGTAAGAAGCTGTTGCAGTACTCCAGACAAAGTTTTCTGGGAAGGTGTCATACAAAAATTCGTCTCTGTCTTGTATCGCCGCCATTTCCAACACCGCTGTTTACGTAGCTTAACGTTGAATCCACCAAGAACACTTTACCGGCTATTGGATATCTGGTGGTGGGTATTGTGGACAGTTGATAACGTGAGTCGTATTTTTGACCCGTTCACACCAAGCGATCCAAAGGTTAATGACTTCACCTGATCATCTGTTATGGATATGAAGGGCGTCTTGAGAGGTGTGAAAGATTGAGGCAGTAAATGAAGCCCAGTTAGCCTGGTGACACCGGCAGCCGGCAGCACTGTAGCTAATTCACCGAGTACCACCACCACATATTGTGATTTCTCCCTTCCAAACAATGAATAGTTTCTTGTTATATAGACAGGTGCTTCTTACATAAGAGTACTATGGCGACAAAGCAAATAATGTAAACAAACAATTACCGTGACGATTTTTCCTTGGCTTAATTTTCGAATAATATAGCCATTGTTGTATATTAGTATATATCAGAGATAATCTATCAATGACAGTATCCCTAAAAAGTGTTAAGGACAAGTGGGTCAGTTATAACTTGTTCAGACATCATTACAGTTTCTCTTAATTAAAGAACAGACACGGCAATGAAATGCGAACTGATAATTGTGCTAGTCCCCTTGACTATACAGTCGAGATTTCTCAAACGAAATTGTCATGAAGAAAAACCAAATTCCAATAAGATGTCATATAAGATCAGAATTAATATGCTTAAATCACTCGGAACATCTTTAGAAAGAAACGTTTCAATCGGTTAACATGGGATAAAAGTAATCGTGTCTTATTAGAATAAGTCCAGGATATCACCTGCGGGAATTTGAAAATGGTAATAGCAAGTATATTAATTTATCCACGAACAAACACAAATAGTCAGTTTGCATTCGGACAATAGAATTTGATTAACATGGTGATTAGAATTATCATCATGGTCGCACTGTTATCATCGGATTACACCCGTGGAGCACATTTTTTTGACATGAATTCAGCGTAATTACATTTGTTATGAATTGCTTGTTGTTCATATATTTAGCTTACTCTTTTTCACCTTTTGCTCTGTTTCAAAAGCTGCCAACTCGCCTGTCACATCTATGACATCTAACGGAGGGTACATACGATTCCAGATTGGCTGTTTATCGACTGGGGAAGGGAGTCAAAACGGCAGACTATGACAAGGGAGAAAAGAGTTACTGTAACGCCTGTAATGTTTGGCGCTCTCGGCTAGCCATAGCAGCTCACCCTGGTCCATCCGTCAGTTGCCAAGGTTACCCTGCCCCAGTTTCTAGAATAGCTGTTGCGCTAGTGTGTGTGTGTGTGTGTGCGGTTAGTATTGGCTGTACGAACGGAGATGAGAGGGTGTTAACTGAAGCACCTCTACGGAGCTGCTATATGGTAAGGTGATACTTTATCGAAGATTGAACGAGTTTGCGTACACCAACAAGTGTGTGAGTGAGTGTACGTGAATAATGTGTACGTGTGTTTGTTTGTATATGTGAACATGTGAATGGTTGAGTGATTAGGCAAGTGAGTGAGTCAGTCAGTGGGCGAGCGGGCGGGCGGGAGGGCGAATGATTGATTAAGGGATGTGTTAGAGAATGAGTGAGCAAGCAATCTGATGAGCGGGTTGTGGGCCGAGAGTTTGAGTGAGTGGGGAGGGGTGGGGTGGGTGGTGGATTGAATGAGTAAGCGAATGATGGAGTTAGTGAGTGAGCTATGGGTTATTGTGTATATATGTCAACCAATGAGTGAGTCAGTAAAGAGTGAGTCACTCGTGACTCGTTGAGTCACTCGGTGAGTCAACCATTCAGTTAGTCTTAGAAAAAGTTAACAAGCCATATGCTCTCCCATTGATGCTATAACACATATAATCTCGACCTTAACATAATGACATTTGGTCCCTCAAACCTCGGCCTTGACCTATGCATGAAGATGCTCTCTTCTTCAGCATAGCCCGGCCAGGCGCCCTCTTCTCGGTGAACCACCTTCATGGGTCTATGTAAATGAGGGCAAGAAACTCGTCGGATATCTCTTCGTGATTTAAGAGCATGTGCTTTGTGTCGGCTTCCGCACGGAAAACAATACATTGACGGTAAGTTCAGAATATGTCCAAGTCGTTACGATTGTGACCATGCGTAGATGCTTAGATAACCCCTTCCTACTGACAACCATCATGCATTACCAGAATAGCCAAGCGATCGTGGCTCAGGTGTCTGAATACGAACGGTAATCTACGACCCATCCTTCATCGACCTTCCCTTCCTGGCTCGATTACTGTTTTTTTTTTTATAAAACCTCAATGCAATGGTAAATCATAAAAACAAATGTAAGAAAAAGGCGTTTGCTGGAGGTCATCTCAATATCTGGATGTCTCGTGGCTCTTATCCCGATATTCCATATGGAATAGAATGCGGGGATTCGGGTGCATGTAGACATGAGAGCTTGTGCCAAAATATGTGTTTATCAGGTTGAAGCCGAGGGTGGTGAGAGGCTAGTTCGCCAAAACCCTGTTTACATACGTATATACATAAGAGTTAACAGTGCAGCAACGTAAAACGGATACATCCTCTGGCAATGCATACGGACCACTTATCTCAGCCTCTGCATCACTAACCCTACATCCCCCGCATCCGTCAGAGTCATATATCTGCATCCCATAACGCCAGTCCGTTACATTTTGCTTCGTAACATTAACAGGTGTGTGCTTCTCACCTGCTGCTCTTCTCAGATCAGCATGCAATGCATCGTGTGCTGCACCATGCACCTCGCCAATATCTCAAAAATAACCGTTCCCTAGCCTTTATCAAGTTTCTGTCTTTACAAGAAAATCCTGACAACTTCATGTATTCAGCGACCCTTTTGAGAGAGTAATCCATACATTAGTTCATGATGGAATTCATTTGCTATCAGACGCCTTTGTGTTCTGACATCTTCCTGGGGCAACGACTTGTTTACAATTTGACCGATTTGAATAATCTCGTTCAACGTTGGCTGACGGTTGAACCCAGTGGTCAATAGTATAAATGTTTCAGCATTTACCAACATTTCTAAGTGGTATGCTACGTTTCAACATAAGTCAGATAATCACAGACCTGAGCGCCCATTGCTCGATGTAGTATTCCACACAAATAAATTGTCAGGACCTTGGTGTATCTCATGTATATGTTATTCATTCGTTGATCATTACTCAGTCATCCTGTTTTGATGAAATTCATATGCGGCCAATGATGCGGATTGCTAGAGAACATAACACAAATACGTTGATACGTTGGTGGCGCTCCTCAGTATTGTGGTGGATGATAACAGCTCCAAATGGAATCAGCTGACAGATAATGATACTGACAATGACAAAGCGCACCATGACGTCGTTTCTAATACCTCTTGCCAGACCACCCTACTTTTTTTCTGCCAGGTCTCAGCAATTAGGTGTGTACTTGGATGCTAGTTTCAAGCAATAAGTGGCAAAAAGAAAAGAGTCCGCTATACCTTGCCAACTGCGCAATTCACTTTTCTTTAAATAGAGGCATCACGAAAGGACTGACAATGATGCGCAAAACGAGTTCATCTCCAGACAAAAAGATCTTTCTGCCATTTCATATCGCAGTCTGTAAATAAAACCCTTAAACACTCACCCCCCTGTGATGACCTGCTGAAATACGCCACACCGCAGCATTTGAACCGTGCCAGTATTCCCCAGGCTGGGAAACCCTGGGTTGTTACATGGTCTGATGATGAGCATCCGTTTAGTGGCTCTGGGCTAAGCTGCCAAGTTCGCACGGCCCCAATTCATTGTTCTTAACACCACGTGCCAATGTTGTACCTGGGGAGGCCAAGACGTAGATTCGCCTGTGTTTATAAATACGTCCGCTTGCTTTGAGATGCAGTTTATCATCCACCGTTCTGCAGAGGCATCAGGTAAGTTGACATTTACTTCATCAGAATGCAAGGTATTTGCTTTAAACATGGCATTTGACTACTTTGAATTGGTTTAATTGTATATGCAACCATCGTTTGTTTATCATATTTCTTGTAAAACTTTCGCAGGGATATAACTGACTTAATACAGCTAGATTAGTCATGCTTGTAAGTATCCATTTGAATCTTTTTCCGGATCCGCAATACAGCGTTTCCAACTCAGCGCGACCTCAGCTTACCTCGCATCGTGGTTTATTGAGTGCAGTAGCAGTGAAAAACGGGTATCTACTGGCTTGGTATGATACATCCTTGAGACGCATTCAAATAAGTATGCAATGGCAAATGCACTGCGCAGTTGGCATCGGTCTGCAGCGGAACAACTGCTGCGGAGTACCAATGAGGCATCCACGGTGAGGATAGCCACTTGTAGCTCCAGTCTGTTGGATTTGTACTGAAGCGGTTCAAACCGAACTTATTTCAAAACAGTCATACTCATTTTGGGAAAATTTCGTTAAAAATCAATACTCGAAAACGGATTGATTGTTCCCAAACGACCACAGGGTAAGAATTGACAGGGCATAATTACCAGTACATGTCATTATAATATAAATCGATGTTACGTAGGTGCTTGCAAGGTTATGCACTAAAATATTGCTGCTTCAGGCTATTGTCTGTCGCTATAACACCTGTACACATGCTGGTAGTTGTTGGGAAAAAAGTGATTTTTTATCTGGAAGACTTCCTGCATTTAATGGCAGGTTGCCAGATGGCGAATAGGGTTAGATAGGGAGCTTTTCTGCTCTAAATCATTGCCTCATTCATTAAGTCTAGCTTGGATCAATAATTGTGTCGGATTCTTAACTTTCTTGAGCCCAAGAGCCAACACCTTCCTCGTTGTTGTTGTTGTAGTTGTTGTTGTTGTTGTTGATTACAAATTTAACGCTGATCGGCTTCTTTGGCCATGTGCAGCGTCCAACACCTTCCGCTGACATCTTCGGGCCATTTATAAACCCTGGATATTGAACACGATATATATGTCGATTTCCCAATTGCCTCACATCTGAAAATGACATCGTATCTGTGACAGATCCAATTAGAAGACAACATATGCCAGGATGTCGATCACGAGTGCGATGGAAGATGTTATTTACGAGCGTCATGACTTCAACTTGGACCCCCGTCTACGCGAGTTGCCTGTATCCCTTGCCGAGAAGCACATCCTTTACCACCTAGAAGCGGACGACTTCGGTGGCGTACAGTGTGTACGAGATGGCTATGGACAGGCTATCTGCTCCCCCAGGTGGGTAGTAGGTACTAATTTCAGTATTGAATTGACAGGAAATAACTAGGAGTTTTTGTGAACTTTGTTATCAATTATCAGCTAGCTTTTTAGAACTCTGTATGCGCAAATGCGTTGTTTATCCAAAAGATCATTTGCTATCAATTAGAGCAACAAACAGCAGTTAATTTACAAACTAAGATTATGCGAACGGGAGTATATTCTTTGTTTCTGTATTATATCTTAATGTCTAATTATGTATGATTGTGATTATAGTGCAACCAACCAATCATTGGTCAGTGCCGATATTTATTTGTTGTTTCAGCCTATGTATATTTGTACCAGCCTGTATTTATTTGTATCAGCCTCTATATATCTGTTGTATCTACTGATATTGTTGTTGTATCAGCCTTTATATATTTGTAATATCAGCCTATATTTTTTTGTATCGGCCTATATATATTTGTATCGGCCTATCTTTATTTGCATCAGCCTTTATGTATTTGTATCAGCCTATATTTATTTGTATCATCCTATATATATATATATATATATATATATATTTGTGTCAGCCTACATTTATTTGTATCAGCCTGTATTCATTTATGTCAGTCTATATACATGTGATGCATCCATCCATATAAATTTGTTGTATGGGCCTATTTATAGATTCGTATCAGCCTATATTTATTTGTTTTGGCCTATATATATTTGTTTTATCTGCTGATAATTATTTGTTGTATCAAACCATACAGAAAACATACTTCCAGTTCATCGGCTTGTGTTTCTGCCCGCAGGAGCCTCCGAGATATATGCCTTTGCGGTTTAGCGTCAGGATTTACTCGTCTTCAATTTCTTCATGGACATATGTTGCCTAGCAACATCTTCCCTCTGTTGCTACGCGAAGGCATCGCCCGCAAAGAGATGCAAACCATAGAATGGATCATATCCAGATGGCCGATGAAAGTTCTCCGGCTCAACGATGTTTTTCCCATTGAGGACTACTTGGACGGTAACTGTCTGACCAAGCCTGTCGACGATCACAACCGCTCCTGCATCGTAGACGCTCTTGTTCTTGGTCTCCTGAAATTACGACCTGAAGCTAACCTCACCTTTGTTGACCTCACAGGCTTTGAGAAAGGTACATTGCTGATATTTGCACTGAGTTGTATTCTACCTGTTCTAAATGACCTGTTTTAAAGTCATCATATCTTCCATTTCACCGTTGCATCTGGAAAGGTTCTTACCAAATGGCGACTGTGGTTTTTCTCTGGCAGATCGTAAACTGAGTAGGGAGTTATGTAGACTGCCTATATTGTGGATGAAGCAAGAAGATCGCACCGTAGATAAAATCCACGAATTTGTTTCAGAAACACTCGGTAATTAATAGAAATTGTCCTTAATAAATGAATATCATCAATAATTTCATAGCGATTATTTCAACTGTTGTTAAAATATATTGAATAATGATAATTGCACTATCTGTCGATTTCTTACTAGCCTATTTATTTATTTCATATGAGTCTACACATATTGGAAATCTGGATCATATTTCGATGCATTGTTGCAGCATTTATTTATACTGTATCGTGCTTTCAGCTGTCAGTAAGGATAAAGTGCGCCATTTTCTCAACCGAATATCCGTCATCTATTCTGACGTCGAGGGAGAAATACATCATGGCAACGAGATAGGTCAGTCATAACGCTCGGAGCGACATGATGTCAGTCATAACGCTCGGAGCGACATGATGTGGGTCCCCGCGTTGATAGAAAAGAATTCTGCGATTCTTCGACGACAAAATTGTGTTGAACACCACTACAACTCCATAGTAATAACTTCCAAATCACCATGATGTCACAGTAAATGTATTTACTGTTCACCCGAAACTCATTTCAGACACATGTTTCTGTACACGCAGATCCCGTGACCCTTCATCTTGACCTTCACATGGATATCGACGACGTTCCTCTCGGTCTCAGTCTACAGAGGTTCTCACCTTTCAAGTTCTCGTGCAATCGTTTGTGGGTTAAGCGAATTTCAGATGCAGAACTACGTCCCGGCAACCTGGGACGCGTGTTAGATCCAAAGGTGAGTCGGTCGTCATTTAAGGATCTAAAAATGGGTATACAATCCAAGCTAACATATACAGGCGGTATGCGCGTGGCGTCATTCACCTCTCTTTAGAGTCCGATAGTTGGACAGCAGTTCCGGACAAATTTTCGTTGGTTATACTAGCCACTTTTTAGGTTGTAGGTAGCCTTCGGGCATTTAGGATACGTTGTGCGTCTTGAAATGCCTAATATTTATATTCATTCTGAACATAGTAGTATCAGAGAAGCAGGTTTAGTCTAGACATGGTTATACTAGTCACTCTTTTCGGTGTTGTGCTTCCTAATATTTATAGCAGCACTAGAGAAGCAGGTTAAGTCTGTGTTGCTGAAACCCCTGTCATTATGTTTCATGGTCAATGTGTTATTGTGTAAATGGTTGCAGCTGGTGACCCATTTCGAGTACATTGATCCACTTCTCTCTCATCGTGAGAAACGGGTGGAGGATATTCTCCACGCCTTGTCCAATATGCCGAACCTCTTCGCTCTTAGTCTGCCAGAATCAATCGACGTTGCGCTGCACCCAACATTCCCAGCCGATCTCAACACCTGTATGAAGAAGATGAAATATCTACACAGGTTGAATTTAGCATACTGTAATCTTCAGGGTATGCTAGCGATATTGCTTGGCGATCTCAAATGCAGACTCGTGTACCTTAACATCATGGACTGTCGCTTGGTGGCATCTGATTTCCTCTTCCTGTTACACTGGCGTTCAATCGCAAGGCTTCGTGAACTGAATCTAAGCAGCAATAGTTTAGTCTTACTCGACCAGGTCTTCTTCGCTATTCTTCAGAAGATGCCCTTCTTAACATGTTTGTCTATCGCCCATTGCTCTCTAATGGCTGATTCGCTGGTGCGCGTCATGCAAGCGTGCGGGGACTGTGGTCGTTTGAAGGTGTGTTGTATGCAACCCTACACCGCTATGGATCTCACTAGCACATTGAACATTCTCAATGCGTGCGCGCCTATAAGAGGGCTACAGAAAGTGATACTCTTCCCAGAAGTCTATGCGTTTCCTGGCGACGATGAGCGGGAAAGAGCGGTCAACAAAGAGCATGCTTTGAGGCTTGGTTACGGGTACCTGGCGTCCTTAATGCGAACTGATATTGAACTGGAGGACTTTTCATAGAGCTATGAAAATTCGATCCTCAATTATCAAAATCAGTATATGTATGGAATAACAGAACGCCATTGTAATGTTGTGAAGATGTTGTTATTACGCTATTGCTGTTACACAATATGGAAACAACAATGATATTCACTCAGTATAACCCGTGACATCCCCAGAGATGAATCATTCACTCAGTATAACCCGTGACATCCCCAGAGATGAATCATTCACTCAGTATAACCCGTGACATCCCCAGAGATGAATCATTCACTCAGTATAACCCGTGACATCCCCAGAGATGAATCATTCACTCAGTATAACCCGTGACATCCCCAGAGATGAATCATTCACTCAGTATAACCCGTGACATCCCCAGAGATGAATCATTCACTCAGTATAACCCGTGACATCCCCAGAGATGAATCATTCACTCAGTATAACCCGTGACATCCCCAGAGATGAATCATTCACTCAGTATAACCCGTGACATCCCCAGAGATGAATCATTCACTCAGTATAACCCGTGACATCCCCAGAGATGAATCATTCACTCAGTATAACCCGTGACATCCCCAGAGATGAATCATTCACTCAGTATAACCCGTGACATCCCCAGAGATGAATCATTCACAAACGTTTTCGATTGTATCGTTCACTTTAAATTGATTGATGTTATTGTAGAAATATCAAATTTGAAACGCTATACTGATTTCCTTAAGACTGGTGCTATTCTGTGAAAAATGTTGTAAAATCTCAATGTGTATTCACTTTATCAGCATTTGTATAAACCTGGATTTTGTGTTGATTGTGAAATTATGAATACGAAAAAATGAGACCATTTGTATGGGAACATTATTACTAGCAACCTTTTACCAGGAAATAAAAATGATATGGCACTAAAAAATGATATGGCACTAATCACAAGATATATCTGACTTTTTCGAAAGTTCGTATCGATCATAAAAATCAAGAAGATTTCTGTGTCAGTTAAGCCGCGTCCAATCACAAGATAGTGTGATCTGACTGGATGCATTTGCAGCCCGAAAGTTCGTATCGAGTGCATATCCTATGAAATCAATGGTCCATGACTAAACATTCAACACTGCTGATATGGAACAGACGAATAATATACACAGCTCAGGTAATCTATTCACTCTTTGTTGCCTTTTAGATTACAAGAGTTGAATGAATTTAATGAAACTGAAAAAGAAACCAAAACTAAGTTAGGGATGGGGTTGCGCTGGGAGTGATAATCATACCAAAAGATAAAACACGCTTTGCATCTGTCAAAGATGACATTCATTAGAATGTTTCATGAGCAATAGTTATCTTTGACATTGTACAGTTTGATGGTGCTGAAATCTCCTTCCGGAATTATGAAACCATAAAGAAAAAGCCAAGCCGAACAACGTAGTAAGTTTATATTAGGAAAATGCTTGCGATGGTTAGTTGTCCCAAGACTGACCGGTTATGCTAGCGTGCGCAAGTGTGTCAATTAGCGACCCGGGTGCTTTTCAATTATAACTGCAGTACAATTACTTCGATTTGGAAAAAAGTTGTATTGCAACAGTTATTCTCTGTCATTCCATAATGTGAAACAGAAGCTACAAAAAGTTATACTGCTTAATTGAATGTCATTAGGAAAATATATCTTATAGTTTGTGATCATTACGCATACCTTCCATTGTATCGAAAGCAATGTAAGCACTGGCAGTGACTCGATATAGTAACTCATGTGTCGATGTTTGCTATCGTCTCGCAGCTCTACGAGTTTCAGGACAGAAGGGTGACCATCGCCAATATTTGCAATCCATTGTGATGTTAACATGAAATAGCATCCTGTAGTCGAAGTATGTTAATAAAACACAATCTACCTGCATCCTGCATTTGTATTTATATTGCCAAACATTTACTAAAAGCCATTAGACTCACATAAAGCAACCGGAAATTCATATCAACAGTACTAACATTACATAGCCTGTTGAGTAAATACAGTATTTCCTCGTGATTCGCTTATAACAACAAAGCTGCATTATGTATCGGGGTCATTTATACACCCAATCAATACGAGGCGTCAATGTTTCGTCGTTGCTTCGGTGGGATATGTTTATTGTGCATCAAAGCTTGGTTAGCTCCATTCTATGCAGTGATGCTATTTAAATAGTGTCAGTGAGGGAATCATAGCCAATTAATTGGTGCAATGGTCGAATCGTTATTACATCTATCGTTTGACAAGTCTAGCTGCCATCAGTTGATATCAATCTCTCGTCCGATATTTTGCTCGGCATTACATTAGTTTCAACATAATAATGGGCAATAACGCAGTAGCAAATCTGCACTGTGGGCATGGAAAGCATAACCACCCACAGATATCTACGGTGACTTCAGATGACCGAGATTCTGAGACACAGGAATCTCGTCAAGATAGTGTTTACACTAGCTACACTTCCGTTCCAATTTATCAGGCTTTATCACCGATGCTGTTCTGTATGAAGCTGTTTGGCCTCTATTACACGCGTGATTACCACTGGCCATCCACAGCACAACCGAGCATGTGCTGTACGAAGAGGAAAGAAGATAATGATCGCCCAACAACCAAGATATCAAAATGGACGCCATCGCATATTTACGCCACCGTCATTCTCGTAACAGCGATTCTGAATCTAGGTCGCATGATGAGTGTCTTCAATATGGAGGATACGTTCGGACCAGAGCTTTTCAATAAAGTGATTCATGTAGGCTGGATGGCACTCTGTTTGTTAAACTCATTGGGATCGTACATCGCTTGCGCTAAATACGACCGACTTCCGGCGTTCTTCATACTATGGGGTAAGATCCATACATCAAACGAGAGAACACTTTGCGTGCAGTATCTTAGACGCCGTGTCATGGTCTTTTCCATGGCGGTATTAGCGATACACCTGACCGTCACTCTACTCTGCATTGTTGCTATATTTGAGACATTTCTCTTTGACGTTGTCCTTGCACCCTTTGACCCTGAAGATTCTGTCGCAATGTCCGTTCGCAGTGTGTATGCATCCTTATATATATATTTGATCGCGAGCTGGATTTTTGTCCCAGCATTTGACTTTGTCATCGCGAGCGTCGTTCAACATGAATTCGCACATTTCAATGCAGAAATCAAATCCAAAATTGGAAGTAATGGTGATTTTGATGGAGACTTTGAAGCAATGAGACAGAAACATGACGATTTGTGCACCCTTTTGACGTACGCAGATGACTGTCATTTTTTGCAGAGTGGCGCTGGATTTGTTTTTAACAGCCTCATTTGTCTTCTTGTTATGTACAACATACTGTGGTATCCAGAAGTCAGACAAAGCTCCTTGATAATGATCGCGCTATGCACATGGCTGGTTGCCAATTTTTCAATTCTTGGACTTATTGCAGTGGGAGGTGCAATGGTCAACGCGGAGGTACGTAAACGTCTCATGATTTTGATGTGCAAGCCTGAGAATTCGTCTGAATATTTAATACCTTCGACTGCATAGCAGTAACTGTATTTACCATCTGCGATCAATCCTCGGTAGCGGTTTTCACTTACTTCCGTTACGAATATTAGAATTGTGCCATTCATTAAGCGACATGCTGCGTCATATTTAGCGCACACATGAGGCGAAGTTCAATTGTATAGCATGGTTGTTATTTCTTTTTGAGTTTAAATGAGAGATATGTTGAAAAGTGTATAAGGTGAGGTGTGGCATACTTTTACATTAAATTCCCGATGATAAAAGCTTAACTATGCTGAAGGAATATCTAACCGTTGGTTGGCTTTCTGCTCAGGCGCATGGATCATCGGATGATGTTCATACGATCAACATGGCAAAATTACCGTCGGCATCTCTTCATCAGGTTGTTTAGATTCTGACATTGATGAAACATTGCTATTAATAATATCATAATCATTGTTCACTTTAATCAATGTGTGTCCATTCGATTAGTTTTTCAGTTTTATTTTGTTTTACAGGTAAACGTGTTTGTGGCACGCCTTAACGGGAGTGCCATAGGGCTAACAGTGCTGAAGTTGTTTGTCATTGACAAACCTACAATTCTCACGGTAAACCAAATCTCCCGAAACTTAGAAACTATGCATATATATATATATATATATATATATATATATATATATATATATATATATATATATATATATATATATATATATATATATATATATATATATATATATATATATATATATATATATATATATATGTATATGTGTATATATGTGTATATATGTGTATGTGTGTGTGTGTGTGTGTGGGGGGGGGGTGGTGTGAGTGTTGTGTTGTCTGTATATAAACTGTATTCCAATTACGTCTTGTCCATTACGTGAAAGTAAGTGAACGATTTTGTGAAAAATGTACGCCCGTTAGATGGTCAATCTGAAAAAAAATTGTCTTTATGGATGAAGTACATTTCATTTATGGTGCTAATATTAAAATAGGCCATTTGTGTATGCATTCCAGTTGGTCGGTATGCTGGCGACGTATTTTGTGTTAGTGATCCAGTTCTCCCCGGCTTTTACCGGATCATCAACAGACGGCAATTGTACTTGTATTTTTGTTAACGCGTCGATGTTGTATCGCTAGGGTTACAGTTTGCATCGTCTCGTGAAGTCAGCGATGTATATATTGACACTCCTTTTTTTCTTCATTTCAACGCAGGTCAATCGGTGTAATGGTAATACTGTGTTACCAAAACAGATGAAAGGTTACAGATTCTTGATTGTTTTAGTTTAACTCAAGCGGGGGCGATTCGATATATCCATGACATTGGATTACCGCAGATTTATTTCTCTCATGGCATTCAATATGAAGTTTACCTTTTAATTCATTCGTTCCAATGTATCATATCATAAAATGCATGTTGTTTACTATATAACTACAGTAACTAGCTATGTTTATGTAATAAAATTATCGCATATCATGGAGTGAATTATAATCATTTTTGTGTTGTGTTAATTGTTATATACGTTGTGATATGTGTACTATGTACCAAGCATTTAAATTTTCCTTCGTGTCCCTGATGACATTCTCAAGATTGCTCATTAGTTTCATGTGACTTATCGAGTAGCAAATATGACGCTAGCTCAAAATCTATTTCATTGTGCAATTTGATAGGGACACATTACAAACCAGATTTGCTGAAATTGTAAAGACCGTTACATTCGCTGATCAAATAGCAGATAGGAGTGTTAAAGTACTCGTTCTATATTGCATCACACAAAGCAGATATTTAACCAATAGAGGATTATTCAGTAAATTGTCACTGCAATAACCTGAATAAATGGATGATTGGTGTTGGTAAACCGACTGATAGCATCACTGCAACAACTTTAACTGCTATAATTGCGACCACAGTCACAAATGGAAAATTTGCAAATGCTTTTCTGTATTACTTTTATGCATTTCTGATGGTAACATTTTCAACCAGACTAAGAGAAGCTGTAGAAAACTCAAAATAAAGAGCCATGTTCACTTAGGAGTGGTATGTGGGATGATCAGGGTGGATGGGGTTGCCTTATGAATAAAATAATTATGCATTATCGCAGATAAATTTCTTAAACTTCATAAACAAGAACCAATGCGGCAGGATTCACATTTCTTATTGCTGAACTTAAGGCAACCAGGCACCAAGCCTACAAGTCTATGAGTCCACTGCAAGATTCTCAGTGCATAGCATATGGCAATCGAGAACGAAATAGATGAAATGAATGTTCAGAACACGTAAAATTTTATTCATTCAAGATTTTATGGATCCATGTCAACTACTAAACATGGGGGAATGTGATTGCGTACATTTGTATAAACATGAAATGGCAACCAACTTGATAATACCATCTAGTGTGATAGCTTCATTGCGACACTAGTGGGATGGGTGACGGAACAACACACGAGCAGTGATTTATTAAACAAATAAGAAAATCATTGGGTGACATGATATAGCTGAAACCGTCATAGATAAATAACCATTAAACCCATCAATGATTGCAAATCACAGCCAAAGAAAAGATTGACGGATTAATTGAAATATAACACCTACTTTCCAATCCAGGGAATCCTGCAACTGTTGGTATTTCCTGGCTCATGCTTAAACACTTCAGATAGCGAGTCTGACGGCAGACAATCGTTATCATAAAACTGTTAACGCATTATGATTAGACCTAGACTAGACTGTACAATCCCGTGGCTCAAACTAACAGCAAACTAGACTTATATGTAGTTAGAAAGAAAGCTAAACCCTATTAACTTATTACCATCAGAATTAATTCGAAAAGATATACAACTTTTACAGTTTGTCATAATGGACGGTAATCACGTCGGTGGTCATAAACTTATCGGAAACTTATCCATTTATGTATTGAGTTACATCATTCCAAGCCTTGTGCTTGTCAGACTCGAAAAGTTGCAACGAAAAACGGCCTTTAATGGTGGTTTCCCTCTCTCCCGTGGCATCAATTAGCGCAAGTTCGTCTTTCTCTGAAACGTTGTTTGGCATCCAAACGTTGTTGCCAGAGAAGCCGTCTTGGCGTATGAACACAATGATCGCCCCACAAATTATGACAAATAATTGGTCTCTGCTGAGTTTGCTAGCAATTTGTTTTGTGGATATAATCTGAGTAAACACTTTTCATGAGTCGACTCGAAATAGATGCAATTTAAGAACATATCTGTTCTTGTTCATATCTGTGCAGGTTTTTTCCTGGACATATTATGGTCGGACAGTCATATTTAAGTTAATTTTTTGCCTAATGAACACATAGGTCTAAAAACATATTTTGTTCTGATTTCCGGTATGAAACAAACTGTGATCGCGATGGTATATGAGTAAAATTATAGCCATTAATCTTTTGTTGTCTCTTTGCCAGCCCTGAGCAGGCGGTCTCAGTTGAGCTGGCTAACAATTTGTTTTGTGGATACGGTCTGAGCTGGAGGACTCGGCTAAGCTCACAGACTCAAGTTAAGACGACACAAGTTACGATTCTTTATGGATACAGTTAGACCCTCATTAATGTGACGTTCGCTGGTTGCAGACTCGGTCATGGTTTTGGTCAAAAATATCACGTCATCTGATTATTTTTCCGGAAATTCTTCGCATACTCACAATCAAAGAGGCCATCCTGCGCGTGTCATTTTGAATCACATTACGCTCACGTTCCACGTGTTTGACCCCAGATATATATATATATATATATATATATATATATATATATATATATATATATATATATATATATATATATATATATATATATATATATATATATATATATATATATATATATATATATATATATATATATATATATATATATATATATATTGTAAGAATTTGAGGAGTTTCGCCTCCTCAGATTCAGAGGGTTTCCCCAACCCGCTCTTGAGTATGTATCATCATTTAAAGACATTACTATCAGCGTTTTATCCAAACATTCTATGGGCGATAATAAAGTGATTGACGTTTGACCTAATATTCATGATCATAATAGTCAGAGGTTTTCACTTACAAATGGGCTCACATTTGCTTTTTCGTGTTGCAGTAAAATAGTTTTGGTAGGCCTCTCTAGCCTGCTAGTTTTAATGCTAAAATAACAAGGTACTTAATTTTTTATTAATTTGCCAGATCATCTCGATTAGTGATAGGTGTGACTTGGTTATAAGTTATAAGAAGTGAGAAACTGGGGAAGGAGAAAGTTGTGATTTGTTATGGCATATATTTGAATGAAATGCATTGCAGGGCTGGATTGTTTGCTTAGATAGTGGGATTGGTGGTTAGGGCACATTCATTTTTCCATCACTGAGTAACTGTTAACCATTACTGTCAGTTTGAGAAACGTTCTATTGGCCAAATCGATTGCACCACATTAAAAATCAACCACGGCTGTAAATCGTGATAGGAAAATAAAACAATTATGAATAATGTGGTCACTACGGGAGATTCATTTAATTAGATTAAGTCAAATCATGATACCTACCCTTTATATAATGGATATCTTCTGTAATAAAAATACAGCATCCATGTTCTTCATGTTGGTTTACGAGCATACTGGAGGCGTATTAAATTCAAACCCAATAGGACTACAGGGTAGTAAGGTAAAGCAAGCAATTTAAAGAAGATTTTCTTAAAACATCCTCCAAGATCTGCTGTGAGAAAAAACTTTCCATGCTTATGAAGTTTGTTACTGATATAGAATGGGACATGAAAAAGAGACCATATATGGTGTCTGGTTTACGTATTAGACATTGGCATAAGATGATGAGTGGAGGTTTGTGTGTGCATAGCTACTAGAACGGTTTGATATTCCTTTGCATAATTTTCTGCTTCCACTTTCTGCCTGGTGAAGCGCTGTGTGGCAGAGGGAGGTAGTAGCCTCTTGGTGGCTTTTTGGGTGGTACAGTGCCATGTAGGCTGTCATTTTGGTTATCATTGATGTTATTTAATGGAAAAATAAACACCTTCATTATAATCAAAGGGCAATATAGTTTATTGTTAAACACGCACATAATTCCAGTGTATTGTGCTTGTCAGAGAAAGAATACAATCATATTCAGTAAAATCTATTGTCAATGACAGTGACAATAAAATAAGCATATGCTGCTGGCTAAATTATTGAATACAACTAATAATCACCTCACCTTCAAATTCCCTTGACAAAGGACTATGGTTCCCATATGGTTTTGTCATGCCCCACCAACCTCACAAAATAACTCCGCACTCGTTTCACCCGTTCACCCGTTTCAATATATCTATCAGTACATATCTCCCTTCTCTTCCGTCAACACTATCTTCATCAATACATTCAACTGCATCTTTACTCGTGTCATCCACAGCATCTGTGGTTTCTATTTCCTCATTGTCAACGGCAAAACTGCTCGATCTCACTTATGAGAGTGGAATTATTTCCGACATGGACCTCCACACCATCGGTGACCACTAAAACAGTGGCTATTTAAACATAGATATGTTTTCGTGTGGGACCGTAACCCAAGAAGGCATTTCTAATGCTTGCACCTTGCCAGCTTCCACAATGGTGTGAGGCCATTTGCGCAGTGTCCCTATTGCTTCAGCTTAAAACACAAACTGACAGACCATCAACATCGCATATCTCAATTGACAAACTTGTCGAAGATGTGTAGAACCTTCATTCTTTTATCTTTGCTGATCGTTTCAGTTCTGGTGTATGCTCTTGAGCAGATTTTATTATTTCATTATAAGACTATTATCAGTAGAAAAAGTAAGTAGGCCATTGATTCTACTGGTACTTCAATATCAAATCATGCAGGACATTACATCTAAGCTGCCAGAGGAGTCCTTTCAATCAATATACATACAAGATTTATTTTATGTTGGTGTTTTGAATTACAAAACCCATATAAGTACTTTTATGTGTGTATTACTTACAGCATAGCAGGAAAATATCCAATTATTGTTGTGTGTGTTTAGATTACTTATTTATGCACCCTGTGGCAAAAGATACGGTCGACAAAGTTCTCGTTGCTTTGCCTGAGGTTTTAACTGGGCTGGAAAAGGTTGAAGCGACAGGTACGAGATACGTCTTGTCAGCGCTGTGTAGGGTTAGTAGATCAATGTTAATATTCAGTTGCAATACGGTTTAATCAGATGCTGCTTAAAAGCTCTCGGTGGAGGAGGCAGATGTTGACGAACGCACCAAGAAAGGCTGCGGGGAGCTGGTGATATGAATGGAGGGAGGAAATCTCGTGATGAGAAGAAAGGTAAATTTTTGTCAGTAGTTTGTCTCGTTTAGACATGTGATAGAATACCCAAATTGTAGTCAAAATATGCAGAGAAGGGCAAATTTAGATACTATGCATTTAATCTCTGGCGTAAAAATACCAACATATAATTTTACACATACCTCGTTAAAATTGAATTCGTGGAATGATTGTGTTCATTTGGAGGTCACTTTTATAATAACGCCAGAATATTCTCCATCTCCGACAAGAAATCTTAACCTGTTAGCTACGGTTGGCAGTCTAATCAGGGTGAGGTGTTTTCTGCATGTGAGATAAATGAAGCGTCTGAATATTAACAGTCTAATTCAGCAAAATGTTATTTCTATCAAAAGCTACCCATATAACATAATCATCTATCATATAATGTCTAGTTATGTGGGATCTATACAGTTCAAGACATACGTTATCATGGGCATTTTGATTATTAAATAAGAGTAGGAGCTAGAGCGCATGGGCGGTTGTGTAAGGTTGTGAACGACGCGGTTTCCGCTGCTGTCGCCGTAGGGAGCTGTTGTGTTATTGTGTGTTTTCCCGGGGTATTAGCACCGCTGCCTCGATCCCAACACAGCTCATAAGAGGTGGCGAGAGTCTGCCGATTAGTCGTGCTCTCGGCGCGACGAGTAATATAAGCAATTGCCATCCCCCTTATTACTTCATGATAAAAGCCATGTGAGATCCACGTGCATAATAATTCGTCTGTGTTGCACAGCTAACATTGCAAACCCTTTTAACTCTCTAAAAATATAAAAGCGACGGTGAATATATGTTACATCTAGTATAATGTCAAAGACTATGTGATAGACTTACCAGCTAGCTATGGGCGTAATTATAGAAATAAAACATGAGATGTATTTGCACAGGTTATTATTTATCGCCAGCAAGGATGTATGAATTTAGTCAGAATGATTCATCGGGTCTGTTTGCTTATCTATTCGCAAGATATATTTAAAATATGATGATATGTTTAGTCAAAGTATGACGTCATATCGCTTATTATGACATCACTATGTAGCCCCATAAAATGGATGTGCCTGTTGTTGGGTCCAGTGTGGGTGTTTTCGCAACTTTTCGGGGCTCAACATCACTTTGTAGCCATATATATCCGGTGTCTAATAGTTTCGTTATCAACGCGATGTGGACGATCTAGCGAGCACTCAATCGATTGACTTCTGTTTCATTATCAAATGAAGACTGTTTGAATTATAAAGCATATAAATTCACCAGTCATAAATTAACATTTTCCTTATTCTAGCTCACTTAACGTTATGGTGTTCTCTTTATTTTACTTGTAACCCCAGCATAAATACAAGAGCTGTCCACGTTGTTTGATGTGAAATAATTAATCACACCCTTATGTATTTTTGTGTATTAATTGGTTGATACATTCATGGTACTGTTATGAAGTTATTGATGGCACAATAGGTTCTGTAGCTTGATGGCCATGCATAAATCAACACCAAGTGTTCATAATATCAGGTTATTTTATTTCAGACGAACAAGATTGTGCAACATGTTGTAACAGCTGGATGGAGGTTGCGTGGTGAATGGATATCACAAACAAAGTTGTAGGGCCGTTACAAACAGACGGACACGATAAGCTCTGCTGAAGAGTAGTGCTAAAAACTGTATACTATAGTTACATACAAGTCTCTTCTTCCCTCTTCCAATTTTCTATGAGCATCCGGTTGGGAATGGGTATCCTGTGTCTTCTAGTACACAAAGTAAACTTTGTGCTAGAAGACAATGAAAGAGAGATGTAAACATTGAGATAATTGTTACCCGTTTCTCTATACTGATTCAAGAGCCCTTGTTTTTCTCTTCAGCAGCCAATTCAATTCCTTCTGTTTTATACATCTTGAAAACCAGTGAGTATTCTATGTTTTAAAAAAAATGCATGAGTATATTGAGTTCATTGAAATGTTTTTTTATCTTAACTTTGTATAGCTAGTTATTCCTTTACCAAGTACTGTTTTCTTCTTCGTGGCATAGTGATAAATGGCTGTGGTAAGCATTTCTCTACGATGAAGTGGAGTCAGTTTCTTGGTTGTGCCAGCAAATAATCGCGGTCATGACCACAGACGCTCAAGCTGTTCACCATCCATCAATCCGAAACCATTGAGCCGACGTGGGTTCATTGTTACCTATGCAACAACATCATAATAAATTACAAATAGTTATTCCAATGAACAGATCAAATAACCAAAATGATTAATCAATAATAATTTCCCAGTTTATAAAGTACAGGTAGTGTTATTTCATAATGTACCTGACAATCCCCCTTGTGACCATATGCATGGAATACAGGAATAGCAAATGTCATCTTTGCTATTTCAGAGAGCAATTCAGGTCTTTTCTGCAGCACATGATATTATGTATAAACTTTTGTGAAAAGAACTTTGACATCTCAAAGGCAATTTTATTGACCTGGAGATAAGTAGTGTAAGATCTTGACAGTGGACGGTCTCTTTAATTTCAAACACATAGGGTGAAATCATTCATCTCAGCTGTCACATCCGACCATGTCATCTAAATCATTAGTTGTCTTACAGAGACAATACTCTTTTACAGTAAGCAAAGGTGGCACATTTTCTTTGTGTTCACTAGGACCATGTTAAATATGCCTGCCTAAAAGTTCAGGAAGTAGACTAGGTAGAGATGCACACTTTCTTCAAGAGAGAAGTAGCAGGTTTATCAGTCTTATTGTGGATACAACTGTGGCACCCGGGGGTAGGGGGGCACTTAAGTGTATAGAGGTAGTATATATGTGTCTCCCGACGGGGTATGTTTTTTGGGCCTCTCGACTTGTACGACGGGTTTTTGGGCCTCATACTTGTACGACGGGGTATGTTTTTCAGGTTCAATGTGTACGACGGGTTATACATTTGCGTAATACCTTGTACGACGGGGAATGCCTTTTGGCCATTTTGACCTTGTACGACGGGTACGGGTTTTTGAGGTCCCGCGGCACACCCCTATCTAGAATAAGGCCAAGTGCCCCCCCCCCCCCCCCCGGGTTGTGGCACCTATTACCAACAGCATAAATCTCCACCACCACGTAAAAAAATTCACTCCCCATGGTTGACAAGAATCTTATAGAGCCTTGCGTGACACCAACGTACTACAAGATTGGGTGGGCGATGCAGATCGATGTTCGTGGATCCAACGTATGGAAGATCGAGTGCAGTAATTGATTGATCATAAAAGAACTCGACCTGGAAGTTTGGTGGCCAGAGGATAATGACCAGCCAGAGGTGTTGCACCTAACTGGGGGACGAGATGGGAAAACTATACATGTTGTATTACGACCCAGTGCATTCGGGGGTATACGAGCCTTGTCACAAGCTGCCAAGTTGAAACCATCCTCATCAATTTCAGGATCATCACAACAAGATGCATACACACTACATAAGCCTATACGACAGAAATTGCTATGACGTCGAATGGTGATAGGCGGTATCGACCCTCATTGACAGGCTCATCTAGTCGATGTGTCACGCTTGACCAAGCACAACCGGGGTCACACCTTTCTGATGACTTGCATCTAGGTGTTTTCCAAATATGCATGGGTAGTAGTACCCTTGAAAACTAAGACGGATGTTAGCCTAGTGACAGGATTTGACGTGTGGTGGTGGGGGGGGGGGGCACTTGGCCTTATTCTGGATAGGGATGTGGCGCGGGACCTCGAAAACCCGATCACATTAAATTTTTACAACACACAATGAGGAAACCAAAGCAGGTATTAAGTAGAACGCTTCAATCGCATGTTGAAAAACCAAAATGTGGCGTTACTTTACAAAACACAACACATTGGATTTTCTCTCCGTGCTAAAGTAATTAGTCCATAGATACAATCGAGGCTACCATCAAAGTATTAAACGTAACCCCGAGTCGGTAAAACTTACCAATGAAGAGACTTGATTGATGCTTTACGGCGAGTCTGAAGATGCGAAACCAACTAAATTTAGCATTTGTGAAAGAGTCAGCATCAGTAAGAAACGGGGCAAGTGTAAAAAGGGGTATTTACCCAATTTGAGTGAAGAATTGTTAACAATACATAATGTTTACTCTGGTAAACCAAATGTCTATACGGCTGATACCCAAAATGTTTTGGCGGGTATGTTTTACGAAGTGGAAATGCAACGAGTAGCTGATAAAACCGTGTATCGTGCCGAGAAGGTGTTGGAATAAAGAAGGTGTAAAGGCGGCAAGCAATACTTTGTCAGTTGGTGAGGGTATCCAAGCAGGTTCAACAGTTTTCGGGCGAAAATGAAGGTAAGTGGCAACGCGGTCTCTCATTGGATCTCTTTAGTTGGCTCACATCAAAGCCTTGGAGCGTAACCCGGTCAAATACCCTTTTCGACGTGTGGAAACCGAATTTTTTTTTTACCCCGGGGTAATATGTCAGTCAACCAAAATAATCTATTTCTCAAGCGTCTCGTATTGGGGTGTGTATACAGTATAACAATGCTGTCTTTTATGGGTTCTTGCCTGCCTTTATACGTGTGAGAGCATAAGACAACCGCACTGTACGAGGTCCACTGAGCAACTGCCGTTTTATTGTCTCATTTTCAAATGCCCCGGTGGTAGCTTACAACTCGCTAGGGGAAGCATAATGAACGTTATGACACATAGTACACTGTCAATGGCCATTATGAAAGATATCCATTCCATTTCAAGCATTGCAACATTAACTATTTGTCATTGTATGTGAATGGACAACACATCCCCGCCAAACCCTTACAACACCATTTTGCAGACCATATATACAAGTTACGGCAATTTAGTCATTAGCACAGGGCAAGCCAATCAAGACGAAGGTAATCAGATCGCGTGGCACGAGTATCCTAAGGGTGACAGTTCATTTGTATTTGATCTAACACCTGATTAAGCTGAAGGAGGTAGCCACCTTAACTTGGTCAAGCAAATGAAACATCCGCTTGGAAATGCGTTTTGCTGAAGCTCTACCTAATTGCGTCCATGTTATTGTATATGCCGAATTTGAAAACGTGATTCAAGTGGATCGAGCTCGTAATGTTTAAGTTGATTACGCGGCCTAAGTATGGATTCGAATCAAGTGCGGACCCTGATTGCACAATATCCCCATACTCGTAAAAAAGTTCGAGGTGTCTTTGCCTTGGATACATTGCCTCGAAGCTTTGTCCAGCCTAGTGATCTGATTTGTAACACCCCGTAAACAACCTGGTGAACACTGGGTGGCCATTTATATCGATCATGAAGGTCGTGGAGAATATTTTGATTCGTTTGGCTTTCCACCTCTCTAACACTTCATAGGTTTCTTACGCCTCTTGGTGTATCATGGACCTTTAATTAACAGACTGTGCAAGCTTTAAACCCTAGTGCCTGTGGTTTGTATTGTTTACATTACTTGCTTTTAAGGAGTAGAGGAGTTTCCATGAAGCAACTCTTGCCTGTATTTAAGCAGAAAAGCTTGGTTAGGATCAGCATCTCCGGTATACACACACACACACAAACACAGATACACACACAGACACTAATACACACACAGACACACACACACACACACACACACACACACACACACACACACACACACACACACACACACACACACATAAAGAAGGTTATTATAAAGGTTTGATAAATACTATAATTTATTTGCGTCGTAAAATAATCCAGCTATAAAATTATGATAATAAAAAAAAATACAGTTTTTAAATAAATGATCATAAAATAATTAATGTATTTATATTAAAAAGAAAATAATTAAAATATCTTACCTAGCATTAGCCACACGGTCTGGAAATTGACGAAAGAAGGCCTTTGGTGGCATTCCACAGTGTGGTAGATTCGTGTGAGTACCAAACCATGGTTTAGATGCCATTTTAATAGTGGAGTGGCCAGTGGTAGCTGTTCGCCTCTGTAACTTCCGTTTAATGACCCCTATGGTTGCTGCTACGCATGAAGGCATCAAACAAGAGGATATGAGACCTTTTTACTTTTTCGTATACAATTAAAGATAAAGAAACAAAAAAAAGTGAATAAATCATTCGCTGACTGTCAAAGGAAAGGGTCTTACCGTCATTATATTAGGTTGTTCTGCATATGCTCTCATTACAGGTCTGATATATTCCCGGCAGATGTTGATGTTTTGACGGGTCTCCATCAACAAGTTTGCCATGGGTTTGTCTCGGGTTACATTGTGTGTCTTGCCAGTGCTGGGATGCACATGCCAGTAGACAAAATTAATTGGCTCGTATTGTGTAAAGTACCGCATGAGAGCTACCTTGGTGGCGTTCACGTCGTATTTTTCGGAATTAAAATCAATAACGGATAATTCCATCAAATAACTCTGAAACTTTTCTATGAGTTGCTCCGGTGGATGCTTCCCTTTGGTTACCGGGTCGGTAACCAGCTGCTCTTGGAGTTGTTGATACATACATTGGAGTAAGGTGTGCTTCTCCATTAGGATGACATAAGCAGCATCGGACAGCATCGAGCTTAAAGGTCGATTCAAAACAGGTACGGGCCGTAGCCCGCACGGAACGAAGTTGCCATCTAAATCCATGCAATCACCTTACATTAAGGACGTTTCAAACTGGGAAATATGTTAGGATGTTAGCTGACGTGAGCAACTTTACGTTGTTTGAATATACTGATCATCATATCTAATATAATTTGATGTGCTCTTTACATATGATATTTGCATTGTTTTTGTGCCATAGCGGTTTGATGTCGTCTAAGGTTGAACTAGACAGGACCTTATTCCTGTTCCTCTTTGGCTCATATATTATCGCTTATTTAGTCTTCAGCGACAAAACCTATATAACGTATACGAAGGTAAGTTTAAGAGAGAAAAATGTGTATAATCGATGAATGTGTGTAGGTACTGTGGTGGTTAGTGACTTCTCTACACACACATTCATCGATTATGCACATCTTTCTCTTCTAACTGATCTTAAGTCCTTCTGGTACAATATATATATATATACATATATATATATATATATATATATATATATATATATATATATATATATATATATATATATATATATATATATATATATATATATATATATATAATATATATATATATATATATATATATATATATATATATATATATATAATATATATATATATATATATATATATATATATATATATATATATATATATATATATCTCTATATATTTATATATATATATATATATATGTATATAAATATGTGTGTGTGTGTTTGCGTGTGTGTGTGTTTGTGTGTGTGTGTGTGTGTGTGTGTGTGTGTGTGTGTGTGTGTGTGTGTGTGTGTGTGTGTGTGTGTGTGTGTGTGTGTGTGTGTGTGTGCTACGCATAGTCGATACTAGCCGTGCACGACGTCTTATTGACGGCATGCGATGGTCGTAACTGTACGCGAGGTGAACGATAAACGAGGTCCAGTTATACAAGATAATTACACAAATGTACTTATGTTGAATGATTTTCACATATACGAATTAGCTCTTTTAGCGCTCCTTATTGGTTCTCGGGGATGGCCTCGCCAAAGTAGAAAGACCTCACCTTCACGATGTCCACTTGATGTAAGTCCAATTTAATAAGTTTTCGTTATTATGAACGACCCCAGCAACCGCAATAACTTGTGAATATGTATAATTGCCTAAAATGTGGGAGGCGATTAACTTTTCCAATTAATTTCCAATATGGCGGCGAGTAAGCGCAACGTAAGTCGATTGTAAACGGAAAATGTATTATCAGGCAGATGATGACAATAACGGTATGATAAAAAATTACGCGCGCTCGTTTACGACAACGTCATGCAAGAGACCGGTTGTTGGCAACCACCAGAATTCGGAGTGGAATTTCGCCGAAAGTTAGAAATTAATCGAATATCAAGCGTTCGCCTGGAGATAGGTTTTAAAAAAAGTCCTTACAATGCTGTTCTAGGCTTGTCATGAAGAATTGTTGTTCTTTTTGCATTAGTTACAAACTACTCTAGCTGTTGGGACATTTTTATTTCAGTCTATGGCGCATGGGCTCAACTAATGACTTTATTATGGCTGAGGAAATTATCAAAGAGAAAGGGTCTGATGAGATCATCAGATTCATGTACACATCCCATTGACCAATTAACTATTTCATTACCTGTACAGCCATTCCAGAACCAATCAGGAGCAATCACATCACAGACATATCAGCTGGATTGTCAAGAGGTTTCTCTGTTTGTTGGATTGTGATTTGTCTGTGCATTGCAGAGTGTCCACAGGTGGTTTGTGTCCTCTTCAGGGGGTACATTTAGCGGAACTTCGTACAAAGAGATGCGGACTGAGGTCATCAACACCATGAGAATATTAAAGATCTGCCGCACTGTAAGACCTTAATAAATCTTCAACACTTGATGTTGATCGATTTCTACCTTTTGTACCACCTCCATGTGTACCACCTCCATGTCATACAAATAGAAACCAGCATTCGAAAAGAAGCTGGAATACAGTCTAGAGTCTCTGTATGGGCGAGTCCTCGAATACCTCTGTGCTGATTGGATGGGTATAGGGTAAATGTTGGCAGACTTCGGCAGATTGTTCTTCCATAACGACAGCGATACATACGTATATATGTCCCGTCTCTAACATAACTGGTGCCCTACAGAGAACGTTCGTCTAATACTTATTAATTTCTGAAATTCTATTTTATCATTAGTGTAATTAATGCAACTTTGCACATTTTTGGCATATATAAAAAGAGGACTACCATCCAGTTACGTCTTAACATTTGATATACTTTCTATCCTTTTGCGGATAATAATTCTTCTGTCAATCTAGGAGGTTGCAAGCACATACAAGTGGCACTCCTCCTTGTCAGCCAAAAATGTGTGGATGTTAAAAGCAGAAAGGAGGTCGTATGCATTAAATTTGATCGAGGGTGATGCCTATGTGATGGGAGGAAACAAGCTACACTTTTATAGACTGATGTCTGGACCAGTTTTTATGACACTGTGGCTGCAACATGCTGTTACATGCACCTGTATTGCCTCTTTATTTGGAATATCCTGGGCAGGCACATTTATGAACCCAGGCTAGTTGAACAGCTGCCAGAGACAGACAGCCACGTAGACCTGGATGCAATGAAAGTAACGTTATCTACCCAACAAATGCTCCAGGAGTTATCCCCATCGGCGTCAAGCAGCAGCTTCACTGAGCTTCCTGGGTTGCAAACAATTATTTAAAATGCCCACAGAAGAGTGTTTTGGCAGTTCACTTCTGTAAATGCACACTTAAACATTCGGCCACTCCACTCCTATTGTCCAGCATTGGTGGAGAGGCTGAAGGCATTGAACCATAACTATCAAGAAAGCACAGGGAAAAGGCATGACGTTAAAAGTAAAACGCCATTGGACTTTCAGCCAAAATCAAACCGCAAAACAGGGATTAAGAAGAGAGTCAAGGGAGTATGTCAGCTCTATTGTACAGACATATGGTTGGACTACTGGTACTTTGTTACAAAACACAATTGTGCAGCGAGACCACTCTTACGTGGTGGAACCAAATGAGTTTGATGTTGTAGTTGACATTAATGGAACCATCACCTGAATTTTTGCTCACATTAGCATGTTTAAATACACTTTAATTATGTAACAACTGTTCAATGATAACCTGTGTATTTTGTTTTTAGTGTTGGCTCATTTTATTAAAGCAGTTGCTTACTTTTTACTTGGCTTATAACATATCTGGTAATTCTTACATAAACTAATACGAGGCATCAGCATTTTATTAACATATGCGCAGTGGCATGACAACATAACATACAAAAGTTACATAAGCAAATGGTCAAGATCGAAAAATCCCTTGAAAATTTCATTGATGAACCCACGCGTGGCCAGGTCCAGGCTGTCCAAGTTGAGGTGCCCCGTGATCTCCTGAAGAGTTGACCTACAGACGAATTAACAGAGCATCACCAAACGGCACTGCCATGGAATTGTTTTTAATTTGGAGTCATGACTTTAACAACCTGGTTTGCCTTCAGTCAATAAAACTTCCAGCCTTTTCAATAGCCCGAATTGTTCATTTTAGGATGAAGTGATTAAGAAACAGTCCATTTTCAAAAGATGTTTCCACTGTTAACACAAGAATTCGATAATTCAGCAATTAGCATAAGTATGCACTGAACAAGATCAGTTTACAAACCCAATGCAATATCGTGATCTTAATATCATACAAGAATAACATAAAAAGCCACTGCAAAGTGGCCTTGGAGCTGTATTATATAAGCCCAGTCTGACCTGCTCACAAGAGAATTTACATCTTGGCATCATCTTCAAACAGCAACAATAAAGTGGTTATGGTATTAATACCTTCATAAGCTTAATCATTCCAACAGAATGACCTTTGATGTGTATGCAATAATAAGAATTTTCAATGTGGATATTTCAGGAATCAATTATAATCAACTATAGAAGATTCAAATACATTCAGGGAAAAGAATAATGACTCCCCCATTTTTGATTGCGTAGCTGGAATGTTTGGAGGTTAAACAGATGTGGTATGCCAAAGCATCATTGCTTTCACAGCGCCAGCCGAGTAATATTCTGTTCCCCCGCATGTCTGAAAAGCTCCGCTGCCGTTGCTTTGCACACCCGCTGCTTTCTTTTTCCCAAAATGAGATGGAGACCGGATGGGACTTCAACTAAAAAGAAACATGTTCATTTGTTGAATAATTACAAACAAAAAAAGGCTGAAATTCAGGATCATGCCAGAATAAGTCTGTTGTTTTAACTTAAAAAAAGGAGTTCTTAAATGTGTGCTGTTGCTGGTCCTGTGGCTGTCTTTCTGGCTGTGGCTGTTGCTGGTCCTATGGCTGTCTTTCTGGCTCTGGCTGTTGCTGGTCCTGTTCAGGGTCTTAGCCACTCTCCATGGCAGACATGCTAACATAACATCTTTGCAATAGTTAACGGAGCGCATGCGATTTGACCCGGTTTTGACCTATGACCACGATAACAAGCAGCGCGCGTCAAACATAAACAAACATATCAGGCTTTTCCCATACCCAGTTGGTAGATTAGCAACAACGTCGTTTCCCAAGAACATCTTCTCCTAACACTCTCGTTTCTTGTCTGTCATTTCCAATCCCGGCTTGTAACTCTCTATTGCTTTTTTCAGTCGATTTTCGATAACAAATTCGTTTTCACATCTGACTGCCGCCATTTTCAGAAACGCTTGACGGCCATGAAACGTCCGCGGAAATTTTTTCCGATAAATGCCTCATTTTGGACCCAATGAAAAGTTTTCCATAACATTCTTCTAATCGAATACAGTAGAAAATATTTTTGTAACATTTAAGAGTTGATAATTCGTATCAATATTTCTCGCGTTATGGCCCGAATTTTCCCCAAAGCAGAGGTGAATCCTAGCCTGCGCAGAAGCTGATGCGCGAGGAGATCGGGTCTTAGCCAGAGACCCGTCCATCCAATGGACGGGTGAGTTGTAAATTTGGACGGGCTGGAATTTCCCACTATAGCCCGTCCACGCTCATTTAAAGACAAACAGCGACGCAGCACGCTGGCCGCTTATCTACAATCAAAATGAATACTGTTCTGTTTGATAAACGATGATGAATGTAGTTACGACCAGCTTCGCCTCCTCGCAAAACAAGGTCCCAGTCCATGTAGATCGTATACCTTCTCTAAAATGATACACGATATGGTCGAGTTTTGTAAGAATAATGACAACTAGAAGGCTGGCGTACATTGTACACGGTCGATTGGAGCATCATTGTGAAATGTCTGCCTCGCGGTATCGCTTTCACCACGATCTAATTAACTTTTGGTCTACACTGATGGCTAGGGAATGAAGCTCACAAATAGCAATTGGGTGAAATATCATATCGACGCGAAGTCTTTGACTAAGTTTTTTATTTCTCCCGTATGTGCCAGCGCAGGATGTGTCATTAATTTGTAATTAAATTTCTATTGAACAACGGTCTGATATTTCACATTACGCACACACTCGTCAACCCCCCCCCCCCCCCCGCCCCCACACACACTTATCACTACCCCCCCCCTTTTTCAGGCGAAAGCAAACAAATTACGTTATGATAATCAGTTGGTCATAACGTAATGGACGGGGTTGGGGTAGAGATGGACCGGGCAGTTTTCAAATTCTTGCTAAGACCATGGCCCTGTTGCTGTTCCTCTTGTTGGTCTTAGCGCTGTTCTTTATTGCAGGTATCATCAACCTGTTAAAGAGAACGTAACTAAGGATATTCAAAAATATGTATTACCTGCATGCCATTATCCACATGTATGGGTGCAACAATATATCATTTCGCAGTGGGTCAAATCAATGCACAGTGATGAGTCACAGCAAATTTAAATACATGTGAAAGTAAATTAATACGGACAAAATGAAGAATGCCCCATGTTTGTTGTAGACTACCTTTGACATATAATGGCTTGTACTAACCTCCAATTAGCGACCTTCCCCCTCATCACAGGTTTTCCCCCAAAGAATTTAGATATATAAGTGCTCGGTTGTGGACATCTGCATACTACAAATAAAGATTCATAATACAGTAAAACATCATTCAAATGGATTAATCTGGTGCATGTTCAAAGCAGTGTTTCAAAACATTAGGAAAATCAATTAATTAGATAGCATATGGAGGTTAAAGCAGCATAATCAGACTTACCACAGCAGTCCAGTGTCCACATTCGTTTACAACACCGATGAACGCATCAACGTTCTCAACGTTCTCAGGTTGACTCTACGATGAATCAAGGACAAACCATTGATTATTCTTGCAACTTGTGATCATCACTTCTTGAGTTGAGCATTGTATTATATACACACCCCTTTTCATCATTGAGGAATCTCCAACGTGAAGAATCTGAGTCAACACCTGTGTGCACAGGTGATGAACGTTTCTCTGTTTCTGGAAACCAATTGCAGAATAATATGAGTAATAGTAATTCACACAAATATGGTAAACATCAGATTAAATAATGCTTTATATGGTAAAATACCAAGCACTGAACATTATAATTGCATATCTTACCCTGAGCACTTCAGCATATTATTAGATTGTTACATTTGTCATTTAGTAAAAACAGAGGCTTGAATATAGTAATTCCACTCACCACTTCCGCTTCAAGACGAAGAGGTAAGCTTATATGACCTGGAGGGGAAAACATGTGGTTCGTCATTGCAGCTTATGGATAGATACAATTAAATTCATGTAGGCTCAGCTGCAGGTCCTAAGGGGCTAAGAAATTACATAATACTCTTAAGGGACATATTGAGGTCGTGTTGAGGGTCAAGGAGCCTCATAAAATGATGATGATCCTGGAGCCTCAGAGAATGATAAGTGTCTAAGAGATTATGCACAACTCTTAAGGGGCATATTGAAGTCGTGTTGAGGGTTGAGGACCCTTAGAAATGTTGAGGGTCCTGGAGCCTCAGAGAATGATGAGGGTCCTTGAGCCTCATAGAATGGTGAGGGTCCAGGAGCCTCAGATAATGATGAGTGTCCCGGAGCCTCAGCCCAAGTCTTAATGAACATATCAAGGTAGAACTGAGGGTCCTGGAGCCTCAGAGAATGATGAGGGTCCTGGAGCCTCAGAGAATGATGAGGGTCCTGGAGCCTCAGAGAATGATGAGGGTCCTGGAGCCTCATAGAATGATGAGGGTCCAGGAGCCTCATAGAATGGTGAGGGTTCTAGAGCCTCAGAGAATAATGAGGGTCCAGGAGCCTCAGAGAATGATGAGGGTCCTGGAGCCTCAGAGAATGATGAGGGTCCAGGAGCCTCATAGAATGGTGAGGGTTCTAGAGCCTCAGAGGATGTAAGGGTCAAGGAGCCTCAGCACAAGTCTTAATGAACATATTAAGGCGCAGCTGAGGGGCCGGGAGCCTTTCAGTCCTTGTGAAACATGTGCAGTCTATCCTGCTTCGCGGAGCACTTACACAAAAAGAAGGCTAGTCATGCGAGCGCGGCCACTTCCGGCCTCGTGCCAAAGGTCAATTCGGGAAAACTTTTTGTACATTCGATGTGGATGCGTGTTTTTGCTGCATAAGTTGTGATATTTCGTGCCATACCAGTGTGTTTACTTCTGCTTTGATTTTAGTTGTCATGTACGTTGTAGGATGTCAAGAGAGATGTGTAAAGTGGTACATATCTTTTATGCTGTCTGTATAGTGTGTTTGTATTACCATCAGTAATCTTTTCATAAAATTAAACCATGAAAATTACTGGTCTTATGATCAATATAAGTAATAAAAGCCAGATTTTTTCACAATAAATCAAATAATTATTTATATTGACATGCACAATTTTTTTGTTGTAACAGCACGAGAACACGACAGTCTACAGTATTATTGTCACCACTAAATTTATCACATGCAAGAAGGTTAATTCCTTCATGAGCAATTATAATCAATAACTTAGATTTATCTAGTCCTCCTATTAAATAAGCATTTACTTCACAGGTGGACGGTGCAAATTGCAGATTGTTGTGCATATAACAAAAATGGAAAAGAAAGTCACTATGTATAGGGAAACCACTGTCAGCTAAAATGACATCCTCGTACCAAATTTTGGCCAAGGAAGCCAGACTCGCGGGTGATATGTAGGTGGGAAGCATGTCCGCCCCAGAATTCAGAGTGGAAGGATATCATTCCAAATATTGACTGTATTTGACTTCTTGTAGTCGGACCACGTGTATGCTTGCAGCTTAAGGTTGTGTGGTCTCTCTATGAAAATTTCTCAGCAATAAAAGGTGCATGTGAGTTTTGTGTACTTTTCTGATAGTGATGGCGGTAAAGCTTGTCTTACTTCTTTACGCGCAGGCCAGTAAATCAGAGGCTTCAGTTCAATGGCCAGGAATTTCACCCAGGTCGGTGGAGGGCGGCGCATTTTGGGTTCTGGCGTCACATAGCCTAGGTTCTTAACTGGACACGGGCATTCTTCAGAAGGATGTCCATCCACAAAGTGCCACGAACAAATGCGGTCATCGTCAGATGGAGTCCAGTTTTACCATATTGTTCAGTTTGCAAGGTGATACGTCTTTAATCGCTGCTGTATCATTATTTGGAGCTTTATTTTGAGGTTGTGATACTAGTCATAGTGCAAGGACGGGATCAGCAACATTTGGACGTTCAACACATTAACTTTCAAGACGTGTGATTGACTCAAAGTGCCGTTATACGGCCAAGACTGGATCAGCAACGGTCTTGACGTTTAACATATTAGCTTTCAAGACTTCATGTGGTTGACTTAAAACGTTCAGTTTATTAATGCAAAACAGCTGTTGTGACGCTCAATAGATTTATTTGAAAGGCTGGAGATCAAGTAAACTTTGTAAATATTGTTACTCGCATCTCAATCATGTACATATGTTAGTTAACTATCTAATTCGCATAGATACATTTAAGCAAACGATCGCCGACGCTACCTGCCTCGCAGAGTAGCAATGCGCGGCGCTCGCGCGAGGCACAAGTTTCCAGAATTCACTTTTGACCCCGCACAACAGACAGACAATGGCGCATGCTCAGTCTGAACTCCGAACTCGGACAGCGCATGTGCCATTGTCTGTCTGCTGTTGAAGGCTAACGCTCGCGTGAAACACCTGCATAGGATCCTTTTAACAGGGCATGAAACTATGAAAATTTTGCACCCGCCATCCTGGCTAGTAGTTCCCAAAATCCACCGGCCCAGAAAAAATTCAACCAGCCAAAAAAAATCTACACGATTTAATGTGTGTTTACAATTTTTTTTTTTACCCATGAATCGCAGAATATCATTCGCAACAAAAAAAGTTCCAAAATCAATCACCTGAAATACACAGCTTGAAAAACATATTGACACTTGGGGAAGAACATATAATATGCAACAAAAACACCATACTCAACAACAAACAACGTAAACGAAGTCCTACTCTCGTCCATCCTCATCCTCACTTTCACAGTGTTTTTCTTGTAACTGGGGCATCGAGACCTGGTCCCAGTAATCGACCACAATTCTATAGCACGCTCGGGGTTGTAGTCAGCGATAGGGGGTGAGACAAAAAGCACCGTCATCAGTGTCAACACCTGCATCGGAGAGTGCAACACTGAAATGGTCCACAAGTTTGTCTACTGCCTGATCACCAAACTCTGAAAGCATATTCAGACAGAACATGATATGGCCCATGACATGACTTGCAACCTGGCAAATAAGGCAAATGTAATTTATGGGCCATTAGTTATCTTTAAGGACACTGTTTTCAACAGGCCATGAAGCGGGGTGGGCTATGTTGGTTTCCTGTGGTGAACCAGCATCCAAGTCTGGGAAACGATGCTGTAAAGCATTGCTGAGGTCTCCTAGAAGGCATTTTTTGTCAAGCACCGCCATGACGTCGCAGTGAAATTTCCGAAGATTTCAGTTCCCTCCGTGCACCTACTAACATTATTACCTGTGGCAACAACAATTAGGTGGCATATCCCGACTCACTGCGACACATGCAAAGATAAACATGTACTCGAATACAATTCTAGCACACACAAAATCACTGCTACTCGTGCGGGGTGTATTACTCCCAAAGTACGGAAAATATCGCTACATATCGGATGGGGTTATGGTAGAATTATATTGTTGGTGGAGTTGGGATGAAACAAACAGTTATATTATATATAAAAGACCAGAGAACATATGAATGAGGATGCATCATTCAGTATAACCATTACACTGCAGCGTTAGTTAGGCAAGCTATGTGAACACGTGGTCAGCTAAGTGAGCGACGGTATTTTAGCGCCCAATAAACAATACCAACGGGACATCTGATAAGGTGTCCAAATCTGTATATTCAGTACCACGATGAAGACCGTCTTGGAAAATAACCGCTGCGTTTGGAGTAAACAATCACCAACGATCACAGTCGGGGTTCGGAAGGTTAACCAAAGAGTTTATAGCTTCACTAAGAGAGCTCACTCGAGGCTTCCGCCCAAGGAAATATGTCAAGACGCCACCTATTAGCCGAAGCATTATTGTCATAGCGTCTTGTCATAGCGTCTCTTAAAACCACGTGGAATGCTCTGTTTACTTTGGAGCTGTAGTCGCCTCGACCAATCAGATGACTTCATATCTTTAACAGCCGCCGAGCCCCGAGACTTTGGATCATCAGTCCCATGTGCTTTTGTTGATTTCATGGTATCGTCGCCTGATGTCAGGGGTGTCTTTCGAGTAATTTCATAATCGTCACTCAGCTCAGCATAGAGATAAACTCTTCGCCCCAGACATCCCCCTGACATGCCAAAAATGTTTTATGTCGACCCCAGACCAGTTCCCTCGCTCCAGACATTGACAATCTAAAACTACCATCCCGGGTACCATCCACAGTGCGGACATGAAAGATCGAGGAACGTGAAATGCGCGGATCCTGTAAGAGGGGAACTGTTTTCCATAATTTACCGAGTTGACATTTATTAGTAGAGTACTTGCTATTTTCGCTATTCATAAGCCTGTGCGACGTTTTTTGGCAGTAGCAAGGTTCTGTGAAAGATATTTTTTCCGCTCTCAACAATCGCAGTGACGTCAGCCCAGTATTCCGATATGCTTTTGTTTGTGTCACGGTAGAACCACCTTACGATTGCCATGTTAAGGGAAGCCATCACCACAGAGCCACTGTGAGCTCTCTGGGTTAACTGCGTCTTAAATTAAAGGTCGGGTGAATTGTTCACTCGATCGCCACCCGGGCGATCAGTTACTTAATATCTACCCAGGGGGGTATTTTCAAGCCCTGCTTTTAATAAAGCTTAAAGCCTTATAGCCACCACAACAACTAATGTTCGTGCATACAGATGGAACGATGAGATATCTTGAAGTTTCAGGTAAGCCTCTATGAGTATTTTCGTGACGAATTCGGAGTCAATTCCCCATTTTTTATAAATTTGCTCTCATATTCATGCATATTTCGCCTTTTTCACTTGCGGTCATTGTCCTCCAGTCATACCAAAGAGTTTATAGTTAAGCTAAGAGGGCTCATTTCGAGTGGCTCTGTGGTGATCGCTTCCCTTATTATGCCTTTCAACGATAGTTCTATATATGTGAGTATTTATATGTGAGTGCGCGTGCTTGTGTGAGTATGTGTTGATATATATATATATATATATATATATATATATATATATATATATATATATATATATATATATATATATACACATATATATATATATATATGCATAATTATATATGCATATCTATATATATATATTTATATATATTTTTGTATTCGCACCAGACGTTCCCCGTGCAATCAAAGTGTAGACGAGCCGCGATCTATTCATAACTATAGTTACATACAATAGCGACTTGGAAGCATGGCATCGGGAACCAAACCCCTGTATATATGTGTGTATTTATATGTGAGCGCGCGTGCTTGTGTGAGTATGTGTTTTGACATATATATATATATATATATATATATATATATATATATATATATATATATATATATATATATATATATATATATATATATATATGGACTATCGTTGGCAGACATAAATATATATATATATATATATATATATATATATATATATATATATATATATATATATATATATATATATGTCTGCCAACGATAGTATATATATATATATATATGTCCCCCCCACCCCCCCCCCCCCCCCACCTCCACACTGTTTTTCGGGCTTTTCTCCGGAACCGACATGAAATGAAATTTTGGGGAATGATAGATCAAGTTGGGACACAACTACCGATCCAGTTTGATGCGCATGCGCATTGTTGGAGGCTTATGGGATTGATTTTCCCCCCAAATTTCTGTAACTATCTCCTCTATAACTACTGCAGTAATAAACATATGAATTATATGGTGGTAGCAAGCAATTATCGTAGCATGGAATAGGCGGAAAAATACTGAAAATTCACTTTTTGTACTTAGTATAATGACGTGTTTTAGTGTACCTATCGCGATTTTTCGCGATTTTTGCTGAGAACCCACGATTGCTATGTTCTCACCTCGCTGGAAGTGATAAACTCTCTAACTGCGTCTTAAATTAAACGGGTGGCTATATTTACGCACATGAAATTTTGTCAGTAATTAGAACTTGGCTTCGTAATAATGATTGTAACAATATTTTAAGCATTCACAGTAAAAAAAAAACAGTAAAAAGGACGCTTAGTTTGAATGTTTTCTACTGCGTCAGCCTAGCGAGTAAGCTTTCTGCAGGTCATGTCTAAGTAGGCCAAACCTTACGTAATCGACCAGTGGCATTGCCTCGGCTTTGAAGGAAGCCCATTCAATTCTGAACAAAGTGTATAATTTTCTTCTCTAAATACCCAACAGTTTTCTCACAAAGTAAGTTTAAAGTACAGTGGGTGTCAATTCTGCTGGCTCTTCACTGCAGCCGCCTTGTAGCGCAGAACAAAGGAATCCACAGTGGCCCAGCGCGCGGCTTGAGAGAAGCGACTCTAGTCTGAGTAGGTCCCTCAGAGAGCACCGCTGCTATAACATGGCAGCACTCTATAACTACCTCGCTATCGATATGTATACTTCCGCTTTGGTTACAAAATGTAGATTGCATAAAATCTTCACTCATTTAAGTCTGAAAAACTTAAGACTTTTGGATTCCAAGGTGCGGCTGCTAAGCAAGTTGCTAGGCAACCTCGTTACAAATATGGGGCTGAACAGTCTCTTTAATATCACGCACACCTTGCAAGTGTTATAACGAAGGTTTTTCTCAAGAGTCATTTGCTTGCCAGCCGCTAATCTGGTTGCGTATCGCTCATCGGGAAGTAACGGTTTTATCCCATCTCCCCGGAATCATGCTGAGGCGCGAAATTCTAACACCCGCCGAGCCGTATCTACTGCGCTTCAGTGTTGCTAGCATCAAACAACGACGAAGTCGGCGGAGCTCTGATTGCCGGAGTTGGGAAGGTTCTGCAAGTCTAACGCAACAAACTATCGAAGCATATTATAATCAAATAAACAAACAATTAAAGAAACAAAAGTATTGATCTAATCATCACTAAAACACAGGCAGCTGAGGCCGAATGGGGGATTTTCAGTTTAGTGATGTTCAGTTTAGTCTTCGTCTCCCAGACTCCAGGGGTTCCGCTACGCTTCTCGCCCTAGGCAAGTATTGTATATCATTAACATGTAAACAGGGCCCGCAGGCACATATAGCTTCAAGGAAATGATCTTCAGATTGAGAATAGTTGCAGAGCAATTCGACCGTCATTGGTTTAATCTTATAGGTTATATGAATGGAGATGTGGGAGGGTCAGCTTATATTCAGTCAAGAACAGAGACACAGTTTGTCCGTAGCTGGATCGACAGCTCTGAGCTTCTTAGTGCCGTGGCCCATTGCGTGCGACGTGACGAATTGCGCCTTTGATGTTGTCTGCCACGGTTTGAATTATCCGCTTCTGACAAAACGCATCAACATTCATTTATATTTTGATACGTTGTTTTGGATTTTCCTAAAAAAAAATAAAACATGATAATCACTCAACTGGAATAACTCTGAATTGTTCTCGGGGGCGTCAGCACCAAGATTGCACTAAAACGCGGCTTTTGAATCGATCGTAGAAAAATCTTGGGAGGATTACATTAAAATAGAAATGACACACTGGTTCCATGATATGTCATCTTTCCACACAAAGCAGGATTCAGGCATGCTCATTTAGGAATGACAGAATTGACATGTTTTGACCCCATCACCGCAGACTGTCTAAGTAAAGGCGATATGTTTTCACTCACATTCATGCGCCCAGATTGCGTAAAAACTGTCTATATCCTAACGAACGGCCGTTCGGTAGACGTTTTAGAATGCTCATAACATAAAACTGGGGTACCATAATTTACTTGAATATTGCAGAAAGTGTATTCACTCAGGCGTGCTTCTTGTAGTTTTTGAGTTATGAACGTTTTGCTGCATCGCATATTTCAAACGGAAATCAGATTAACTTCCCACGGTCCGATTAAAAAAAAAAATTCACCACAAGCTTCAATGAAATGTCTAAATGTCTATAATGCATCGAACACAGAACGATCGTGCGAACTAATCCAACGCAACATCGAAAATAGAAAAGTGACCTGATCTCAATGGGTCCGCAAATCTTCCCGCGAATCTGTGGAATTACTTAACTAAAGCACTGTTTTCATCCGAATGGGAGTAAACTGTAACTATCGTTTTCATCGAGTTGGAAAAATGTATATTTTACATTAAGGCACAAGCGCGGCCACTTGTTGCGACGTTCAGCTGACACCCCTACTATTTAGGAATAAGGTTGCGTCTCCCGTATATTTCTTTTAATCACACAGCCCCGTTTGTTTGTGAACCAGACTCTACTGTCATAAGATCATCATAATTGCAAGTGGAGATTATTTCTTCGATCTTATATTTTTACATTTGTCCCCCGTAAGTTCCATGTCTTGTGTGTCATGGCCGTATAATGAGTGTTACACAGGTGGTGTCGTATGTGTGTCAGGTGAACTCAAATATTAAGCTCGTGTTAAGTATTAGAATAAGCTGTTAGAGAATTGTCACAGCCGTATAAGGAGTGTTATGCGGTCATTTCACACACTAGGTGACTTTGGTAAAATTTGCTGTGCTCAAGTCCATTACTATACTAGCCTCAAGAGGCTACATCATTATCAACTGGCGTGGGCACATTATACGATCAGAGACATTTAACTCAAATGGCGGACTTCAAAAAACATTCTTAACGCATTGCTATTCCCAAGTTTTTCCTAGCATGGAAAAATACCAGCGGTCATTGGGGAGGGCACTAGGAAGCGATCATTGAAAAACTATATTCATTTTTGATCTGCGGATGTCTAACAGCGGCTACTATGTACTTTATTTGGTCCATTCCTTTCACTAAATGCACATAAATAACGATATTTTTGCAAACACCATCAATATTGCCAGGACACCTATTGGACTCGAAGAAACAAAATCCATCAGTAGCAAGGAATAAATGCGTTGAGTTCAACAGCTAGTCTGCGTCCCAGACTCCAGCGGTTCTGCTCCAGCCGCAGTATTGAAAAATAATTAACATAAAAAAAGGGCCCGTAGCCAGGGGCTGGTGGACCTTGACTATTCTACAGCCGAATTGTGTTGATTTTTTGTTAAATGCACCTTTAAAAAAGCTTTTACACTTAGAATTAGCCGACTACGATGCTTTGCCAGATCCGTAGCTGGCTAAGCTTAGTCAACTTCGCTAAGTCGTCTATGGTGCTCGTGAAACGCAATTTATTTGGACAGTGGGCTAACCATTGTCGGCTAAGCATGATAGTCTCTGGAAATACTTAATATGACACGAAACAGCCAATCTCAGACATGGCAGAATCTTATTTCAGCAATATCAGGGCTCTTTGGAACCCAAGGTTCCAGGTCCCTGACCCGCGATTCTTCCAGTGGACCCGCGTCAATACGGCCTGCGGGTCCCGTGGATGCGCGAGATTTATGATGCCGTGCATCCATTACGCAAAGCTAAAAAATTCGCGAGATCGTTAATTGGCCCGCCTGCAGGTGAAATGAAAGCTCGAAAGTCGTCGCCCGACTGGCGAGTGCAAGTTGAAACTACTGACTAATGGTTTCTCAGATCATATATAAAGTAAGAGAAGGAAATAATATATACCCACACTGTTCAGGTGTGTCAGCCTGCACATTCTCTCTATGCCTATGACGTCCGGCGACTCTTGGGTTGGAAGGATAGACTTTTTGGCCATTCTTACTGACTGTAGGTAGATTTTGGGGAATAACTTGTCGCTCTGTGTCTTGTACAAGTCGGTTGTATCACCAACCTGCAAAGCATAAAACTGACGATTATGTAATTGTTGAATACATTATTTATATTTTATAAAAAAATATTTCTCAGATGGCTGCATAAACACCAATGAGATATCAAATCCCCAGTGAATAAACATTCACAGATCAAGTTAAAAGAAAAGTTAAATAAATGACTATGAAAATATCAGCTAGATACCTTCATGTCATTCAATATCACTAATATTTTATCAAAGAGAAATTCAGTCTGCCTCTAGTTTTACTCAAATACTCAGAACTGTGGACTCCTACATTTATCTTTGGTACTACTCACCATCTTATGGGCTTAACAAAATGTCGATGGTTTGGCTCTGTAGCTTGACTGTGACGCCTTCTAGGTGGGACAGTAGTTAGAACACGGTCAAAATACTTGACAACAAAATCAAAGTTTGTGATGGCAGAGAGAAGACTGAATGCTACCTGTTTGGAGTGGTGATCCCAGTCACATGTGAAGGCATCACCTGTATACTGGTCCTTATAGTTTTAAGGATATTACCCCAAAGGCTGTCACAATGAAAATGTACGATGGGTAGAAATGAGTGAATGCTTCATGCCTCTCTGCCCACCCTGTGCAACATAGATCCAGTAGTGGTTTTCTTCTAGATTCTGCTGTGATCTCGTATCACAATGCTAGTTATAAGTCCCATTCTCTTAAGACCGTATCTAAAGAAAAGGCAAACGGCCTTGACCTTGTCAAACATATTTCTCACAACTGGAAGGCTACAGGAGTGTGAGATACCCAGGTGTAGGCAGTGTCCACTGCAGTGTACATATATTGCCTTTGGGGCTACTTCCTTGATCCTGGCCTGAACGCCAATACAACCACTACGCATTTAGGTAGCCATTATAACCTTTCCCCCTGATATTTTCAATGGGAATTCCAAATTTCACTAATGCTGACTTGATTTCCTCAGCTAGGTGATATCCCGTGATTCTCGGCGGTCGTGTAAATTGGAGGAATTCCTCTCTCATGCATTTTATATTGTGATTGTAGGGATTGTAGGGAATATGAAGTCTTTGGTTGGGACTAATGGTTTTAAGCAGATGATATTTCTGACCACTACTCATTTAATTAACTTTGGCTTTAACTTCCGTGGGTGACATTGTTGATGTTTAAATACGCCCAATATCATAAAGGAATGTTGCTATAAAGAAAGAAATGTTGCTATAAAGAAAGAAATGTTAATATTGAATCTCAATTGCTTACTTTTTTCAATAACTGATACAATAGCCTAGTAATATAAAAGCTGATGCTGCAGAGTATGTGTTTGCACACTAATAAAAAATGAAGCATGTTATAAAACTTAAAATAAAACTATTGAAGGTATAGTTTCTTTTGTTCAAAACCAACCAAAAAAAAAGCAATCTTCTGTTGAAAAGTTCAATCTTTAAAGTTCCCAGCCTTCAAGTGATATCGATAACTTTTTTAATCAAATCATTGAATAAATGCAGTGTCTTACATAAGGAGCTGCAGGGAGGCACATGGTTAACTGGCATGTCAGATAACCGTACCATGGCCCTTTTAAGCTCTTGTACTTCATCGTTCAAATCTTCAAAAACAGGAGTGTTGTCACCATTGGCATTGAAGGTTGAACAGAATATTTAATGGAAGATTATCAGAGACATTGTCATGAATAACAGATACAGAAATGACTCATTAAGTGTTTCATGTGTGCGTGATTGGCTGTGATCGTTTGAGGTTATATGAGTGGGGACCAAATCATATTTACAGCTAACAAGTTATTCCCTTTTCTAAATTCTATCCAATTTCTTTGATTACGGAGAAAGAGCTACGACACGATCATTTCACGATTCATGCCATTATACACTAATTGACAATTTAATAACAATGTCTTTTCACGAAGTTTGCGATGCTTCGACCACTTTTTGCGGCTCTTTTACGATCTCTTTCCCGCTGTTCGCGCTCTCCATTTCGCGAGAGGGCGTTCACTCGCCATTCGCTCTCGCTCGCCAGGGGTCGCACTAAGAAGTATACGGTCGCGCAATTTTTATGATCTCCGTAGCGAGTTTGCCACAGAGAGCCTCTTTACATGTTAATGATGACTATATGCTGTCAGAGCGGACTTCATATTTTACAAATATCAACTCTTCAACTGTTTCATTCAAAAAGTTACGTTTCCATTCATAACCGAATACTAAAAAAATATAATTTTCGGAAAAAACATTATATTTGGTATCTGACTGTAGAGTGTAGTCAAGGTCCCCTTTCCCTTGGCAATGTAAAGCTAGAATTTCTAAGCTTTTCTTGCTTATGCACGCTCTTCGTTTTTGTAAAGTTACTCACTGCCTGTAGTTGCTGGAGTGGGGAGTAATCAGAGGAAATTAACACGATTCCTGGAGTAGAGTTGCTTATTTGGTTTATTTAGTTTTCAACAATGAAGCTCCCTGGAATCTCGCGGCCCGAATCGTTTCTCTGACTAGATGATCTCCATGACTACTTCTTCTTCTTCATTCGAGCTTAGAGCCGTTTTTGGCTACAGAGGCCATGTACGGCTATCCATGACTAACCCATCTGGGCTCCTTATAAAGGGTCCCGCGATAGGCCAGGCTAAAACAATTCCCACGTGACACGACGAGTAGGGGGGAGGGGGGGGGTGGCTTTTTAAGAACGCATGAGCCAGAGTAGTATTATAACAGCTGCGGGGCCTGTTTACATGTTAATGGGCGAGAAGAGTAGCGGAACACCTGGAGTCTGGGACGCAGACTAATCTGTCTGAGTGGAACTCCAGAGGCTGATTTGGGGGTACCCCCGATCACAGGCTTAGCCAGGCAGTCGTCGAGCCGATATATATATATATATATATATATATATATATATATATATATATATATATATATATATATATATATATATATATATATATATATATATATATATATATATATATATTTATCTCTATATATATATATATATATATATATATATATATCTATATATATATATATATATATATATATCTATATATCTCTATATATATATCTCTCTCTATATATATATATATATATATATATATATATATATATATATATATTCTTAAGTTGTTTACTGGTCACTCCAAGTTTGAGTCCCTCCCCGTTTTCTAGCTCATTATGTACAATTTATGATGCTAAAGGATGTGCGTCTGTTATTAGAAACCTGCTTTTAAAGTTTTCTCAGAGATTGAATAGATCTAAAAATCTTATTATTGTAAATATGTTGCATTCTATTCGGCTGCATTCATCCAATATTAGACGCCATTGGTGCTGCCTTCTGCATTTAAACTGTTCATTGATTCATTTTCACCCTGCATATGTTTAGCATGTTTATTCATTTTTTTTATCTATCTATCTATCTATCATATCTATCTATCTATCTATCTATCTATCTATCTATCTATCTATCTATCTATCTATCTATCTATCTATCTATCTATCTATCTATCTATCTATCTATCTATCTATCTATCTATCTATCTATCTATCTATCTATCTCTATCTATCTATCTATCTATCTATCTATCTATCTATCTATCTATCTATCTATCTATCTATCTATCTATCTATCTCTCTATCTATCTATCTATCTATCTATCTATCTATCTATCTATCTATCTATCTATCTATCTATCTATCTATCTATCTATCTATCTATCTCTATCTATCTATCTATCTATCTATCTATCTATCTATCTATCTATATCTATCTATCTATCTATCTATCTGTCTGTCTATCTATCTATCTATCTATCTCTATCTATCTATCTATCTATCTGTCTATATCTATCTATCTATCTATCTATCTATCTATCTATCTATCTATCTATCTATCTATCTATCTATCTATCTATCTATCTATCTATCTATCTATCTATCTATCTATCTATCTATCTATCTATCTATCTATCTATCTATCTCTATCTATCTATCTATCTATCTATCTATCTATCTATCTATCTATCTATCTATCTATCTATCTATCTATCTATCTATATATCTATCTATCTATCTATCTATCTATCTATCTATCTATCTATCTATCTATCTATCTATCTATCTATTAATCTATCTATCTATCTATCTATTAATCTATCTATCTGTCTATCTATCTATTATCTATCTATCTGTCTATCTATCTATTATCTATCTATCTGTCTATCTATCTATTAATCTATATCTGTCTATCTATATATAATCTATCTATCTGTCTATATATATATATATATATATATATATATATATATATAGATATATATATGATCTATATAGAGATATATAGAGATAGAGAGATATAGATCTAGATACATAGAGATAGATATATATATATATATATACAGACATATATATATATATATATATAGAGAGATATATATATAGATATATATATATATATATATATATATATATATATATGATAGATATATATATAGATATATATATATATATAGAGAGATATATATATATATATATATATATATATATATATATATATATATATATAGATATATATATATATATATATATATATATATATATATATATATATATATATATATATATATATATATATATATATATATATATATATATATATATATATATATATATATATATATATATATATATATATATATATATAAATTTTTCGATCATCCGGGATGTTGGGTGTCTCTCATCATGCGTTGCGCGCAACACGTACTGAGCAATGGCGAATAAATCAGGTTTCGTATGTCCTTCTGTGCTGCGTCCATTATTCGCAACGATAAAATCTCCCATCAAATGGAAAGCAGTGCGTATATTTCGCGGGAAACACCATGCGCCATCATGCGGACAAGCAATGAAGTGACCACAGTGGTTCGCTGATCTACGGACCGTCGACTTCCGCTAAGTCGTGCAACTATTCGTCTATACATAGGCAGAGCAAAAATAGCGTTGCTCGAACCAGAGACCAGCGAATGGCCGATTAGAGCTCTCTTTTGGAGAGCATATAATTCTTTATATGTGTCCTTTGACCCTTCTTCCGGATTTCAAACCGTTTGGTCACGTCGACAGTAGCACAATAGACTAGCCCAACAGACCAAGAGTCGATCGGGTACTCCCTTCTTGCATGAGGGAGCCTAAGCTTCACTTGGTTCATAAGAGCTACAATAGACCAACGTCAGGTTCTATTATTTATCACTTTGTCGAGGGAGTGCATACATCACTCCGTACTTAGTTTTAAAAGGGCAAGTCAGCAGTTACAATTCAATGGAGCTTATCGATCATCTGGGCATTTCGGGGCTCCCAAAATGCGTTGCGCAAACGACGTGCATAGCAACGGTCAGCTGTGGTCATGTCGTGTTTAGTCTTTAGGCTAGTTTTCAAGCTGAACAGGCGTTGATCTCCACTCCTTAGACATGCCTAATGTTAGTTAATATATTCACCGTGTCTGTTACCATAATATTTGCAATCATATTTTTGTGACTTTCTGTGTGAACTGTTAATTTGACAGATAATCAATTGTTTGTGTGAGTGATAAAAGGAACTTTTCCTCAATAACGATTAAGGAGCCAGACGGTTGGCAGGTTTGATTTCGCGAATCTATGGATGATGGTAGCCGCATGGCCAGCTTGCGTTTTGTCGTTCACATGTTGTGCAAGTACGATTTTAGTGAGGCAAAACCGTTGCGATTAATTGACTTGCGTCTGACAGTCTGTTGTTCGTTCAGCTCACGATAACACAGTAATTGCTCCCTTTGCGGCCATATCTGCAAAAAACACCACTATGGCCCAGATTTCCCCTGATAAAAACAGACTAATGCCTGGAAATTAATACCAACAGATTGCAGGAAAACGGGGCAGGTCAATTACTACGCTAGAATGTCATAAATGAGGGTAAAATCGCAATTTAATGTAAACAAAAACTAAACTACTAAGTCATATTCTAATGTCACTTGCTGGCACCTTTTTAACACGTGCGTGTTGCTATGTCGCTAAACATTGTACTTAATTTGCATTTGTACATTTACTGCATCTTGATAAACACCATGACAATACGTCTAGCGCAATTAAAATAATCACAGTGTTGTCAAAAAATCTGTTAACTTCACCGTATTTTTATAACACATGACAAGATCAAATAAATTGGTGAATTATATCAATTGACCTTTGGTGGCGCTGGCATTTTCCCACTGTTTCTCCTGTATACTTACCTGGTTCTTTGTGTCCATGATTGATTATTACTGGAATGTGCGACGTGCACCTTCTTCTGCATCTCTACCTGTCAAGCTGTTGACATCTGTAAACGAGGAATCTTTTCGTAGTTTGGTCATACACCACAGATGGATTGATGTCATTCCAAATTGGTGAATTATATCAATTGACCTTTGGTGGCGCTGGCATTTTCCCACTGTTTCTCCTGTATACTTACCTGGTTCTTTGTGTCCATGATTGATTATTACTGGAATGTGCGACGCGCACCTTCTGCATCTCTACCTGTCAAGCTGTTGACGTCTGTAAACGAGGAAATCGATGTATTTCTTGACTATCAGTTGTATCGTTTGTCCCTTGTTGGCCCACTGTTTCTCCTGTATACTTAACTTGGACTGTCCGGTTGTCTTTGTCCCCGGTTGATTATCGTCTTAAATTGGGACCACATGTTGCAGAGACAAGTCGCAATTGTATCATAGTCAGCAGAAGGTGGTACAGATCTGCTTTTGCTGTTAGTTCAATATACCAATTGATGTTTCAGTTCGCTATTTGCCACCAAATGTGTAGGTGTGGCGTATAAAAAAACACTCGCCTTGGCATTCTAGCCCATGTCATTGGGTATACTGAGGAAAATTATTTCAATTCATCTCAGAAGACTATTTTTCTTTGGATCGGAATATGTTCTTACCTTCATTTAAATTCGTCGAATCCTTTCCTTGTTTGGTCATACACCACAGATGGATTGATGTCATTCCTTCATGTGTTACACAGGTAGTACCCTCTGTGGGTAGGGGGCAACCTGTTGACCATGGGTTGCGACTTGTGTCGGTGGACAATGGGATCCAGGTGGTTGAGTGGAGCAGTCCTTTTGAGGACCATGACTGCAACAGACAAATGCCTGGAAATTAATACCAACAGATTGCAGGAAAACGGGGCAGGTCAATTACTACGCTAGAATGTCATAAACGAGGGTAAAATCGCAATTTAATGTATACAAAAACTTAACTACTAAGCGAGTCATATTCTAATGTCACTTGCAGGCACCTTTTTAACACATGCGTGTTGCTTTGTCGCTAAACATTGCACTTATTTTGCATTTGTACATTTACTGCATCTTGATAAACACCATGACAAGATGTCTAGCGCAATTTAAACAATCACAGTGTTGTCATAAAATCTGTTAACTTCAACGTATTTTATAACACTTGACAAGATAAAATAAATTGGTGAATTATATCAATTGACCTTTGGTGGCGCTGGCATTTTCCCACTGTTTCTCCTGTATACTTACCTGGTTCTTTGTGTCCATGATTGATTATTACTGGAATGTGCGACGCGCACCTTCTTCTGCATCTCTACCTGTCAAGCTGTTGACGTCTGTAAACGAGGAAATAGATGTATTTCTTGACTATCAGTTGTATCGTTTGTCCCTTGTTGGCCCACTGTTTCTCCTGTATACTTAACTTGGACTGTCTGGTTGTCTTTGTCCCCGGTTGATTATCGTCTTAAGTTGGGACCACATGTTGCAGAGACAAGTCGCAATTGTATCATAGTCAGCAGAAGGTGGTACAGATCTGCTTTTGCTGATTGTTTTATATATCACGCGTCAATTCTTCCTTTCTCAAAAACACCGCCAATTGATGTTTCAGTTGGCTATTTGCCACCAAATGTGTAGGTGTGGCGGATAAACATACACTCGCCTTGGCATTCTAGCCCATGTCATTGGGTATACTGAGGAAAATTATTTCAATTCATCTCAGAAGACTATTTTTCTTTGGATCGGAATATGTTCTTACCTTCATTTAAATTCGTCGAATCCTTTCCTTGTTTGGTCATACACCACAGATGGATTGATGTCATTCCTTCATGTGTTACACAGGTAGTACCCTCTGTGGGTAGGGGGCAACCTGTTGACCATGGGTTGCGACTTGTGTCGGTGGACAATGGGATCCAGGTGGTTGAGTGGAGCAGTCCTTTTGAGGACCATGACTGCAACAGACAAATGCCTGGAAATTAATACCAACAGATTGCAGGAAAACGGGGCAGGTCAATTACTACGCTAGAATGTCATAAACGAGGGTAAAATCGCAATTTAATGTATACAAAAACTTAACTACTAAGCGAGTCATATTCTAATATCACTTGCAGGCACCTTTTTAAAACACATGCGTGTTGCTTTGTCGCTAAACATTGCACTTATTTTGCATTTGTACATTTACTGCATCTTGATAAACACCATGACAAGATGTCTAGCGCAATTTAAACAATCACAGTGTTGTCATAAAATCTGTTAACTTCAACGTATTTTTATAACACTTGACAAGATAAAATAAATTGGTGAATTATATCAATTGACCTTTGGTGGCGCTGGCATTTTCCCACTGTTTCTCCTGTATACTTACCTGGTTCTTTGTGTCCATGATTGATTATTACTGGAATGTGCGACGTGCACCTTCTTCTGCATCTCTACCTGTCAAGCTGTTGACATCTGTAAACGAGGAATCTTTTCGTAGTTTGGTCATACACCACAGATGGATTGATGTCATTCCTTCATGTGTTACACAATAATCACAGTGTTGTGAAAAAATCTGTTAACTTCAACGTATTTTTACAACACTTGACAAGATAAAATAAATTGGTGAATTATATCAATCGACCTTTGGTGGCGCTGGCATTTTCCCACTGTTTCTCCTGTATACTTACCTGGTTCTTTGTGTCCATGATTGATTATTACTGGAATGTGCGACGCGCACCTTCTGCATCTCTACCTGTCAAGCTGTTGACGTCTGTAAACGAGGAAATAGATGTATTTCTTGACTATCAGTTGTATCGTTTGTCCCTTGTTGGCCCACTGTTTCTCCTGTATACTTAACTTGGACTGTCCGGTTGTCTTTGTCCCCGGTTGATTATCGTCTTAAATTGGGACCACATGTTGCAGAGACAAGTCGCAATTGTATCATAGTCAGCAGAAGGTGGTACAGATCTGCTTTTGCTGTTAGTTCAATATCAACCAATTCAATGTTTCCAATTGATGTTTCAGTTGGCTATTTGCCACCAAATGTGTAGGTGTGGCGGATAAACATACACTCGCCTTGGCATTCTAGCCCATGTCATTGGGTATACTGAGGAAAATTATTTCAATTCATCTCAGAAGACTATTTTTCTTTGGATCGGAATATGTTCTTACCTTCATTTAAATTCGTCGAATCCTTTCCTTGTTTGGTCATACACCACAGATGGATTGATGTCATTCCTTCATGTGTTACACAGGTAGTACCCTCTGTGGGTAGGGGGCAACCTGTTGACCATGGGTTGCGACTTGTGTCGGTGGACAATGGGATCCAGGTGGTTGAGTGGAGCAGTCCTTTTGAGGACCATGACTGCAACAGACAAATGCCTGGAAATTAATACCAACAGATTGCAGGAAAACGGGGCAGGTCAATTACTACGCTAGAATGTCATAAACGAGGGTAAAATCGCAATTTAATGTATACAAAAACTTAACTACTGAGCGAGTCATATTCTAATGTCACTTGCAGGCACCTTTTAACACATGCGTGTTGCTTTGTCGCTAAACATTGCACTTATTTTGCATTTGTACATTTACTGCATCTTGATAAACACCATGACAAGATGTCTAGCGCAATTTAAACAATCACAGTGTTGTCATAAAATCTGTTAACTTCAACGTATTTTATAACACTTGACAAGATAAAATAAATTGGTGAATTATATCAATTGACCTTTGGTGGCGCTGGCATTTTCCCACTGTTTCTCCTGTATACTTACCTGGTTCTTTGTGTCCATGATTGATTATTACTGGAATGTGCGACGTGCACCTTCTTCTGCATCTCTACCTGTCAAGCTGTTGACATCTGTAAACGAGGAATCTTTTCGTAGTTTGGTCATACACCACAGATGGATTGATGTCATTCCTTCATGTGTTACACAATAATCACAGTGTTGTGAAAAAATCTGTTAACTTCAACATATTTTTACAACACTTGACAAGATAAAATAAATTGGTGAATTATATCAATTGACCTTTGGTGGCGCTGGCATTTTCCCACTGTTTCTCCTGTATACTTACCTGGTTCTTTGTGTCCATGATTGATTATTACTGGAATGTGCGACGCGCACCTTCTGCATCTCTACCTGTCAAGCTGTTGACATCTGTAAACGAGGAAATAGATGTATTTCTTGACTATCAGTTGTATCGTTTGTCCCTTGTTGGCCCACTGTTTCTCCTGTATACTTAACTTGGACTGTCCGGTTGTCTTTGTCCCCGGTTGATTATCGTCTTTAAATTGGGACCACATGTTGCAGAGACAAGTCGCAATTGTATCATAGTCAGCAGAAGGTGGTACAGATCTGCTTTTGCTGTTAGTTCAATATACCGCCAATTGATGTTTCAGTTCGCTATTTGCCACCAAATGTGTAGGTGTGGCGTATAAAAACACTCGCCTTGGCATTCTAGCCCATGTCATTGGGTATACTGAGGAAAATTATTTCAATTCATCTCAGAAGACTATTTTTCTTTGGATCGGAATATGTTCTTACCTTCATTTAAATTCGTCGAATCCTTTCCTTGTTTGGTCATACACCACAGATGGATTGATGTCATTCCTTCATGTGTTACACAGGTAGTACCCTCTGTGGGTAGGGGGCAACCTGTTGACCATGGGTTGCGACTTGTGTCGGTGGACAATGGGATCCAGGTGGTTGAGTGGAGCAGTCCTTTTGAGGACCATGACTGCAACAGACAAATGCCTGGAAATTAATACCAACAGATTGCAGGAAAACGGGGCAGGTCAATTACTACGCTAGAATGTCATAAACGAGGGTAAAATCGCAATTTAATGTATACAAAAACTTAACTACTAAGCGAGTCATATTCTAATGTCACTTGCAGGCACCTTTTTAACACATGCGTGTTGCTTTGTCGCTAAACATTGCACTTATTTTGCATTTGTACATTTACTGCATCTTGATAAACACCATGACAAGATGTCTAGCGCAATTTATACAATCACAGTGTTGTCATAAAATCTGTTAACTTCAACGTATTTTTATAACACTTGACAAGATAAAATAAATTGGTGAATTATATCAATTGACCTTTGGTGGCGCTGGCATTTTCCCACTGTTTCTCCTGTATACTTACCTGGTTCTTTGTGTCCATGATTGATTATTACTGGAATGTGCGACGTGCACCTTCTTCTGCATCTCTACCTGTCAAGCTGTTGACATCTGTAAACGAGGAATCTTTTCGTAGTTTGGTCATACACCACAGATGGATTGATGTCATTCCTTCATGTGTTACACAATAATCACAGTGTTGTGAAAAAATCTGTTAACTTCAACGTATTTTTACAACACTTGACAAGATAAAATAAATTGGTGAATTATATCAATTGACCTTTGGTGGCGCTGGCATTTTCCCACTGTTTCTCCTGTATACTTACCTGGTTCTTTGTGTCCATGATTGATTATTACTGGAATGTGCGACGCGCACCTTCTGCATCTCTACCTGTCAAGCTGTTGACGTCTGTAAACGAGGAAATAGATGTATTTCTTGACTATCAGTTGTATCGTTTGTCCCTTGTTGGCCCACTGTTTCTCCTGTATACTTAACTTGGACTGTCCGGTTGTCTTTGTCCCCGGTTGATTATCGTCTTAAATTGGGACCACATGTTGCAGAGACAAGTCGCAATTGTATCATAGTCAGCAGAAGGTGGTACAGATCTGCTTTTGCTGTTAGTTCAATATACCAATTGATGTTTCAGTTGGCTATTTGCCACCAAATGTGTAGGTGTGGCGTATAAAAAACACTCGCCTTGGCATTCTAGCCCATGTCATTGGGTATACTGAGGAAAATTATTTCAATTCATCTCAGAAGACTATTTTTCTTTGGATCGGAATATGTTCTTACCTTCATTTAAATTCGTCGAATCCTTTCCTTGTTTGGTCATACACCACAGATGGATTGATGTCATTCCTTCATGTGTTACACAGGTAGTACCCTCTGTGGGTAGGGGGCAACCTGTTGACCATGGGTTGCGACTTGTGTCGGTGGACAATGGGATCCAGGTGGTTGAGTGGAGCAGTCCTTTTGAGGACCATGACTGCAACAGACAAATGCCTGGAAATTAATACCAACAGATTGCAGGAAAACGGGGCAGGTCAATTACTACGCTAGAATGTCATAAACGAGGGTAAAATCGCAATTTAATGTATACAAAAACTTAACTACTAAGCGAGTCATATTCTAATGTCACTTGCAGGCACCTTTTTAACACATGCGTGTTGCTTTGTCGCTAAACATTGCACTTATTTTGCATTTTTTTACATTTACTGCATCTTGATAAACACCATGACAAGATGTCTAGCGCAATTTAAACAATCACAGTGTTGTCATAAAATCTGTTAACTTCAACGTATTTTTATAACACTTGACAAGATAAAATAAATTGGTGAATTATATCAATTGACCTTTGGTGGCGCTGGCATTTTCCCACTGTTTCTCCTGTATACTTACCTGGTTCTTTGTGTCCATGATTGATTATTACTGGAATGTGCGACGCGCACCTTCTGCCTCTCTACCTGTCAAGCTGTTGACGTCTGTAAGCGAGGAAATAGATGTATTTCTTGACTATCAGTTGTATCGTTTGTCCCTTGTTGGCCCACTGTTTCTCCTGTATACTTAACTTGGACTGTCTGGTTGTCTTTGTCCCCGGTTGATTATCGTCTTAAGTTGGGACCACATGTTGCAGAGACAAGTCGCAATTGTATCATAGTCAGCAGAAGGTGGTACAGATCTGCTTTCGCTGATTGTTTTATATATCACGCGTCAATTCTTCCTTTCTCAAAAACACCGCCAATTGATGTTTCAGTTGGCTATTTGCCACCAAGTGTGTAGGTGTGGCGTATAAAAACATACACTCGCCTTGGCATTCTAGCCCATGTCATTGGGTATACTGAGGAAAATTATTTCAATTCATCTCAGAAGACTATTTTTCTTTGGATCGGAATATGTTCTTACCTTCATTTAAATTCGTCGAATCCTTTCCTTGTTTGGTCATACACCACAGATGGATTGATGTCATTCCTTCATGTGTTACACAGGTAGTACCCTCTGTGGGTAGGGGGCAACCTGTTGACCATGGGTTGCGACTTGTGTCGGTGGACAATGGGATCCAGGTGGTTGAGTGGAGCAGTCCTTTTGAGGACCATGACTGCAACAGACAAATGCCTGGAAATTAATACCAACAGATTGCAGGAAAACGGGGCAGGTCAATTACTACTCTAGAATGTCATAAACGAGGGTAAAATCGCAATTTAATATATACAAAAACTTAACTACTAAGCGAGTCATATTCTAATGTCACTTGCAGGCACCTTTTTAACACATGCGTGTTGCTTTGTCGCTAAACATTGCACTGATTTTGCATTTGTACATTCACTGCATCTTGATAAACACCATGACAAGACTGTCTAGCGCAATTTAAATAATCACAGTGCTGTCAAAAAATCTGTCAACTTCAACGTATTTTTATAACACATGACAAGATCAAATAAATTGGTGAATTATATCAATTGACCTTTGGTGGCGCTGGCATTTTCCCACTGTTTCTCCTGTATACTTACCTGGTTCTTTGTGTCCATGATTGATTATTACTGGAATGTGCGACGTGCACCTTCTTCTGCATCTCTACCTGTCAAGCTGTTGACATCTGTAAACGAGGAATCCTTTCGTAGTTTGGTCATACACCACAGATGGTTTGATGTCATTCCTTCATGTGTTACACAATAATCACAGTGTTGTGAAAAAATCTGTTAACTTCAACGTATTTTTACAACACTTGACAAGATAAAATAAATTGGTGAATTATATCAATTGACCTTTGGTGGCGCTGGCATTTTCCCACTGTTTCTCCTGTATACTTACCTGGTTCTTTGTGTTCGTGATTGATTATTACTGGAATGTGCGACGCGCACCTTCTGCATCTCTACCTGTCAAGCTGTTGACGTCTGTAAACGAGGAAATAGATGTATTTCTTGACTATCAGTTGTATCGTTTGTCCCTTGTTGGCCCACTGTTTCTCCTGTATACTTACCTACGACTGTCCGGTTGTCTTTGTCCCCGGTTGATTATCTTCTTAGGTTGGGTCCACTTTTGCAGAGACAAGTCGCAATTGTATTATAGTCAGCAGAAGGTGGTACAGATCTGCTTTTGCTGTTAGTTCAATATACCAATTGATGTTTCAGTTCGCTATTTGCCACCAAACGTGTTGGTGTGGCATATAAACAAACACTCGCCTTGGCAATCTAGCCCATGTCATTTTGTATACTGAGGAAAATTATTCCAATTCATCTCAGAAGGCTATTTTTCTTTGGATCGGAATATGTTCTTACCTTCATTTAAATTCGTAAAGAATTCTTTCCTTGTTTCGTCATACACCACAGAGGGATTGATGTCATTCCTTCATGTGTTACACAGGTAGTACCCCCTGTGCTTAGGGGGCGACCTGTTGGCCATGGGTTGAGACTCGTGTCGGTGGACAATGGTATATAGGTGGTTGAGTGGAGTAGTCCTTTTAAGGGCCATATCTGCAACACACCACTCTGACCTGGATTTCACCTAGACGAGAGGCTGGAACGGCCTGGTTCAGTCAAGCGGCTTGTGGTGACTGGCTCCCCCTGTGGGTTCGGGGGTAGAATAGGCCCACTGTATCCTCCTGCATGTCGTAAGAGGCGACTAATAGGAGGCAACCTGTTGGCCGTCGGTTGCGACTCGTGTCGATGGACAATGGAATCTAGGTGGTTGAGTGGAGCAGTCCTTTTGTGCAACACACCACTCTGGCCCGGATTTCACCCAGACCAGAGGCTGGAATGGCCTGGTTCAGTCAGTCAGCTGGTGGCGACTTGCCCTAGGATAATCGTTTCTGTTTTTATCTTTTCCATTTATCCTAGAAGGCGGCTGCTTAATCAGGTCAATCTAATTTATTAACCTTTCTTGGCACCACGTAACACATGAGTGTTGGTGTGCCGTTAAACCCTTTACTTACCTTAGGAATGAGGCTCCACTTGGGATGCGGAGGGAACAGCTCACAGCTCAGTACGCACAATTATAGGTGTCGCCAAAAACATTAGAAAAATACAATCTGGCAGCTTATTTGTTGAAGTAGATCGACCCAGCCACGCAAGTTGTCTACTAAAATCAGTAGTTCTCGCGGGCATTCCCATTGTTGTCACCCCTCACCGAACCCTCAACACCAAAATAGGAGTAATAAGATGCTTTGATTTAAAGGAATGTGAGGTCTGTGAAATTATTGAGGTATTAAAATCACAAAAAGTTATAGATGCAAAAAAAAAATCACTGTGAACCGCAATGGGACTCGACAAGCCACGGGAACGGTTATCTTGACCTTTGACAGCTTTGAATTGCCAAAAGCTGTCAAGGTCGGATACTTGAACATCTCTGTGCAGCCTTACATCCCAAACCCATTGCGCTGCTTCAAGTGCCAACGATTCGGCCATAGTAATTCCACTTGCAAAAGATCAGCTGCATGTGCAAAGTGTGGACAGGAGTACCATAAAGAAGACGATTGCCAACAGACAACCAAATGCATCAATTGCTCAGGGGACCACCTAGCATTCTCTCGGTTGTGTCCTACATGGATCAAGGAGAAAAAAATCGAAACGATCGGACACACCAGAGACAACAAAAACCTGTACAAAGCAACCCGAGCCAAAGCTCGACTCGTCATCAAAAGCAGCAAGCGCGAGTCTTGGCACAATTTTGTATCTAAATTAAACAACAAGACTTCCACAAAGAAGGCATGGGACATGGTTCGTAGGATTAGGGGAAAGGAAAATAACACCATTCTCACATCTGGTTAAACCAGATGGTTCCAAAGCCTCCAATTTGAAGGAGATCATCAATACTCTAGGCGATGCCTTCCAGAAGGATTCCAGAAATTATAGTACAAAATTTCAAAAATTTAAACATCTTCGGGAACGAAACGTTCTAAATTTTAATTTTTTACGCTAAATGAGTTGGAAGATTCGATACATAAATCGCAGCTAGTGGACCCGATGATGTACACTATCAATTTTTAAAACACCTTCCAGAGGAATCACTTCAAGTAATTTTAGACATTTTTAATGGAATCTGGGAATCTGGAACATTCCCAAATGGTTGGAGAGAGGCTATAGTTATCCCAGTACCCAAGCCAGGCAAGAATAACACAATTCCTACGAACTATCGTTCCGTTCCTTACCGAGCTGCATCTGTAAAACGATAGAGAGAACAATTAACAGCCACCTAGTATGGTTTCTTGAGAGAAACCAACTTTTTTCCAGGTACCAGAGCGGTTTCCATCACACATGGAGCAAGACGGATCACCTGGTCCGTCTTGATAGGGGAACATGTGGTGTCTGTCTTTTTCGATATGGAGAAGGCCTATGACACCACATGGAAACATGGAATCCTGTCGGATTTAAGCAGTGTGGGCCTAGAAAATCGAACTTTTAAAGTCCGTGCTGGCACCACCCTTTCAGATAGTTGTGATCAGGAGATGGGGGTCCCGCAAGGAAGTATTTTATCAGTTACTCTTTTTACTGTCAAAATCAATAGTATTGTCAATGTCGTCAAGCCAGGTGTGGATTGCTCACTCTACGTGGATGTTTTTTTGATTGATTTTAAATCCAAAAATATGAACTCTATTGAGAGGCAGCTCCAACTTAGCCTCAATAACATTCAAAAATGGGCGGATGAAAATGGATTTAAATTCTCGAAATCAAAAACTGTTTGCATGCATTTCTGCAACAAGAGAAATCTGCATCCAGACCCAATCCTCATCCTTGATGTCAACGTTATACCTGTGGTGGAAGAAACCAAGTTTCTTGGGATAATTTGTGACAGAAACTAAATTTTAAAGCTCACATTTCATACCTGCGTAAGAAATGTTTTAGGACTCTCAATCTTTTGAAGATGTTGTCCAATACTGATTGGCGAGTTCTTTTGCGGCTTTACCGGTCACTAGTGCGCTCTAAGTTGGATTATGGCTGTTTCATCTATGGTTCTGCCCGTCGCTCTTATTTAAGAAAATTGGAGACAGTCCAAAACCAGGCTCTGAGGCTTTGTCTCGGGGCTTTCAGAACCTCTCCAATCCCCAGTCTACATGTGGAAGCTAACGAGGCTCCACTTGGGGTCCGGAGGGAGCAGCTTGCCATACTGTATGCCCTACGCTTAAAGTCAAACCCCCAGAATCCTGCATTTGATGTTGTTTTTAGTCCTGGAAATATCCATTTTTATAAGAGTAGGCCGAATGCTATATCCACGTTTGGTCTGCGTATCAGGGAATCGCTGGATGGGTCATGCTCTAATTTGAATACCGTGGCGATGGAGACTGTGCCAAGGTCTCCCCCATGGCAACTGAAAACCCCAACAGTAGATAAATTGCTGTCAGACAACACGAAGGGATCTAATGAGCCTGATTTTTTCTTTCACCAATTTAGAGAGATAAAGGATAAATATTCGGACCTTGCTGCCATTTACACAGACGGTTCGAAAGAAGACAATGAAATTGGAGCTGCAGCGATTATGGGCAAAACTATTTTTAACATGAGGCTACCACCTCCACTGTCAATTTTCCATCCAGAGCTTAAAGCTCTTTCTATTGCACTGGGCCTTATTGCCAAATCGGGTAAAAGTCGTTTTGTTATATTTTCCGACTCCCTGTCTGCCCTGGAGGCAATAACAGGGAGTAATTTCCGTAATGTTTTTATTTTAAATATTGTGCTTTTATATTCTCAATTGATAGATCGTGGCAAGGATATTTTGTTTGTATGGGTACGGAGCCTTGGTACCCCTGGTAATGAGAGGGCAGACAGAGCTGCCAAGGAAGCACTCAACATCAATGTGACCGAGGTCAAAGTTCCCTTTACAGACTTTAAACCTCAGGTCGTCAATTTTTTAAACAAAAATGGCAGGACCAATGTGATGAATCCATCCCAAACAAACTTCACGAAATTCAGCCCTTACTTGGGGAGTGGCCACACAGCTGCAGAGAGATCCGAAGAGAGGAGGTTATTCTTGTTCGCGCTCGTATAGGACACACATATACAACTCATGCCTAAATGCATTCCTTGTCAATGTACCTAAAACGTCGAGCACATTCTCATCGAATGTGCTGATCTGATTGTGATCCGAAATCGCTTCTTCCGGGTTCAAACCCTTGCAGAATTGTTTGAAAGGGTGAATCCATTCAAGATACTTGGATTGGATTTTTTTATAGATTTTAGATCAAACAATTCTCGTTAATCTTATATAATTTAATTCAAATAATTCAATTAATACTAATGGGTTTAATTTTTAGTTAGTTTTAACCCTCTTTCTTATCCTTTCGTATTCGTATTTACCCCTCCTTACTAGGCACCATATAACACATGAGTGTTGGTGTGCCGTTAAACCCTATACTTACTTACTTGAAGCAAGTTGCTGTACCTACTTTTTTCGAAGGCCTCTGCTGTCAAGCAAGCAAGAAAGGTGACGACACTGGGCCGAGTCCTACTGCTCAACCCCAACCTACCCACCGATTCTCCTCTTTTCGCTTTTACGTCTTGATGTTTAAGACAGGTTGGAATGGCCTGGTCCAGTCAGCCGGCGCCTGGTCCAGTCAGTCTTGCCCTAGGATTATCCTTTGCATTTTTTTTATTGCATCCATATATTTTCCGTCTTTATCCCATTTACCCAAGAAGGCGGCTATTTAATCAGGTCCTGCTTATCTATTTACCTTTCATGGCACTATATAGCACATAAGTGCTGGTATGCCATTAAACCCTATACTCACTCTCTTCATCTTTTTCTAGATTTCCCTCCATTTCCCCCCGGCTGCTTATTCAGGTCTGATTTATTTATTCACCCTTGTAGGCACCTTGTTTGCCTTGTTGCGTTATGACTATAATCGAGGGCCCGCGAAAGTTCATCGACAACAAAACACCCCATATTGACTTTTGTGATGGAGCAGGAAATCTTTAGTTTGCCGATGAAGTCGAACCACGATTATTCATATTGCATCACATTCAAAGATAGTTCTTAAACAGTCAAACTTGTCATGTTTGACTATGTCCGCTTTTACCGAGCAAGCGACTAAGCTGTTTCTGGTCGCTTCACTGTGACTCATCCGGTTACTTGAAGATCCTTGTACGTTCACAAAATATGTCAACCAACACACGCTAGGTCGAGCTTCCGTCTCAACAAGTGTGTCATCTCTTGTCTGCCCGCGGAGATCGCTAAGTTTGGATATCAAGTTGCCTTTTATCTGCAACAGTAGCAGCTTGAAATCGTCATTTTGGTTCTGGCGTGCAGGGTGTGACGAAAGCGGAGCGCACAAGCTCCGGATGTAATAGCTATAGTTGGCAGGCAGTTGTTGAATTCGGCTGTCAGTTGCCTCCGCTGTGTTGCGTAACCGCTGCTTGTTCTATAACGCTTCACCCATATTCGGAAGACACTTGAATCATAGCACAATATCGGGCGGAGACCGTTTGTTTGGAAACACGAGACTCGCTTCTAGCATGGAGGCTTTTGCCAATAAAATCCACCTTCCAGAGCCGCTGCGACCGAAGCGGGATGTGTTGTGGGTGTGGAAAGTTGTGGTGGTCGTTTTGGCTTTCTTTTCCTTGATCGCTTTCTTCGTGGCTATCTGGCAGTGCGTGGATATTAGCTCGAATAGCGCCGAGCTGTATAACTTGGTGAGTCTATTCGCTGACGATATTCGGCTGCTTCATGGTTACTACACACTCATGAGTTTTGCTTTGATCGTTGTTGTCCTGAGCATCATCCGCTTGGTGACATTGCCCAAAGAGGATGGCGCGGCCGCGCTCGGTTCCTGGGACATTCGCCAGATGGCGCTCACCGTCATGTATGTTGTGGTGTTGATTGGATATTTTACGAGTGTGGTTTTGAGTGGCGTTTATCGGGATAAAAGTCTACCTCTTGTCAAACCCGGGCTCTATTCTTTACTCAACCACACGTATATGCAACGAGAGCCAAACGCCAGGTGGATTTTCACAGAGACAGGGATGAAGTTAAACCATCTGCAATCCCTCTTCTCGTGTTGTGGGATCAACGATGTAGAGGATTACAACATCACAAACTTCCCATCAAGACATGAAGGTGAAATATTCCCGTACGCTTGTTGCCGGCTCGTGCCAGACACAGATTGGAAGGACCCAGATCTCTTCACCATCAGAGACTGGATTCAGTGCCGCAACCGCGTCACTCCGCACTTCCATAACCAGGGCTGTATGGGACCTCTCCATAAGTGGCTGAAGAACAAGACGGATTTCATGTTGGGCTTCTGTATTTTTCTGATGTTGCTTGCTGTGATGCAAGTGATGCTGACTGCTTTCTTCGTCTATGGATTCCGTCAACGAATATGATTCATGCTGTGATTGAAAAAGTTACAGAATTGACCTTATTTTACTTGATATTATGTTCAATGAATTGTAATTGTGTACTTTATACTTTACGACTTGCATAATAATTATCCACTTGATAGACATGTTTGAACTCTATACATACCTGTTAACACTGCTGTCATGAAGAATGTATTGAGGTCACGTACGCACTCCCTCCATCAATTGTTCGGTACTGTTTTATTTCCTTTTATGTCCTTGATAAAAGTTGATCACGTTTATTAGTGTTTTCTTTGTTATAAGGCGAGGGTTAAACATCATGTATATACCGGGAGTTCACAGTGAATGTTATAGTGCGTCCAGTTGCGGAGTTTAAAAATGGTATTTTACTCAAGTTAGATTCTTTCTATCAGATACATTTTAGATAAATGATTAATGTAGTCCAATGTTGGAGTAGTTGTATGCCGATATAGACGGGGCCTTGAAGTTATAAATGTGGATTGATATCGCTGGCCCTTTGTGGGAGCTGTCAACGTCAAGTCCGGTTAACGAGAAACGATGACTGACTGGCCTGGGTCGAAGCTGAGCAACTACACATGTCGTCTTAGCGATGATCCACCTGCGTCGCATCCGGTGCCAGTCGAGTTGTATCACATGAGAATTACTCTGAATGCTATCAACTCCTATTAAGTAGGAACATCTATTACGTTGGTGTGGTTTAGCAGGCGGAAAAGCAACCCGGAACAATCTCGGGTTCGAGCGCGCACGGTGGACAATGGGATCCTGGTGGTTGAGTAGAGCGGTCCATGCGAGGTCCAGATTTGCAACATACCACTTAGACCCGGACCTAGACGAGAGGCTTGAACGCCCGTTCAAATCAATCGACTGGTGGTGACATACACTAGGACAATCGGTTGCATATATATATCATAAACAGACCTCTTCACATTCTAGGCGCCATATACACCATAGCGTTGGTGGGCCGTTAAACTAAAGATCTTGTTATAACAAGATCTTTGGTTAAACCATATACTTACACACGCGCACGGAGTGCTAGATCCGGATATGATGCCTTTGTCCACATCGGGTTGGTCTCCTATGGAATAGTTTGTTTCTGTGTTAGCAAAAACGAGGAAAAAATGGCATATTTGTTGTATTAAAACCGATAATTAGGCAAGACAAATTTACAACTAATCGATTATATGGAAACAAACATTGGAGTCTACGCTGTCCCAAATGCTGATAAAACTGAATTGCGTAGTGGCCAGCAAATGGCAGTTGCGGGTGGTGGATTTTACAAGGTTTATGGTAAAGAGTACCATTACCGCTTTTATGACGATGAATAAAATGCATCATTCTTAGATAAACCAGCTTCCCTTCTGACGATTACAATGTGAAATATGGAAGTGCTGCAATGGGCCTGCTTTTGTTTGTCCCGGCAATTCCGCCATTTCGGTACGGTGTGAAGCCAAATGTCAAATGTCAAATTAGACCGGGAATTCGTGTTCATGTAATCCTGGCTTATTGAGAAGCCAGATGTACATAGTTTATAGGCTGCGCTAAATTGGAACTGGAAAGACATTTGCCTTTGCATTGTTTTGTTACACTGTTTTTTTCTGAAGTAGATTATATCATTACCGTATCAATGACCGTTGTCATTTGATTCTATGTTTATCATAAAGCTGCATAAAAAGTCATCCTCTCAGCAAATAGAGTTAAATTTCTCACAGAGTTGGAGTGTTTGCGTTGCTCACTGTGTCAAAGCGGTATGATGGTTATATTATAACCTTGCTTACTGTGTCAAAGCGTTATGATGACTATATTATAACCGTATTTGCCGTTATGACTTTTAGTGCCATATCATAGCCTCAATGACAAACAGGTCCCAAACTAAATGGCCTGCTTACGTTGTTCCCCCCCCCCTTCATTATTCAAAGCGATCAAGGGCAACAGGTCGCTTGATATCCTTATTCAATTCCGACAAGTCGCCTATGCGCGTGATGTTGATGCGATATAATCCTTAACTCGCCTTGTTTAGTGGCTAATGTGACGTCATATCATACCGTCTTATCATTACGAAGCTAATATCATAAATGAGTAATCTTGTTCAACGAAGCCGAATTGTGTCTGCGTACTTTTACTGAATAAGTGGACCCGCGCGTTTATTGGAAAGTGTCGGCTGTGTTTTTTCAACGTGTGTACTTGAATTATCGATGCGAGCTTGAGTTCCGGCTACGAGTTTCATATACCCCTGCTAATGTGTGATGAGGACAAGACAAATATCCGTACGTCTGTTCAATAATTGAACATCACCGTCTTATACTTTATTAGATAGATTGACACCCAAATATACATAAATGACATACCATGATGTTGAATTACTGAGGTGAACTAAGATTGACATTGCCGTCATGGCTTGATTATTGATGCTGGTGTCAATTTCATTAATGAAGTGAGACCGAAAAAGGTTATTGTTCATAAGTAAACTTCGGATGATTTTATGAGATGCGCATACTAGTTTTGATAGGTGTGTAACATCTATAAGGTGTTGAGTTTTATGGTATATCTTAATCCAATAGTGCGCTGCTTCGCAGTGGTGATTTACCACTGGCATGTGTTCTCTATAGTTAAGTCTCCTCGGTGATAACTGGGATGATCTGAATGATTTGACAAAGTATCTGCCATAAACAATGGTGCAAAATGTGGTGTCAGTCTACGGCAGTGGTACACTTATTGCTGAGTATATCTCACTAAATGACCGTTATTCTCAGTTGTCGCACAGAAGAGAGAGTTTGTTGTATAGAGCACAGAACAACCACATTCGTATGCAGCGCAGGACAGTCATGACTTCATCGGTGCTAAATTCTCCTCGATTGCGCCACCTGGGGAGCAGAGAGTGGGGGAGCATTGAGTGACCAACAGTGGCGGAGTGATAACACTAATAGCATTTAGTCACAGTTGGTTATACGTATAGTCGATTTCTCACCTATATCGATATTGTCGGCGGGTGTATTTGATCGTTGTCCATCCGACGTCATTGTGATTATAGCGGGATGCTGACAGCTAGCTGATGTACAGGTGCGATGGAACAACTGAATCAATAACTTTAAGTCCTTCCCTGTTTGCTCGCTGCACAACGCTGGCGATTCTCGGCGGAGAGGGAGCTGGATGTTACTCCCACATATCTGTCAGCCGCAATTGAATCAACGCATCGATCGCCAAGTCCGAGAATCCGCGCCGAATATTGCATAAACCGTCCCTGAAATATAACACATGCTGCTGTGAAAACGTAGTTGTGGATACGTATCATTAAAAAATAATAATGACAATATTCATGATCACGGAAATTATTCTTGAGATTGTGTCCATTGAACGTTGTCAGCCTACCACGGTTTGTTTTCCTCAGTTCCGGGCGAATAACTCGCTTTGATAACCAATGACTGTCGAGCAGATACACCCTAGTCCTAAGCTAGAACCAGCGGAGGATGGCGATTCATTTGGCGGCGTGGGATATATAATCGCCATTTACGCAGTTTTCTTCGTTGTGTTTATCTTCTTATTTTGCTACTGCACAATGGTACACGACCCGTGTCAATGCCACCGGGTAAACCCCCGAATGTTTGAAGAAAGAACGCGAGAAGATCCGTCGGAAACAGCTACCTCCAGCAAAAACAAAATAAAACGGTCTCGTGATAATAGCAAAAGCAAGAAAAGCACAAAGCTGACGCAGAAGGATTTAAGCTTTCATCGAATTAATGTGGATGATAATAAAGAGGATAATGACATGGAATCGAACGTGTTTGATAGGAAGACGAATGAGACTAATGTCAAGGTATCCACGGATGCTGACAAGTATTCTTAGTTGAAACAGTGTTTGGAGTGTGATCCTGTAATTTACAGATTCGTTACCGAACCCACGGCTTTCTGGTGGACTTCAGGTTATTGTGTATGATTCTGTGTAAGGTATCAAATTTATCACGATAACATTTGTGTTTATAAAATGGAATGCATTCGTGAAGAGTAAATAAATCAACCCTTGGTTCGCATGGATGGTATCAAATTAAAGATATTATGTATGTTATGCGTCTGTGGCTTTTATACAAATTACGGAACTTGTGTGATTTCCCTGTCATAACCTGACTGTGTTATCTGCAAAGATTTGCCTCCATTTGAAGATAGTTCTTTGGTATGTTCAGTGCTATTATGCCTTGGGCTATCAGGGGTGATTCTTGTGTGGCATCGTTCGTTTGATTAAATGAGGCTTAAGCTAGATGGATTGGTTCCTGTCAACAAGCAACTAGTGACTCATTGGCGAGATATGACTTATGTTGGCGACAGCACCAATCAACAATTGGAACCAATGAGCCAATGTTCCATGGCCAGTAAAGCTTTACGATTGGGTATCATACAGGGGATATAATTATATATATATATATATATATATATATATATATATATATATATATATATATATATATATATATATATATATATATATATATATATATATATATATATATATATATATATATATATATATATATATATATATATATATATATAATTATATATATAATTATATATATGTATATATAGGTATATGTATAAATTTATACACTATATATATGTGCATATTTATATGTATAAAAAATATATGCATAACAGGTGCATTTTGAAAAAGCCAAATTTATTTCTTATATAGGTCGTTTGTGAAAAACTCAATAATAAGCGACCTGACCCGGACCCCTTTGAAATGCTGAATATTTGGAATGATCATTTGTTAACCAATGGAAACGGAAAACGCATTACGTTACTGCATGATGTTAGCTGTCCAGCCAGCTTACGGTTGCCTGCATCTTTTGAATATCTCCCCTGTAATCCGATCCATCGAGTATCTGTCGGTTTTCTCTCTATGTGAATGCTGTCCACAGATTTTGTATGTTATACTCATATGTAGGGAATGAACGAAATTAAGCATTTTCGTCTTGCCAGACTGCTTGATGTGTTTAATGTGAAGTATGCAGCTTTTCATGTCACTCGAAGCTAGGCAATCAGCCGCCGGGCCATATCGCGCTTATGTATTAGCAAAACACTATATATTTGAGACGCTGCTTTGGGAATCTATTAACAATAATGTGTGTTAATTTGAGCATCGCTTTTTACGTCCTTTGCCACTAAGGCATAGTTTCGAAACAAGGTAAAACGTTTTAGTTGTATTGAAAAATGTCTTCTAAGATAATTTCAACCTATGCTGTCCATTGGTGTTTGTTGGTCATATTACGTACAATGTGCACTGAGTGGTACCTGACTAAGGTAAATGGAACTGCAAGGGGAATTGACCGATAATGGCTTTATGTTGTTTTAATTTTATCAAACCAAAAAAACCCAATTCGAAACATTGAACGAGCTTAGGTTATAGATGCACATTTGTCTAACACAATGGCATCGTGTTGGTTCGTGGACTATGGTAAAACGTAATGATTTTCGTAAGAGCGCGTTAATGGTAAATTTGTATAGTTTTAACTAAATATAAATGACATTTTGTATAGGGAGGTATCTTATTGCAGATGCATTTGGGTATCTCTCATGAATATGTTCATTCCGAAAGTTGTTTATGATATTTAATATGACAGTAATTACTGACCAATCGCTATCATGACCACGCCCACGTGAGCCTAACACCGCGGAACTAATCAAAGTGTCCGTGTTTTACCCGTTGCATCTGGCCAGTTTTCCAGCCGACCTTATTCATCCGTAATAAGATATTTCCATATACAAAATGTTATTTATATTTAGTTAATAAATTTACCATTTTGTACATTGAGGAGATATCTTATTACAGATGACACATTTGGGTACACTGTTGGTACTTCGGCTGGTCAAGGACATTAAAACAAAGAAATCCAAAATGGCATCAAAAAGAATATCTGCACCGTTGTATCACACGCACCAAGACTATATTACAATCCCAACAATTAAACAATACCGATTACCAGCTCCAGGGCTAAACTTAAGAGTTTGTACAACAAGACACGTCAAAAGAGACGGACGTTGGTAATTTCTGGTGAGAAGTTCTGCGGCGATTGACTAGAATATGACCCCTTTGACCCCTTTAGAATGCTATCTTTTGTCTTGAACTCGAAATCGGTGACTACTGTCAAACGGATTGCGTGGGCAATGGGCGTTGCGGTCTCTTTGCTAAATTTTTCTGCCATTTTGCCAATTTGGCTTGGTTGAATCGGCATTGAGATTGATGATAACTCGTCACATGACCAACATATAACAATGCCTCTGCTGCTGTCTCAGCGATTCATCCCAACCAGTCCGGCATAAGGAATACGGGGAGGCAAGGAGCAGTGAAGTTACCTGTGTCGTCCCCGTACCGTTTCTCCATCTTGTAGATAGGCGTTGTGCGTATTTGGTCCCAATATCAGACGTCTGCACAGAATCTGTGGGCATTAGGGTGGTAGCAAAGCTTAGGCAACGCCGGGCCGTGCGAAGTCCGAGAAGTCCTCTACTTTAGCGAAAGGATCCTCGTTCTGTACGTTGGTGGCTTATATGAGATCGTGAAAGGAATGTTAAAACGGTCGGTTCTTCTTCCAAAACCTGTGGAGAACACGCGTAGGTCAGTTTGAAGTCGTCTGAATGCTTCTTCTTCCTAAGTTATCGAACAAGCGTCATCGAAAACACCGCTAGCCTGCGGATCAGCGGTAGCTGGGGCAGCCAGAGAATTAGTGTCTCGTAGTAATAGCCCCTTTCGCAATCTGACCACAGGGTTTCTGGGGTGATTCGTCCCCGTATGGATACATTCTGGTAGGGGGAGCGATCTAACCTTACGCCAGGAAATCTGTCCAACTTTATTATTTGACTGTATATATTCATGATGTACTGTACAAAATCTTATTTGTTCAGTTGTATTGTTCCATCAATAACGGTGCCAACCTAAAACCACGAAGCACACGAATGTTAGCTGTAAATCATTACGCGCTCCATTACCTCCTCGCTATCGACGTGTATACTTCCGCGTAAGTTACTAATTATAGATTTCATAAAATCTTCACTTCTTGAAGCTGTGGGCATCATCGCGCAAAAATTATACCGACAAGCAGGAAGGGTAATATCCATCTCAATAATGGCGATTTCGTAGCGACTGAAAGTCTGTCAACTTTTGGTTTTCAAGGTGCTGTTGCCAAGCAGCTTGTTAACAACCACGTTACAAATATGGGCCTGAAGCAAAGTACTCTTTTCCCCGTTTCCGGATAGCCCCCCGTAGGTCCACTGTATCCTTCCGCATGTCTTAAGAGGCGACTAATAGGGGCAAACTGTTGCGACTCGTGTCGGTGGACTATGGGATCCTGGTGGTTGAGTGAAGAGGTCTTTGCGAAGGCTATATCTGCAAAACACGACTATGGCCCGGATTTCACATAGACGAGAGGCTGAAATGGCCTAGTTCAGTCAATCGGCTTGTGGCGACTTGCCCTAGGATAATCGTTTCTATTTTTATCGTTTCCATTTCCACTTTAATTTATCCTAGAAGGCGTCTGCTTAATCAGGTCAATCTTATCTATTAATATTTCTTGACACCATATAACACATGCGTGTTGGTGTGCCGTTAAACCCTATACTTACCTTACCGTTCCCGGATAGTCCCATTCCATCTGATTCATAATACATCTCCCCGTCATGGACGCCAATTTGCAGTATGTGTATTTCCCGTTTGTTGTTGATGCCGGGTGGGGGATTTCTGCTGCCCTCTCTGCAATTGTAATCGCGCGTTCTGCCCCGTCCACGCCCCCTGCCAGGTGTTGCGCTGCTGCTGCCGCGGTCCTGGCCGCGGCCACCTTGGTGCTGTTTTCTCAGTTGTGGCTCTTCTGGGCACACTCTCGCCAAGCGGTCTTTGCCTCCGTAGTGTGAGCACGACTTGCCTCTTGCAGGGCATTCTTTCCATTGGTGGGATCACTGCCTGTCTCTACACCAGTGGCAGGTCCTGAGCTCCCGCTTCAATTTCATCTGACTGTGCTTTGTGAAGTTGACATGCTCGACAATGCCTCAGGTAGTGTTATTGATCAGCTCATTTGCCTTCATCGCAGCATCCAATATTTCTGCTCCCCCCCCACCCACTACATCGTACATGCTTTCGTCAAGTTTCAGATGTATCTTCAGCAGTTCAGTTCTGGTATTCTCACCGAAGACAAACTTACCCCTGCACATCTCATCTTCCTTGGCCCCAAAATTGCACAAGCTGCCTGCCTGTCTTACTATGCCCTCCCAGTCTTGCTCAGAATGGTGTGGTCCCTGGTTGATGCCCCATTAGCGGAAACGGTCCGCCATCTGCGATGTTCCCAGGGTGCCCATGTAGTGTCTTCCTAGCTTTTCCATCCACACCCCCAGGGCTTGAGTCGTTCCGCATCGGGGACCAGTGGGCTGATTGTGTACCGAAGCACCTGGAGAGGCTCATACGGAAGAGAGGACCGGGGGCGGCAAGGTCTAGCTCCGGTTTTGCATAATACCCAGCTTTATCTGTGTTGCGGTCCCTGTACTCCGCTTGAGCATAGTTACCATCACAACGCATTTCAAAGTTTTAAACATTCTCTATAATGTTTCCCGACAGCTGGAACTCTGGCCGCTATGGGCTAACCATTGTGTAGGATTGGGCAGTGTAACTCACTGTTCTGAATCGGCCCCCACTTTCACAGTGTTGGTAGTGTTACAGTAAACTCCCCAAATATCGCCCAAGGGCGAAGGCTTCTTGGTTGATGTTTTGCTCGGATCCATCCCACTTCTGACACCAAATTGTCACTCTACGTGGGGCATTAATGGCAGACACTGTGGTATATAACTGTATAACTACTTGATACAGGTACATATAACAACAGCATTGCATCAATGTGACCGTATGGAGGCCGCCATCATACTCGGTAACCTTGCGATCCTGATACACTTAAAGCCGACCAATAGCTTGACGTAATCTTTGCAAAGAGAATTTTTATATATAATTTTTGTGTCATCTCTACAATACTTTTGTAAGTTTGAACAGATGCCAAAGAATTTCACTTGGTATATTTGAAAATCTAAAGGTCAATTCGAATTCTTACCCGAGCAGTGATTATTTTGACGGCTTTGATTCAATGCGTCTTAAAGGTCACTAATTGGAAGGTTATTATGGCAGCACAGTACAAGGAATTGAGCCACGACTAATCTCTGCTTATAACAGAATCATAGAACGTGTGATGATACATTATTCGTTCAATTATGTGAAGAAAAAAAGAATCGACTGAGGGTTTGAAATACGGTAAATTAACTTGTCTCCAGTGTGACCGTGAAACCTTTTTGTTGTTGTAAATCGCGTGTCATCGCTTACCACAGTTCCCGCACATTTGCTATACACTTGTTTCCCTTTTTGACATAGGTATTGTAAGGCGAGTAAAGGAAGCATGGACGAGACGGACATGCTGTATACTCCTTATACTTGCTTTGTTCTTTGTGAAGTACAAAGTTACTCGTTCAACTCCAGTAATAGAGGAACGTCCCTCAAGTAAGTGCCTGTTTTTATCCATTTGTTCCCAGTACATCATCAAAGCATCACAGACGAACAGTGTCAGCAAGTCATGCTTATCCTTTGGTTGCAGTATTCGATCAACACAAACCTATCCAGAAGCCTAAGAGCGAGAAGCCGATCGAGAAGAAATTCGTTTTTGAACACGATAGTGTCTTTGAGATGGCTACACGTAATTTATCTTGTTCCGCCGAACTACAAATCAAGCGTCCTCCATCAGGTTTGATTATCGGTGAAAAGAAATGCGGGACATCAGCTCTCATGGTATTCCTCTCGTTGCATCCTCATATTGCTCTGCCAACCCAAGAGATGTCTTACTTCTCCAACCCCAAAAACTTTTTAAATGACACAACCAAGGAGTACGTAGAATTAATGCCGGTAACATGTCCTGATGATGTCACAATGGAGAAATCGCCGAAGTATGCCAGGGACCCTACTGTTGCTTCCCGTGTGTACAACTTTAATAAGGCCATGCGGATGATATTGTTTGTACGTGACCCCGTCCAGCGTCTCTTGTCTGATTACGCCATGACAGTACGAATGAGACCAGAGGAAACGATATCACTGGAGAGTTTGGTCCTGACAGAAAAGGACGGATTCTTATCTGTAAATGGTGAATCATCTCTAGTTCGGATCTCGATGTATTGTGAACACCTGGAGAACTGGCTTTCTGTGTTTCCAAGAGACCAGCTGCTTATACTTGATGGTGATAGATTCACCGTAGAAAACCCTGCACGAATCTCGCGGGATGTCGCCACTTTCATGGGAGTTGATTCATATTATGAAGACGACATGTTTTATTATGATTCAAAATAAGGTTATTATTGCCTGACCAAGGAAGGGTGTCTACCAGATGCTAAGGGACATTCTCTTAACAGCAACAGCTACAAGAATGAGACCATTACAATGCTTCGGGACTTCTTTGCTCCGTTCAATCAGCGGTTTTACAAGCTCAGCGGGGTTACGTTTGATTGGGACGAATCTTAAGAACAGTTTGATCGGTCGTGATCCCTAAAGTATCTTGTTGATAGCTTGTACGTGTCATTATAGCTGACTACGAATTAATGCTATCACCGCTTGAATGCTGAAACCCACAGTATCGGGATGATTGAGACCATTGTACCGCTTCAGAACTTCTTTGCTCTGCATAATCAGCAGGTTTATAATCTAGTTAGGCTTACGTTTCACTGGGACGAATCATAAGTAAAGTACAATTTTAAATTCATGTTGAAAAGTTTTGTTGTTATTGAACTGTCCCCGCTGATAACTGCACATACACGCACTCATACTTGCCCAAACATATATATATATATATATATATATATATATATATATATATATATATATATATATATATATATATATATATATATATATATATATATATATATATATATCTATATATATATATATATAGATAGTATATATAGATATATGTATCTTAAGCTTTATTTTCTAGGCTTTTCTTGTTTTGATGCTCCTGGGGACTCCAGGAGTTGAGTTCTTGTTGGTTTATTCAAGTTTAGCTAATTAGCTTTTCTGGAATCTCGGTCAGAATTTTGTTCAGATAACTTCGTCTCTTCGCTAGGTAGCTCTCCCTGACTTCCAGTGAGTCCAACTATTTTATTGGGGTTCCGGTCATTGGATTACGCCCGGTACCCCACTAACAGCTGATCTCACATTGGTTCAGGTATGGCCGGCCCCCTTTCTCAAAGGTCAAGACCCAACGGCCAACATGGGCGTGGACTCCAAAGGTCATTGGCCGATGGAAAAGGTACCAGCCAAGACTACTTATCAGGGTCACACCCCCGTCTGCTGATAATTGAAAAGGAGGGAAGGCTGCAAAAGTCAGAAGAGCCAGATTAATATCATAACACACACACACACACATATATATATATATTTACGTGTATATATATAATTACATATATGTACATATATACGTGCGTGTGCATATATATATAAATTTATATATATGATGATATTTATGTACATATATATATGTATATATATATATATATATAAATATAAATATAGATTTATATATTCTGCATTAAGTGGGAAAGATTGCACTCACATAACACAATGATTAAGCGTTCTGAAGAATTGATTATCCTGAAGGCTTATTAGTTTGAAGAACTGTTTTTAGGACGTCACCACAGACTAACTACATCGTATATCGTTGTTTTTCTGAGGTTTTCATTTTCTTTGTGAACCGTCTAATTTATATGTAACAAGTTAAAATATTCAGCAACGAATAATATGTATGCTTTTTTATCAACGTGTTTACCATTAATACCTCAGACCGCCTTGGTTGGTCACGTGACCAAAACCGCCATTTGAATGATCGTTGTTGACGAAGTGCTGTTGATGCCGCGTGCTAGAAATGCTCGGCTTAAACTTGCAGGTAGGACTATAAATGTATATAATGATTGCTAAATCTTGTTATGTAGGGCATTGGGAAAACTACAGGCGTCTTAGTACAAGCAGACATTCACGTAAAATACTGTAATCAACAACACGATAGCGAACGGACAGTTAAGACTAGAATACATTGTGAACATTGTTTTGATGGCGAAACAAAGGTTTCAAAAATAAAAATGCATTGTGTTTCTTCCTATATGTGCTCATATGTTCTACATGTTGCAGTTTTCTTCTGTGTTAACTTGTTATCTGAAAAAAGTAATGCAGTACTCTGATCATTGCCACTATGATGAGATTTATGGATGTGGCAGTTGTGATCAGTTTATGTTATTTATTATTGTAAGGCTTTTATCAGATCTTCTTTTCAGAAGAGCTTTTATTATAAATTCGGTCCATCTCTCTGTCCGTCTTTTCGATGGCACGTTTTGTTATTAAGCAAGCTAGCATCCCCAAATTACACATGGACCCCTCTGCTTAATCCTTGTAAACTAAAAATCAGCCATGCATGACCTCTGATCCATAAGTTATTATGCAAAATATCTTTTTACCCCATTAACTCTGTGAGTGATAAATCAAGCTAGCAGCCCCAAATTGATCATGGTCCATTCTTAAGATGATGGTCACTGACTGACCGACACCATTGTCCTGGGTGTTGGGCAATCAAAGGACGGGCGTCCGTTGCCAGCAGTAACCAAAGAGGAGGAATGCTTTTGAGGGCTTGCCTCTGGGAAAGGCTGCAATATATAGTATAGTTCTTGGAAATAGCAAGTCTAGGAGCCAGGGGATCACTGAAACAGACGGTGAAGTGTGTGTCTTTTTTTGGCGACTGCAGAATGCCTCTGCGTTGTCCTGTGCCGCCAAAACTGTAAGGGATACTGAGTGGTCGATTTCTCCCAAACCAACCACATTTGGATAGTTCAGGGGTTCGCACATCGACTCCAACTAGTTGCTACCCCTACATCTTGCCGTCCAAGTGACACTACTTTGTCACGGCTTGGATAGGTATCTTGGTCGCATAAATGCTTCACACATGCTTCCTCCATTAAGCGACTAGTACCGCACAGGGGTTCGAATCCACTTTTTAGGATCCCGCTCTCCCCCTTCTGGTTCCCTCCGCCTTTCCTTCCTCCCCAAAATCACACTGGTACAGGCCCAGGTCCGTCACGGCATTCATCTCATAGAGCCTCAGCTGACTAAGAAGCTTTATCAGCACCCTCTAGTGTATCCAGTATGAACATCTTTAGCAGGGCAGATCACACATGGCATCTCCCCCATCTACCTCACCAGCTGCCCCTGTTGCTACCTTCCATAGCGAAATAAATTATACAAGATGTATCCGTATTACGAACAGTCGTCCCAGCAGGTAGTGTATAAACCGCCGTGTGAATCGCACCACTGCTAGTACCACGCGTTTCAATATCTGCGGTTAGTGCATATTTAAGTGCTACATAGGTCGCTTGCCCGTCCCTGTCCCAGTGATACTCCTTCTTATCACCCGGTACAATAGTTCCACCAAATGGGTGAATTCGTTGACGAAGGCTCGGTGGTAATTAGCTAAACCCTAGCACCTTGCCACATCCTTATGAGCCTTAGATTTCCGCCATTCCCTGACCTCCTAGGTGTCCTGCTGTGTCATTTGCAAGTCTGATCTATTTTAACATTCTGCTAAGACATTCTACATCTTTCTGGTAAAACACACGCGTTTTCGGTCTCAATTTCAAGCCCTACTTCCTGAACCCGGACAAAGTATCCCCTGTGTATTGCGTATGGTTGTCAGAGCCACGCCCCAGGAGAAGTATTTCATCAAGGAACGCTAGAACGGTGTTCCGTTTAGCTCCCGTAATATCTATATAATAACCCATGTAAGCGGGCTTTAACTCCTCTTAGGTTACGGTAAGTACGCGCTCCCTACTTGGACATTTCATTCATTACTTCTACTGCAAAAAAGGTCAAGACTGTCAATGTCATTTCATTGCTATTATATCCTGGTCTGCTTGATCAGGGGACCAGTTACCATGGTAGATGCGCAAAACATGATACAGAGATGAAACACTCCCTACAGGATGACAGAGACGGGACACTACCTTCAAAATGACAACACTGAATACAAAAAGGCCAAGACGAGCATGATGACAAGTGAGCAATATTGAAACATAATGTTATTGTAGTAAACTGTTTAAATTGTGCCTTTGGATGCAATGTTTTTAATTAGATTTACAAAATTTGCACTAGATCATTTCATGGTAAAGTAATTGAAGGTTAATTGAATAATGACGCACTTGGCATGTTAAACTATCTTATGTAAAAGGAAAACGCATTTGAAAATATTTGATCACAATTGCACTAAATTATGCCATAATGTGAATAAATTTTCCTCTTTCAATAAGATGCGAGTTCTTCTAAAGGTAGTCATCTTGCTGAGAGTTCTTCTGAATAAGAACATGATGCTGATAGCTTTTCTGATGGTATCCATCTTCCTGAGGGTTCTTCTGGTGGTTTCCATCTTGATGAGAGCTCTCCTGATGGTTTCGTGAGGGTTCTTCTGGTGGTTTCCATCTTGATGAGAGCTCTCCTGATGGTATCCATCTTCCTGAGGGTTCTTCTGGTGGCTTCCATCTTGATGAGAGCTCTCCTGATGGTATCCATCTTCCTGAGGGTTCTTCTGGTGGTTTCCATCTTGATGAGAGCTCTCCTGATGGTATCGATCTTGCTAAGAGTTCTGAAGGTACTCATCATGCGGAGAGTTTTGCTTAAAATGCTCATCCTGCTATGATTAATTCAAATGCTGTGTAATCCTGCTGTAAGTTCTGCTGAAGGTGGTAATCCTGAAAGTTCCACTGAATAGGTTCTTCCTACTGAGAGTTGTACTGAAGGCATTCATTCTGCTGTAGGTGTTCATCTTGCTAAGAGTTCAACTAAAGCTGCTCAACCTGCTGAGGTGTTGATCCTGCTGACAGTGACCTTGAAGGTATTGAACCAAAGTGAGTTCTACTGACGGTGTTCATTCTGCTATGAATTGGATGAAGTTGTTCTGAAGATGTCCATTTTGCTGTCCTTCAGGTAGGGTTGATTCTGATAAGAGTTCTGCTGCTACTGAGGTTGTTCATTATGCTGAGAGTTCTGCTGATGCTGTTCATACCGATGAGAGTTCTACTGAGGTTGTTCTTTATGCTGAGAGTTCTGCTTATGTTGTTCATACTGATGAGAGTTCTACTGATATTGTTCATCATGCTGAGAGTTCTGCTGATGTTGTTCATACCGATGAGAGTTCTACTGATATTGTTCATCATGCTGAGAGTTCTGCTGATGTTGTTCATACCGATGAGAGTTCTACTGATATTGTTCATCATGCTGAGAGTTCTGCTGATGTTGTTCATACCGATGAGAGTTGTACTGAGGTTGTTCATCCTGCTGTGAGTTCCATTGAACTGTTTATCCTGCTAAGAGTATCTCTGGTAGTTCATCCTGCTGAGAAATCTACAGGTAGTGTTTATCCCGATGAGAGTTCTACTGAGGTTGTTCTTCCTGCTGTACATTCCACTGAGACTGTTCTTCCTGTTGATAATTGTTCTGCAGGTATTCACCCACCTGAGACATCGACTGGTAGCTCTCATCCTGATGAGAGTACCACTGGTCTTAGTTGTTCTGAAGGTGTTCGACCTGCTAAGAGTTCATCTGAGGGTGTTCGACCTGCTGAGAGTTTATCTCAGGGTGTTCATCCCGCTGAGAATATTCTGAAGGTTTAAAAGTTATCTGCACTAATATGTTAGTGTGAACCCATAGTATAGATAGACACGCGGTCCTGTCCATAAATAATGAGCTTAGTTTAGTTTACAAGTCCGAGTCCCTGGCACAGATGTCTCATAATATCCGCATATCATCAGCATGTGAATACACGCATGCCTTACCTCTAACCTGTGATGCTGAGTAATGTATGAAATATATATATATATATATATATATATATATATATATATATATATATATATATATATATATATATATATATATATATATATATATATATATATATATATATATATATATATACATGTTTGCGAGTGAAAATAAATTAAAATCAATGTGCGCACACATATCATATATATATATATATATATATATGTATATATATACATATATATATATATATATATATATATATATATATATATATATATATATATATATATATATATATATATATATATATATATATATATATATATATATATATATATATATATATATACATACATATCGTCATTGACTTTATTTTTCACACCGTCATCCTGATCAAGCACAAAGCTGAATTATTCTACAAATAATAGTGTTTAATGAAACATGAACAAATGAAATATGATTGGGAGCACAAGTGATGAGAAACAGCATGCGAGAGATGATGGCACAATGTGAGATATACTGGTGGCACAATGTGAGAGATGATGAGGAGCATAATGTGAGAGGTGTTGGCCCAATGTGAGAGATACTGGGGTCAAATACGTGAGATGATGAGGTCACAAGTATAGAACGTACATTATTCGTTCAATGTGTTAACAATTGTATAGCCTTAGATAAGGAATACGGTACATTTACCAGTCTGCTATGTGGCCATGAAACAAACATTTTTGGTATTGTTAATCAAGTACGCTTTCCTACACTTGTTTCTCTTTTAAGAGCTGAACCGTAAGGTGATTAAGAAAGCGTTTGTCGGCCCTTGATCAGTTGCTGCAATTGTATGCTTATTAACTATGGCACACCTGAGCCTCATATGCTATTACCATCATTTTTCCATCCCTGCTTTGGAGATAAGCTGTGGGTAGTGTGGCGATTTCTGCTTAGCACTGGCGTCAAGGTGATACATTTACCGCGTCTATGCAATTTGCCAGTTCGACCGGCATGTTGGTGCAATCGGCAGCAATTGGCGATTCAAACTATGTTGCAACAGGGTGTATACCGCGTGATGCATATAAGGGAAGCGTGGGAGTGATATGCAATAGTTGCATCGCTCTTTGTACTTTGAATGTAATTTGGCTTCGAATGCCAATAGCATAAACGTTCAATGTCAGGATGCAACTCGTAAATTGCACCTTCGTTACCTTTTATTTCTTGAAACAGGTCAAACCTTACGCACCCATTCACAGCTTTCATGATATAATAAACACCTGTTTTGCAGACAGCCTGATGTTTACCGGTTTCATCCGCACAAACATTGACTCTTTTTACTGATTTATGCATCTCTTAACACTCAGAGAGGTACAAGAGTCTTTTCGATATAGTTAATGGATTCTGGGTTTTGACTATAAGAGAGGCTGGGATTGCCTGGTGTTGACATGCCCTATGATATTTACTTGCATTATTATCTCTTATCATCATCCACTTCTATACCCTACTTTTTTCCATTTGTCCTAGAAGACCGCTGCTCAATCGCGTCAATTTTATCCCTACATATTAATCCCGCCTTTTGAGGCGCCATCTAACACACTAGTGCTAGTGTGCCGTTAAATTCTATAAGTACCTTCCCTTACCTTAACGAGCTGCTGAAGTTGATATCATTTGGCAATAATGCAAAGCTCTTTGAAGCCACACTGAGTCAACATAAAAAATCTCGTTTGGCCATAGCAAAGAACGGTGATATTGCAGCAAGCTACCCAGGTTATATTAAGATTTATAAAAGACGACATCTCAAGTTTCTTCGACCCAGCGTTAATAATATAATCTCCTTTGAGCAGAGTTTTCAGACTGCAAGCTGTAGCTAATCACCTTTGTTCCCTCCCAACCTGCTTGGACCAGCACATAATGAAAAAGGTGGGATGTTGCAAAAGGTGCTATTATAACAGCTTGCGATATCCTTGCTTCTCAGATATAAAGCATATTTGAGGAGTAATTTGTATTAAGCTTTATTTTCAATGTTGTGTTATTGTATTATAAATTGGATTATCGGGGTATAGAAATACATTATGTTATTTGTAAATGTTAAATTTGTTTCAATTCCATTTGCATTGGAACAACACACATTTATTTGTCTTGCCATCGTTCATCAGGCTGTAGATAATCTTGGGGCCTTACACCCAGAACATGCCCCATCAAGCGTGCTACTAAATAGGAGGAAACATATTCTGGTCGGGCTTAGGGTAATTCTATTTCAACTAGCAATAAATCACCAGTTATTGTGCGAAAGTGTTTGGAACATTGCAAATAGTGACCATGTCAAGTTGTACCTTTATCCGCAGTTATCAGCCTCTTCCTTTCCATCAAGGCCTTATTGTCTGTATTGAATTCTAATATCAAACGGAAACTTTTGCCAATAATACTAGATACGTTTCTTGCACTTTGTATTTATTCGAATCGGGGACTAAAACATCACATGCAAAGCTTTGTCGTCGGCAATATGGGATCATTCAGTGTTATTGAGCGGCGGGGGGGGGGGGGGGGGCGTTATTCCGCTGAAATTATCGATGTTGTTTAGGTCAGCAAGTAGCTAGGGTGAAACGAACCGCTATGAGCCTGTGTTTCTGAGCGTTATTGGGTGGGGGAGGTTGTCCAAAACCGGCCGTTAGTTTATGCAAAAAGATATCGGGGGAGGTTGTCCAAAACCGGCCGTTAGTTTATGCAAAAAGATATCGGCATACAATATTTTCAACAATGTCTTTCCAACATTTGGATATCTAATATAGCGCATGATGGACTATGTCAGTAAAGCGCTTTGTGCCACGTGACTTTTAATGTTCAAGGCAAGCTGGGAAAATTACAT
>CM067356.1:14183202-14226234 GCA_034190875.2 Urechis unicinctus
TATGATTGTGAAGTATCATTAGTACTCGCCAATTAAGGTCTCGATGTTTATGAAAGCTGCGTCCACGTGCGAACCCTTGCACTGTTTACTTCTTACAATAGGCTTATGTGGCAGGTTCGCGTAGGTTTCGGGGACACGAGACACACACATAACAATCATAACAAATAAAGCAGTAGATATATGATCAAATGTAAAACAGCTTCTCCCTTGAATGATTTAACAGTTTGATGCTACGATCATTTCTACCGATTATACATTGATGTGAAATAAAGTGGTACCTAGATAGAATAGTGCTTTAGTCTGTTAAAACAGCCTGTATATGGATTATGAAGCATGTTGGAGCTCTCTTTAGGTAGATCATTCATGATGTTTATTGTCACATGCCATTTACAACTATACTTCCTAGACGCTTCTACTCTGCAAGGACACTGCAGTAGGACCAGACGATGTTCATTACCAACTTCTTAAACATCTTCCAGAAGAGTCCTTGTATGTCTTATTAGACATATACAATCACATATGGAGCAGTGGAGAATATCCGGACTCATGGAGAGAGGCTACCATCATCCCTCTCCCAAAGTCCGGAAAAGACCCAACCAACCCGTCGAGCTACAGGCCCATCGCTCTCACGAGCTGTCTCTGTAAAACCATGGAGCGAATCGTTAACAAGCGTCTTATGTGGTACTTGGAAATTAATAATATAATAAATGAACATCAATCTGGCTTTAGAAAAGGCCGATGTACCACAGACAACCTTGTTAAGTTAGAGTCTTATATTAGGGATGCATTTTTAAAGGGGGACCATGTCGTGTCTGTGTTTTTCGATCTTGAGAAAGCATATGACACGACATGGAAATATGGGATTTTAAAAGATCTACAAGAAGCTGGTCTTCGAGGTAATATGCCACTATTTATACAAAATTTTTTAAATGATAGATCTTTTAAGGTAAGAATTGGGACATCACTTTCGGACCAACATGGTCAGGAAATGGGGGGTCCCACAGGGCAGCATTCTTTCTGTCACACTTTTCAATCTAAAGATCAATAGCATCACAAAAGTTCTTAAACCTGAAATAGAAAAATCACTTTATGTAGACGATTTCCTTATATCTTACCGATCCAGCAGTATGACCACCATAGAACGCCAGCTACAAATCAACCTTAACAAAATTCAGAAATGGGCAGATGAAAATGGTTTCAAATTTTCCACTACAAAAACAGTTTGTGTACATTTTTGTCAAAGAAGGGGCCTTCACCCTGACCCAGAATTAACCATAAATGAAAATCCCGTCCCTGTTGTGGAAGAAACCAAATTCTTAGGTATCATATTTGATTCAAAACTTAATTTTAAATCCCATATTAATTACATCAGGAATAAATGTCTCAAGGCAATGAATCTTCTTAAAGTAGTGTCCAAGCTGGACTGGGGAGCTGACAGGCAGGTCCTGCTCAGACTCTACCGGTCCTTGATAAGATCAAAGCTTGACTATGGCTGCATCGTTTACGGTGCAGCTCGAAAATCTTATCTAAAACGACTGGACATAGTCCAGAATCAGGCTCTGAGGATTTGCCTTGGGGCATTTCGAACATCACCCATTGAAAGCCTCCACACTGAAGCCAATGAAATGCCTATCCATCTACGAAGAAACAAACTGGCCCTTCAATATGCAATTAAAATAAAAAGCAATCCAGATCACCCTGCCTATGACATTATCTTCCATCCCAAATACCAAGTAATATATGAAACTAAACCTAATGCCATACCACCTCTTGGCATCCGTATTCAAGAATCGCTAAACAACATATCCAATAATTTAGACATTATTGCTCCAAACAAAATTCCCGAAACACCACCCTGGCAATTGAACACACCAACAATAGACACATCCCTTACCAAATATGATAAATTAAATGCAAATGACCTCTTGATGAAATTTCATGAAATAAAAGAACATCACAAAGACAAGATACTTATTTATACTGATGGATCCAAAGATGCAAACCGTGTGGGCGCTGGAGTCGTGTTCGGACCTCAGACCCACAAGGAAAAACTGCCTGGTGCAGCATCTGTTTTTACAGCCGAAGTTACCGCAATAAGGATGGCATTGGGCCTTATTGCTCACCATCCCAATGCGGATTTTACAATTTTTAGTGATTCTTTATCTGCCCTGGAGGCAATTGGGAATAAGTTGTTATCGTGCCATATTGTTGTAGATATTTTAGAAAATCTTACTCGTTTATCCATGCTGGGAAAAAATGTAGAGTTTGTCTGGGTACCCAGTCACATAGGTATCCCAGGCAACGAAAGAGCCGATAGGACTGCAAAGGAAGCCCTACATGAGCCAGTGTCTGAAACCAAGATTCCCTTTACAGACTTAAAACCGCAGGTCGTTAAACTTTTTAAACAAAAATGGCAGGACCAGTGGGATGAATCCATTCCAAATAAACTTTACGAAATCCAGCCTCAACTTGGGGAGTGGCCACACAACTGCAGAGAGAGCCGAAGAGAAGAGGTCGTTCTTGCTCGCGCTCGTATAGGACACACCTATACAACTCATGCCTTTCTACTAAGGGATGAGCCCATCCCTGAATGTATTCCTTGTCAATGTGCCTATACTGTCAAGCACATTCTCATTGAATGTGCTGATTTGATTTTGATCCGAAATCGCTTCTTCCGGGTTCAAACCCTTTCAGAATTGTTTGAAAGGGTGAATCCATCCAAGATACTTGGATTCATAAGAGAAATTGGACTTTTCTATAGATTTTAGACCATACAATTCTCAAATTATTATATATAATTCAATTCATATAATTCAATTAATACTAATTTTTAGTTAGTTTTAACCCTTGACTCCTTCTTATCCTTTCGTACTCGTATTTATCCCTCCTTAAGTAGGCACCATATAACACACTAGTGTTGGTGTGCCGTTAAACCCTATACTTACCTTACCTTCCTAGACGCTTCTTTATTATGCTATCGCTGTCTATTCAGTTGGTAGTCATAGTTGGACTTAAATTTTCCAATGCAATAAATCGGACTAATACAAGCTGATCATGATATTTGATAAACTACACCCATTCAAATATGGCGTATTAATCATTGTCAGTCATGATCGTTGCGAGATGGGTTAATATTCTATGAGTATTTCTTCTCTGCAAAACAATGTATCGTTTTTGAGGCAGATTTAGACTATAACGTGAAAACAGAAATGATGACGAGAAATTAAACTGAAGAGGAAAGGACAATTATCGCTGGACTGATACACGCTGGCTATTGCAGCTTTAAGCAGCAGCCAACCCATTGACATATGGGCCCAACAACAAACATTCATGTATGCATTACGTTGTGCAAATCTGATTCCAAGTGAATTGATCTAATTTGACGAGATTTACTTCTATGCGATATACACGACAACAAATTTGCGAACACTACTGATGCACATGGTGTTGTGAGTTGATGTACTGTGTGTACGACCGTAGACAATATGTAAATAGTTGGTATAACAAAGGTCTTTATTATAGCGTACGATTTTCATGCTGGATTGTAAGGCTCACACCATTTTATACGGTGACGTAAATTATGGCGGATTACAAAAATTCTGAATAAACAACTTGAGGAATGGCTTGATTATGCCTTTCCGCGTGAGGCTGGTTGGCATAAACCCTTCATGCATCATAGTGAGGTCATTTAATCTAAATTGAAATGGAATTAAAATGATAGAATAAACATAAAGTTTGGTGAATTGATTAAATACATATATTGTTATACAAGCCAGGATATGATAAATTGTTAATTACGGAATGGCTGCTGTGCACTACACTGTCAGTTTCTCACAGCATTAACCAAACGTTAAATAGACCATCTTTATTCTGATGCCACTGTATTGATATTAATGTCGTATCATCGTCGGGATGAGTGGAAAATCCTTTGGTAGCTTACTTATTACCATTCGATTATTCAGCTTCATTTGAATTGTCCACTCACGTCAATGCTGTGTCAAAACCAATGAACTTGGAACGCAATTTATGAACAATATATATACATGTGTCATTTCAAATCACCGTCATATCGTGCCCATGTTATGGCATATCAAGATCAATAATTTTGAATAATTTCCATTTTTTAGGAATAGAAAAAGCCTTCCGTGATCCTAGGGCCATCCGAGCTGCTTAGTTTTCAACATTTTGGGGTCAATGGCCACTCAATTTATGACATTCACGAACAGTAATTTCAAGTATTACAAAATACAACCTAGAGCGACTGTGCAAGTTCAGATATGTGCGCATTACATTTTTCAGAGGTCGTCATAAGAAGGTAAATTTACTAGAGGCCACGCCAAGCTCCTAAGTCAGAACCAATAAGGCAAGCAGAGTGATATATAATTTACTGAAATTATTGCTTTCTATCTATGTGAATAAAGATTGCAATTACCGTTTTGATGAGTTCTCGAAGTGGATCCATATATTACCGCCCCGCCTCCATATATATGCTCCACCACTACTGATAAATACCTGTGTCTTGACAGCATAGATGCACGAGCCCTCAACACAAGGGTTCATAACTTTCCCTCCTCGCTTTTTAGCAATTTCTTTGTGCCTCTAGTGCTTATGCATGACTGCCTTTAAATAATCGACCGTTTACCATGATGTCTATACTGATTACTAAAAAGAACTCGCGAGGATTAGTGAGCAAGACAAAAACTGTAGGGGTTTATATCGATGTAATTAATCGAACAGAATCATTGAATCAACTTATTTCTTTGCTCAACTTCACTAAGGCTTTATGCAAACTTACACACTTCTCGGTCAGCCTGTCCACCAACTGAGCATCTTAAATGATCAGATAGTCAAACGTTTATTTTAGTGTACAATGTCCAGTGCTATCAAACATACCTGTATTTAAATAGCTTTATGAGTTATTACTAATTTAAACGCCTGTTAAAGCGGATAAATATGACTAACACTTATTTTAGTGGTGTAAATCGGGTATGTAACATGTGTAAAGACAATCGGGTATGTAACATGTGTAAAGACAATCGGGTATGTATCATGTGTAAAGACAATCGGGTATGTAACATGTGTAAAGACAATCGGGTATGTAACATGTGTAAAGACAATCGGGTATGTAACATGTGTAAAGACAATCGTGTATGTAACATGTGTAAAGACAATCGGGTATGTAACATGTGTAAAGACAATCCAAAGATGCGGCACTAAAGCAAAGCAGTAAGCCCAGGAGTGTAATGTCAGAAAGTAACGAAGGTCATTTGGAGAAAAATAGAGAGGTGGCCAAAATTCGTGGTAAGTGACACGTTTTTGTTATCAAAGAGCATTGTTCATTATCGTATAGGTACAACATCACCTCATCTGTTGCTTTGATGTATGCAAACTATAATTTGATTATAATCTTCTTAAACATAACTCTCGAATAGCTTTCTCAACAATTTCAATCCGTTAAGCCCTATTTCAAAAGAGAAATGCTCCCACAATGTTTCCCTTCATATTCTAACAACCTTAAATGTCTTATTCATTTTCTCCGGACATGGTACGTTTTGGGCTAAATCCTCCCATTTGCCAATCTCGTATTTCATCTGCCCAACAGAGCTTCATCCGCGGACGGAAGTACTTTAAGGGACCGCATGGGGATATTGCTTTCCCTCTCTATCCAATTTGTTAACATCAACAGGGGCTTTGTGTGATAAATTGCTCATATCCTTTTCTTCAGTTCATATATTTAAGTTTATAAGATCTGCAAAGTACTTTTGAACAACTCACTCTTTAATGAACTGCCACATATCTAAGGCTTTGCACATATGCAACTTCTGTAGGATGCTGAGAGAGGATCGTTCACATAAGAGAACCATGCTGAGATTTATTTAGTACATTATGTTTAAGTAAAGGTTCTTTGGGGTTGCCTCTTACAAGTGTTGACAGCTGCTGACCATTGCCTGTTCTGATGTTACTTTGTAGCCATCTTGAACATTGCCTTGAACACAAAGCGAATTACCAATTCCAGTGGCGAAAGCAATTACGTGTACATTACTGTTTATTGCCTTGCTTAAGGAGGAACAAACACCATTGGTGCTAATCTGGTTTTTATCGTGTCATTAACGCTTCAACCGACGTGGCCAGATGTACAATCGTATTGCGATCCTGCAGCTTTTGTGGACAAGCGAGCAGTATCGTCTGCAAAGAGACGGCTGGAAAAAAACCTACGTACGTAACAAGCAACGAAGATCCGTCTAACCTACAATGACACAATGCCAAGATGTTTTTTACAACGCTAACTTGTTGAACTGGGATCCAGCGTCAATATCACTGGCAAACAACTGTAAAAGTTTAATCTATGGCAACAGCTTGTAAAGTATATATGAAATATTTTTATAGGAATATTTCCATCGTTTGATTGTTAAGAGCATGTTCAGATGTCATCCCAAACCCCATTGGTCGGATAAATATAGCCAATTCATACACAAGAACATGAAGAAATAAATCAGTTTACAGGAATTAACAACACACCGATGGGTCATACCCCCTGTAAGTGTTAGTTATCGCATGGTCACGTGGGTGATATGGGGAAAGAACACGAGGACGCGGAGGGGCTGTGAGTGTATTCAAAGACTGGCGGGATTGGAGGCAGACCCAGCCGGAAACTGTTAGGGACCCTAATGGACCTATTCCCGAATTTGGGCAAGCTTCGTTCCAGCAACTAGACTACTGGCTTGCAAGATTCATATGCGAAACTAAACGTCGAGATGGATCGCCCTATCCACCCGGTTCTCTTCGAGGTCTTTCAGCTGGAATTCAGCGACATCTCATAGAAGAGTATGGTTATAATGTCGCTTTATTTAAGAAGGAGGACATGACGTTCAAGACATTTCAGAATTCATTGGAAAAACGAACAAAGGAACTAATAGGCGAAGGAATAGGCGTGCGTTCAAAGACGAAAGATCCCGTGACGCAGAAGGACGAGGAAGCTCGCCGTTGCTGAAGTTAGCAACACTGTAGCGCAGAAGACTCGGCTCGGCAGGTGTTACAATTTCGCGCCTCAGCATGATTCCGGGGGAGATGGGGGTAATACGAGAAAACCTTCGTTATTGCACTTGTAAAGAGTGCGTGATATTAAGAAAGTTGCCATGCTAGAGCCGCGTGCTCTGTGAGGGACCATCTCAGGTGAAGTTGTTTCTCGGTGATATTGCGACACGGTTGCAGTTATCGCATGGCAAACTGTGCGTTTGAGGTGATATGGGAAAAAGACCGAGCTTTTTCTCGAGCTCTGATTGGCTGAGAGGAGGGTGCCATGCGATAAGTGCTGTTGTTTAACTGCATCAAAGGCGTTATCACCGGGACCTTAAAACACTATAGCCTAAGGTCGCAATCGCTTAGACAAAGATACTACAAGCAAACTTTGGTGTCAGGCGCTACAAATATATTTTCACTATGTGGGTATTATCAGCAACATCGAGAGTCTCCATACTTGCCGAAACATTTGTAGAGAAAACGCAATTCAGGCGTGATCACGTAGTTATTGGCAAAGGTGATTGAAAACAAATATATTTAAAAAAGATACAAAGGCGTGCTACACAGCTCGTAAAACCGGTAAGGTCGTCCGAGTGTTACAAGCAAACTTTGGTGTCACACACACTATGTGGGTATTATCACACATCACATACTTGCCACACGCACAGCGTGATCACGTACACTTGACAAATATATTAAAAAAGATACAAAGGCGTGCTACACAGCTCGTAACCGGTACGTCCGAGTGTTCCACACACACACACACACACACACACACACGCACACACACACACGCACACACACACACACACACACACACACACACACACACACACACACACACACACACACACACATATATAACATATATATATATATATATAAATATATATATATATATATATATATATATATATATATATGCATATATATATATATATATATATATATATATATATATATATATATATATATATATATATATATATATATATATATATATATATATATATATATATATATATATGTGTGTGTGTGTGTGTTTATATGTATATTTATAGGCCCCCAACTGATGATGATTTTTATGTAGATACATTCACTTATTTTCCTTTATCGTCTACAGGGAAACGGTAAGCACCGAGCGTAGCATTTAGCGATTTGACCAGCTTTTAAGCATTTGTTCATCAACATTATACCACCCTGGCTACGGTAATTACCACAACTACTAACAAAAAATCTAAAGCCAATTTCTTAATGTCTGAAATAATGACTCTCGTTTAAGCCGTGATAGCCTCTCAATAATGCTTAAGCATAGCAGCCTCTTGAATTGAGAACTGCTAAAGGTAATGCCTTAATAATTTACAGTTAACAGTAATTGCAATAACATCGATACATTTGAATATTGTGAGCAGCAGTGAGTAGCTGTCTTAGTCAGAATACTAGAAGGTGACATACATACATACATACATACATACATACATACATACATACATACATACATACATACATACATACATACATACATACATACATACATACATACATACATACATACATACATACATACATACATACATACATACATACATACATACATACATACATACATACATACATACATACATACATACATACATACATACATACATACATACATACATACATACATACATACATACATACATACATACATACATACATACATACATACATACATACATACATACATACATACATACATACATACATACATACATACATACATACATACATACATACATACATACATACATACATACATACATACATACATACATACATACATACATACATACATACATACATACATACATACATACATACATACATACATACATACGTGTTTAATATATTCTATGGATCGGCTTGTGTAGGAATAACTAAGATTAATCGGCATCCTACAGAAGTTGCATATGTGCAAAGCCTTAGATATGTGGCAGTTCATTAAAGAGCGAGTTGTTCAAAAGTACTTTGCAGATCTTATAAACTTAAATATATGAACTGAAGAAAAGGATATGAGCAATTTATCACACAAAGCCCCTGTTGATGTTAACAAATTGGATAGAGAGGGAAAGCAATATCCCCATGCGGTCCCTTAAAGTACTTCCGTCCGCGGATGAAGCTCTGTTGGGCAGATGAAATACGAGATTGGCAAATGGGAGGATTTAGCCCAAAACGTACCATGTCCGGAGAAAATGAATAAGACATTTAAGGTTGTTAGAATATGAAGGGAAACATTGTGGGAGCACTTCTCTTTTGAAATAGGGCACTATGTACTATGCACTAAAAAGGTGGGCATACATTTTAAAATCCACGTTAGAATGCGTCGGATTTCCAATATGTCCTGCGAGAAGTCCGTCCAGCAAGTGGGCGATAAAATTGTATTGCCGGGAATCCTTTAATTGCTTAACAGATATAACAAATGTATTGCTTAACCCTCGCCCCGTCGCAAGGTGTTATTGATGACTGCGTCAAATATTTTTATCGAAGCTCGCAGATAATATTATATTACGAGAAGTTCCATTATTGCTCATCATGTTCGATATCGTTGATACAAGCCTCAGCTCTCTGTATTGCTGCGAAGAAAAAAACAATCTGCTGATTTAATGTCACCACAAGCTACAGCATTAAGGACGCTTTCCATGAAATCAAATCAGGTAGAACGTGCTGTGGACATGATCAGCATATTCATGTCCTTTATATAGCGCATTTATATTTTTTGAACACAATATCCGTCGGATAAGATTGACGAAAACAACCATTTGATTATCTACAATTGCAAACATCACCAACCCTTAGCGCCCATAAGAAATGACACGACATTTATGACGGCCAGCTCATAAATTGCCTGTAATTAAGTTTGATATCAACCATTGTATCATTCATCAAACCGAGTGAACTTGTGTCCCAGAACAGAGCGGTGATTGCCTTCATTAGCGTTTTATGTTCAGTTGCGCACATTCCATTTAACCGCAACGAGTAGTCATTTAACATCCTGTGTATTGACCGTTAAGATAATGAGAAACGGTGTTTTTGGATATAGGCCGGTGTTTTTCACACATCAAAATGAAAGATAACCATCTCTAACGAATAGTTCATTGGAAAAAGCTTAAATAACCTTATATTCATAATATGCTTTCTTACGAAGAGTATAATTCGGCGAAAATGCAGATATGTGAAGGTCGTGTCCCGTGACAGATAGGTATACATTCTTAAACCTATGTGACTAACACGGCAGCTTACGGCTTAAACAGCTTCCGATGATTAATCTGAGTAGGTCTAGCAGTAGATATAGAGTCGAGGATAGAATACCTGTTAAACATAAGGAAATTAAACAAATATTGTTTTTCAATGTTACTGGTTGAATGTTTCATAAATTCTCTGCAGGCAGTGAGTTATTATGCGTTCTCCTTTCTGTACTCTTGAATTTCACCGTACTCGAGTGGGAATAAACTATAAATACACCAAGCTCTCTAATATGGCCGCGTGCTGTGAAAGAATAGGAAATGTACGCACGAGTAAGTTATTGTCGCGTTGCAAGGAAGCGAATGATTGTTTACTTTACGCGATAATATCTCGCTTGTGTAAGGTACAGTTATTAACACGTATGGGGTTGCGTGACATTGACCTGGTTTTAGGTGAATTTATTCAAATCATTTCGTGAATCACCATCGCACACTCACTCACTCACTCACTCACTCACTCACTCACTCACTCACTCACTCACTCACTCACTCACTCACTCACTCACTCACTCACTCACTCACTCACTCACTCACTCACTCACTCACTCACTCACTCACTCACTCACTCACTCACTCACTCACTCACTCACTCACTCATGTACTTACGTTCTCTTAATACTTACAAATGCTTGGCAAATACTAATATCTTGCAAATGATTTGGTTCAAAGTGATTAAGTTTTTGCCATTTTTCGGTATAAAGTTTAAGTGCATTATAACAGCTTCATGTTTACGGTATGTATATTGCGTTGTGAAAATTATGTAACCTTTCATAAGTGTTTCAATCCTGTCAAAATCATGGTGCTGTTTGATTTTCATACAGCGCATCTTCTTACATTTGTTCAATCTTAGACCTAACCACACGCCCTTAGTTAGATTAATATAACATATATGGTCAGTTTGCCATTGTATTTGCCTGACCTTAGCTTATCAGTGACAAAACTTCTGCTTGGTTTGAACATAACTCATAGCAGGTCCGTAGATAACTATGTTGCACCAGAAAATACTATACAGCAACGGGATCTTACATTGTGTTGCATCATAACAACCTACAATTGCTACCCTCCAACACCACGTGGCAGTGAGGTACCACAATGTGCGTCCGCGCCTAGTCGTTATGTACATTAAGGCTATCGTAATACCGGTAATACTTCACGTGAGGGTTGATTTACATAGTAATGATTGAAGTACTAACGTCAATGCAAAGCGCACCGGGATCCCAATCAAAAGCAAATTTCTATCGTAAATGACATTCTGCAAGTTTATTCTTTCATTAAACATATACACAACACGCAAAGGGAGTGACCAAAAGCATCCCCACGTCACCAGTTAACGCTCCATGAGTCAGGTGCCTTTTTATGCATACGATATTTATCACAATCAATAAATTGATGTCTATACCTATTGTGGTAAGCAGCATTGTGTATTTGCCTTGCCCCAGCAGATAAATGCCCTTTACAGCATTTAATGTGTCGCAAAGAAAAAGCAAGTGACAAGGTAACATTTAGTTCCAGTGGCATAGCGAACAGCGCCGCAATACAAGCTATAGGGAAGCCTCATGTCAACTAGCACATCAAGCGGTCTAATATCTAGTTTAACCATTAACGCACGGACATGAGAGAATGATAATCCTATCAACGTCAACATTCAATCCATCGATACCAACTGAACAATGAACTTATTGGCACATTCAATGGGTTTTGCAATCTTGCCAAATGAACTAGAGCTCAAAGTCGTAATCACTCAGACACAGGCACGGAAACCAAACATGGGTGTTTATTTCTCCCTGTAAAACTCGGTTAACTTGATGTACGGAACCATAAGGTACTATCCTCGTGTACTCATGAACAATACTAGGCTATTAATATGTTTAATCTACGAGAAACACCCACCCACCCATCCATCCAAGCAAACACACACACACACACACACACACACACACACACACACACACACACACACACACACACACACACACACACACACACACACACACACACACACACACACACACACACACACACACACACACACACACACACACACACATACACACACATTAAAAATATCTAATCAAATAGCTTAAATTGCATAGATTGTGCCTAATGTGTGCAGCACTATGTTTAGCCAGTATCTTCTATCCAAAGTTGTGTTTCGTCTCCATATATACATACCTGAAGGCTGTTGTATGCTTTGAGACTATAACTGAGTATGAAACATAAATTGATTCCTCAAAGATGCTTTATTATGTTGTCAGATTTCTATATGACTCCAATAAATGATTTGCAATGGTTGGATTGAGTTTGCATTGCCCATACCGAAATTAACAGCTAATGATCATTAATCATTAACAAACAGTTGAGTGCCGTCTATGAAATGGATTCTTTTTTTTGAAAATCCAGTAAACATGATTAAACACAATATAGCATTTTTAGAGGAAACTTTCGATTTGGTTAAACCGTGTTGGCCGTTATTTTACAACCTTAGATGACGTGATGTGGGCGTAAATTGAGAGCAGCAATGCTCTCTTCTGAAAGGAAAATGTTGTGTTTATCGTCGGTAATCCTAAATGATTCAAACTAAGCGAGATGAATGGTCGCGTTTCTTACCTATATAGATGGTAAAGATGGCTAGATTCAGCGTGAAGAAATTGGCGTTGGGAATGGCGCGTTGTGAAAATTGGACGGCTGATATAATAGCCTCGCAGATCGATGCAAACAACATCCTGGTATAGGATAGATAATAAAACTGAAGAACAGTCGACATCCATAATGTTATCAGCCAATCATTATAAAAAAGAGCTTATATATCAGCATCAGCACAAGAGCGCCCCGTTGACAAAGCTTATTATTTATGGGCTCTGGAGAAGCCCTTCGTGAACAATATTAGGATATTACATGGCTACCTCCATCTCAGCCAATAGCTTTTCTGACAAAATAGATACAAGCAATTGCAGTGTACCTCGCTGGGCTGTGTATATCCTATTGCCGCCGAATTTATCCAATGTGACAAGAGGAACTGTCTTCAACTCATGCGTAGGCCGACTACATGAGGCAAAATATTGGCTAGAACAGTTGATTTTCGCGCTTGCAGATGATGGCTCGTGCATCATGATGTGGAGGAGATATAAATAGCGACAACGCATGGCGCCAAAATGCTGCTCGTGTACATGATTATGAATCTAGAAAGCTAGCATTATGTGAAATCAACATTTGGTTCATTCTATAAGGCCCGTATGTTCGTTTATTACAAATACGGTTAACGGAGTGCTCGTACTAGCCAGTCAGTCGGTCTGTCTGTTCTAAATACACAACAATATGGAGCGCTCGACAAAGCAGCTTCAGCTTGAGTGGGCCAATGTCTTCGTCGCATTTAGTCATTGTTATGCTAGGGAGTCATTGACAACCGCACCATTCTCTCGGTCGTTACTTCCCTCTGTAACCTCGCTTGCTATGTGTGATCTGTCTCTAGTGGAACGAAGGACTGACCATATACGACCATAAGTGGGTTTGTGTCTAGATAGAATGAAGGTTCCTTGGTAAAGGTGCTCAAATTAGCCAAAATACCGTGATTATCAACTTATCCTTACCACCAGCCCTCTTGACAAAGCTGAATGTCACTCAAGATGATGAATAGGTGATAAATGAAAAGTAATCAAGAGGAACCGTTAAAGGATATCCCAGCTTGTTGCCCGAGCAAATATACTGTCATCGACGTTTATGTAGATTAAAATGGTCCTACTCGTGGTTTCAGAAAACGTTAAACGGGATCTTCCCAGAATAACCCCAGTGTTTAACATGGTAACAGACCTATAACCATAAGTATGTATAGCCCTGTGACAGAAGCTGACATGCATAGGTCGCTCGTGGAAGTGTTATGTATGATATCACTAGACAGACCAATCATTTTAGTTGAACACGAAGTTGAAGGTTTAAGTTCGTTTAATGAATTGTTTTTACTTCCGCCAATGACAACTATAGTTGCATTACCACTCACGTTTTGGTTTGAGTCATTTTTTCACGAGAGAAGAACACATACACCTGTACGTGCAAATACTGGCAAGGATTATGGTCGAGGTTTGCTAGTGTGGCTCTACAAATTCGGACAGCATCCAATCCATTTTTGTAAGGCTTGGGTGGGAGGCTAGCATCCACTCCAAGACAAATGAGGTCCCACACGTTATTACCAGTAAGATCAATGGGTCGATAATAAGAACATCGTTTCCAAGGATGAGCAGCAACTGAATAAAGAAGTTGCTATAAGCATTTTGCATTATGCACTTGTTCGCGAAATATGAAAAGATTAAGATACCACAATTGAATGCTCATATGATACATGATGCACGATTCGCTTTACGGTGACAACGATATTGCGTACCACAGACGCTGAACCATCTTAACAGCTTTAACTCTTCATCAACCGACATCTCTGAGAGCATAGCGAGTTGTTATTAATCAATATAAATGCCCGTTGCGTTTTGCCATTTCAATCATGTGCTTGACTGATCATGACTCTTATTTTCACTGAAGGCACACAAAACATAACCCGAGTAAATAATCCTTGTTGTTCCTCTTTTATTCGTCATTCAAATTGGATCGATAACTTTCAGTATTTATGAATCCTTTCTCAAATCAATAAATTGGGACACTTGATCAAAACAGCCCCAGTTAAATGTATCCAAACTTATCATAATTGATGTGCTATAGCACCAGAAGAAGCCTATTGCGGTACATGGCCTAAGCTGCCAAACTTTGTAACAACAACAACAACGTCAGAAAGAGCCTATGTCTAGGCATGGCCTAGATAAAGCAAGCCACAGCAGCAACTATATGCTCATGGCCAGAAGGGCTATTGATCTGCCGTATTGAAGACACCATTTCCATATGCTTAATAGTTAAGCAGGTTGCAGTTGCTGAAGCTGTTAGAATGATTGGGAGACATTTACCACCTCAGCAGCGGTCATGAAATATTGTAAAATCACGTGATGCTTTAATATATGAAGTAACTATGTCATTAAATTTCATTACGTCATCCGTGACAACACTATTTAATTAATGTTTGCAGCCACTGGTGAATTGACGAACGGACAATAATTGGGTATCGTGCTATGACAGCCTTATGGTGCCATGATAGAAGTGCTCACATTACTTGTGTTGTGATTTGTCACCACAAAGCATTTGCTTACAAAACCAGTGGCGTTTATATTAGATGCAAACACACGTAAACGTTTTGAACGTATCGAAATATCATATTCATACAAATTTAAATCAAGAAGATTTCTACGATTTATTTGTCTGGGTTCAATCATCCACCAATCTGATGGTTTTATTCTTTGTGTTTCCGTAAAAATCGAGTTTTGTGGTTGCCATCGTGCTCTGCCTTGGATGTGTTCTATATTCTGTTACTTACGCTAATAATGTTAACCAGTGGAAACAAATATCAATACAAGGCAAGGTCATGGTTCTGATTCACTTTCAACAGTGTATTTCAACAGTAAGTAAATTTGATTGGGAATTAATTTATTCGTTTACACACACACACACACACACACACACACACACACACACACACACACACACACACACACACACACACACACACACACACACACACACACACACACACACACACATACACATATATATACATATACACACACATACATGTATATATATGTTTATATATATATGATATATATATATATTATATATATATATATATGTATATATATATATATATATATACATATATATATATATGTATATATATATATATGTATACATATATATATATATATATATATATATATATATATATATATATATATGTATATATATATATGCATATATATATATATATATATATATATATTTATATATATATATATATATATATATATATATAAATATATATATATATATATATATATATATATATATAACCCTGCGTTGGAGGTGGTGGTGGGCAGAGAATGGTTCAGGCCTTACGCAAGCATGTAGTGAAATATACTAAGAGCAACAAATTATCCATAGAATCATCCCAACGTGTGCTGTGAGTATTTTGTTTTGCGTGCACGTTTGCACATTTTGAGGGGATGGAGAAACCCTTATGGAATGTACAATATCATTCCACGGCGGCAACGGTCTTCAATATTAAAACACTAAATCAAATCGACAGCATTAATTATCGGTGCAAACGAGTTGTTCCTAATCACCAAATGCCAGTTGCAATTTGCCTCTGTTAGTCGTGACATTTACAGGCAGCTTACAAATACATTATAAATACCTTTAATATAGCGTCGAATTTTGGTTCTTAAATGCTAGAGCCATCATGTTGGAGTACTCACAGAGTAGGTATTTTATTGTTTAGCCTCGCATCGTTTACGAATAAATAATTCATTTTTTTATTGTATTTTAATCTGCACACGTGCCGGCAAATGTAAATCCAAAGGGGCAAATATCATTTAAAATTATCAGATGATTATAGTATTGAAAGGCATACATATAACAACAACATCTTGGCTGACAGATGTGATTTTATCCAGAGTAACTCTAATCCTTTCCTGATGAGCCCACAGCAGTGCTTCCTTATGATGAATATCTGTTAATATAGCCTCAATTTATTGTGAAGCCAAGAGCAATGTACTATCTCTCCACAACCTTAGCCCTGTTTTACCAATCTTATCGACATCGACATCAATTCAAAAGCTTTTGTGGTTTTCTGGGATTAACAATACTCTGGAGATGCTTCAAACGAATTTAATCATCAAAGATTCACAGCATTAAGATCAACAGTCCTATCTAAGCAGTAGTATTCCTCAAATGTTAGGCATACGATTTACATCCCCTGGGCTTACACTTAGTTTCCGAATTGCAGCTAACATTGCGTGATGTGTCCATGTCTTTTCCGTGCTATTGTATAACGTCTTAAGTCAATATTGATTTAATCGGGCGATGTCAAGACTACATGACAGACAGAACTGGCCATCAGGCAGGCAATATCAAATTGAATGGATTATTTGGTTCCCGTGTTTCCTTAAACTGAAGACAAATATACGATTGTGTGTCCGCTAGAATATACGCTAGGAAACTAGATTAACTAGCAACTTCTGCTCTGTAGATGATTTGCTTCATACGGCTGCATATTTCTTGTGTGAAAACGATCCCACTGTTCTGAAGACTTACAATTCTAAATCGATTTGCTTTGAACGACTATGACAAGAGCAGTCATTAATTGGAATTTTTTTACAAGGTGTTTCAAGAAATGCACAGCTGACGCCTACCATAAGCAATGGTCAATATGATGCAAAGGCTAACTTACATACAACGTTATTCCAAAGCTTGTCAGTTTATATCAATATACAATAACGACGTCTTGAGTTTCAAAACTAGTAGCCCCCAGTAAATGTTGTCTAAGCGTATGTGCCAACAACGACTGCAAAGTCTGCAGAGAATATCTCTTACACAATATACTTAAAACTGGCAATATCTAAGTCTCATCAAGGATATTAAATATATCAATTGAAACTAACACAAAAGTGCCGTGTTCATTTTTTTTATCTTTATGCAGTACGTAGTATGTGGTTTTAGTGCATGTTGTCAAGGTTCACATGTTTTATTTTCATTTTTATGTCCTCCAATTATACAGTCAGTCAGTCCTCTCACTGCTGCTATACGTCCTACTAAAACGCCTTACTGTCAAACAGTTTTCTAAAATTACTCACAATTTATCGTAGCTGCTAATCCTGTCATAGGGTGGATTCATACAATCCATGGAGTAATGCGAGAAACGACCTTCACATGTTTGAAACATACAACCCAATTAAATAGAATTCTGCTTCGTGGCTGAATAAAATTACACTCCTCCCGAGTGTGTTTCTGAGTGTGTGTGCGTGTGTGTGTGTGTGTGTGTGTGTGTGTGTGTGTGTGTGTGTGTGTGTGTGTGTGTGTGTGTGTGTGTGTGTGTGTGTGTGTGTGTGTGTGTGTGTGTGTGTGTGTGTGTGTGTGTGTGTGTGTGTGTGTGTGTGTGTGTGTGTGTGTGTGTGTGTGTGTGTGTGTGTGTGCGCGTGTTTGTTTCTGAGCGTAAATGTATAAAGGAATGTATAATCATCAATAAATACTTTCTTCTAGAATAGATTATATCGTGCAAGCATTTTTTAAGTTTGAAATTTTGGACATAGGTCATTGTTGGTTAGGTTCATCTACAAATAACATATTACGTTGCTATCGTTACGCAGCAAGGTGCACAAGATAAGTTACCCCTTATGCTTACTGCAAGGCTACTGAAAGTGGATTTCGTATGTTGCCGACATATGTTTCCTACTAGTAATGCTTGCAAAGACAGGATACTTACTGCCGCAAACGACCGTGACGGCAACATGGGTACATACACTCCTTTACAAACAAGGGTAAATGGCTCTCAGTTGAAGATGAATAGAGATAAATATATTTGGGGATAGAAAGAAGTAGCTGTATAGATTATCGAACCTGTGACGTGATATATAAATGTCATACATATTAACTACTGCCTAACATGTCACTTAAGATTAGCCCCTGGTGGTTCAGCCTAAGCAATGTGATAATACTGCAATCGTAATAAATTCATGACCCAAATCAGCATTTATTCCTTGACATGTTAAGGGGTTTACAATATAGTGATTAAATAAAAGGCCTTCAATGGAGCAGAAAGAGATAATGTTGTCAATCAAGCCTCTATTTGGGAATATTTCTATTTCCTGACAAAAAGAGGTCAATTTCAAAAACAGGCAATATTCAACATGACTTGAAAGTGCAAGCAATTCAATTTCCTTAGCGCATTACCTGATGCAAATGCCATTGCAGAAAGTGCAATGTGTCAGTTTGTAGTGGCTACAGAGACATTTGTCAGGAAGATATAGATGCGTTTGGTACCATACAAGGCTTTTAAAAGCATTTTCCCACATAATGGAATTATTATAAATGACAAATAGGCTACAAAACACTTGCCAGGCTATTAAGAATGATGCGCATTACATAAAATGACGAAATATATGGCTATCTATGTGAACCTTATTGAATGTGATGTGACACAGGTCATGTCATTCAAGTTGGATATAGTGGAGGTCAGAGCTAAGGTAATGTCAAAGGTAAATTAGCTTCACAACAGTTCCTACGACTGGTTTTTAGGTGTGATGCGAGTAAATATTTAAATCCGAAACGTGCATACTAACACTTACAAAATTTCTACATCTTTTAAGAGGATAATTAGCAAAATAAAAAGGCGTGTGCTGCGTACTTGTTTACATAGGTTGTAGAAAGGAAGGATCATATTTGGTTTAGATATTTATTGCACGATACCCTTCCGCAGCGACAAGTCTTGAACACTACAAACACAGAATCAATTTGAAAGCAATTCTCGGTTGAGCACCAATGATAGCAAAGTATGTAGACTACAGGTGAGATTATTTGAGTTGATACGTGGTTATGCCGAATGTGGAACATAACTTTGGTTAAACAATATTAAATCTAGCCATAGGCTTGTTCATCCCACAGGTGAACTCCTCGTGTATTTCGCCCAAAGCCAGTAGAGCTTTTATTCATATATTCGATATAGATATTAACCCATTAGTAAGTTATCATGATAAGTCACCATCACAGAGCAGAAGAAGTTTCTGATTCACACCAATTCTGGAAAAACGACCTAAACACATATCCTCATCGTCTGTCATTATGCTAGTAATCATCCTCCTGACAGGCCGAGTGGATATTAAACTTTTGGTAAGTGCCTTGAATAAGCTATCGTCAATATGCTGTGAGGAGAGCATGCAATTAAGCTGGGTTTAAGGGCAGGATAATCTGGTTGTTTGCACGAAGGGTGTTGCAAAGAGTGGTCACCACTATTCACCGAGCTGAAGCATACTTCTTATAGTCTGCTGGTGCTGACAGGATCCGCCGTGGAATGCAAATCTATGGCCTCTCAAAACGTCGTATAATTAAGCTACTCTTGCATAACCCATTTTCTCAAGTTTTACCACAGGATGTAATGTACTCTCTCAGCTGTTCTGACAGTCAACAGGAGGACTTACATAACCACTCGTATACCCCGTTAAACACTAATGGCTTACTTTCGAAGGATACAACTTTCACATATCTAAACGTTCACAAAAGCACATATCCTATTTATATATATACATATATATATATATATATATATATATATATATATATATATATATATATATATATATATATATATATATATATATATTATATATATTATATATTAAATTAGTTAAATTAATAGTGATTTGCTATTGCTGTAAACGAGGCTGAATAATACGATATAGCTCCACATGACTCGATTCGGGAACCTTAATTACCCATTTATTTGCGAAGAAGGGTAATAACATATCCATGAAGGCAGCCAAGAATGATCCCATAGTCCATCACGACGACTCTTACTATCATTAAATGACGAAATATACCTCATGTATCATTCACTCGTCTGTATTAACAGAGACATCTTATAAAGCAAATTTAGATGAAATGTTCCCACATTATCGCAAAAGTAGGCATGCATTATGCGATTAAGGCTAAGTGGTTAAACTTCATAATGATGCATAGTATTCCGGTGAAAAATAAGCAAGACCGGCGTTTAATTTTGTGCAATATGCAGAGTATATACGAAGGAATAATTACATAAATACTTTTAGTGGCCACCTTAGCTTTGCGAAGAAGCATTCCACTTTTGATTTCACTGTTTCGTGAACAAATTGGGATGAAGTTGACCCGCCTGTATCTTATGACGCAGGAGCTGTGTGTCTCAATATGGTACGTTACTGCTGGCAAACATATATACCTCGCCATTGCACATTAAATTGGAGCCGTAAACCTCAACAGTAAACAATGGTCTTCAAATATTGAGCTCTTAAAGCCAGCACGTGTAATCATCAATCTTATTATCGCGATTGTTGCTACGGCCTAGCAAACCTTGTTAACATTTTGCATCAGGAAATGTCTTCCAACCAGCCCTGTATTGTGTACAGGTTGCATGCGGTCGCTGGATAATGGAGTAACATGGAATCTAGCCCTATGAAGGTATCTTGCAGCGGTGTTGTATCAATGCCTATACATATGTTTAATGCATCAGCCACAATGCTATGCGTTGCCAAAAGGCAACAGCCGTTTCAGTAGGTTATATGAGTGAAACAAAGACAAATCTCTATTTTACACATAGCTTATGAATATATAAATTTATATATATAACTTTATTTATATATATAAATTTATATATATATATATATATATATATATATATATATATATATATATATATATATATATTTGTGTGTGTGTGTTTGTGTGTGTATGTGTGTGTATACATGTGTTTATATGCATACATAATTATATATATATCTCCTTATTAGGACAATTTACGTTAGATTTACATTATCCATGCATAAAACTGAACAACACAAACAGCTACGATATCAAGATATCTCGAATCATGAATTCGATAATAGGGCTATTGTTTCAATCTATAAGTATTAATTACATTCAAATCATACAATATAGTTGATGTATGTATCAGTGCCTCTTGTTCAATTGTTTACGATTAATTTGTATATTGATTGTTCGATATTATACACCACCTAATTAGTTATATTAATGTTGTACATGGGTCTGAGATAAGCTCCATTTCGTCATTATTGCAAAAACGTTTTACTTAACACTGCAACACTGCTTTATCACTCTCACGCAACTTAATGCTTTATGTATATGAAACACTAATATAAAGTTGGTATAATAAGGGATGCTAGCAATAACTTTAATGTTTAACTCTTCGGAACAAGACGATTCATCTTTGGAAAAATGCACATGACCACAACACCCACATACAGATATCAGATATTATCTTATAGAATAGTGATATATCTGGAACAATATTTTCGATTGACCAGCTTTGCAATATTTTCCAACGGCATTAATTACAAATGACTATCCATTCCATCCTGAAAATCATTTAACCCGATGAAAAGGGGCAGAATGTTGGATGTTAATTCTTTATCTCTGGCTGAGTCTTTACATTATTGATGAGACGCTTGAGGCAGCGCTTATCCAAGGGTATTATTCGTGGATCGATAACCATTTTGACACGCTTGCTGGTGTGATTTATGTAATTACCAGCCTTCATCTTAATCAGCAGATGCACATTTGTCATTGTAATAATTTCCCAACGTGGTAAAATTCTCCTTCAATACTTTCCTCGCTCGGCTTAAGTATATATATGTTGAATACACTAATATGTGTTCATGAACATATTGGTCCAAACGAGCGCAAATGATTCATTATTTCACAAATATATCGTGTGTCATCATTCTTACAAATACTGGAGCCTTTAGCCACCATGATGCCAAGACGTACCACTCATTATCCCAGAATAAATCCACTTAACATGCAGTGCTGTGAAGGTTTCTGACGCTCATTCAGCGAGACATCTTTAGCAGCTCACATACACAATAAATAAAGAGCATGCAACTTAACCTAATATGTTATGCCATTTCCTCGTCGAATCCTCAGAGGATGTCATTAATTATGACAGTGTATTCCCTGTAAAAAGTACGTAAAAGAAGGTCTCTGCTTCCCCAGCCGCTTCTCCACTCGAGTTGAACGGTATACATAACAATGGATCCCATAGGCCCCTCGTTATGGAGTTAACAAATTTTTGGTATTTGGATTATATTCTGCGCTGAAATATATCTTGAATACCACCTTCAGTTTAATTCATTTGCTTCTGATTAATGGCATATCCCACTATCTTCTTTTCAAATTGAAGCTAATCAGCATCTTGTATGTATTTGTCATTGATGCGTTCGGCATTTTATGCACTACTCATGCACTGTATATGTTTGTAATTGTACTATTTTAGTGGTTCGTGGTACAAATGATTTTGATTCCAGCAAGAAGATGACATCACCATGCTTACTTCGCCATTCAGGCCCAAACACTGTCTTATATGCACGCACCATCGTGGGATTGGACCGCTACGCTTTGCTCGTGATAACGTGGCTATTCCTCGATTTATCCGTCTGTTGGTATTATATCAGCCCTTGTTACTAATGTCTGAGACAGCATCTTACCTCAGGGAATTCACTCAACATCGAGAGTTTAATTCTGGCAACAACATGTGGTAAAGTTTACAATGCCGTAGCAGAATCAAGCAGTAACATTTATCGTGGAAGCATTATATTTAAGCAACCTAATTACAGCGCAATTCATATCGCCAAATTGCGCTCTAATGATGATTGACGTTGCCATGGCAGGAATGTGCAGCATATTGACCGTAGTACTTACAAGTTCTGATCATATTCATGTTGGGTATGGAATACCGGAATATTTTGAAATATATCTGGCATGACCTAGGTGGATAACTAGCCTAGGAAGATAGCGATCAATCAGAAACGTAACCTTGGTTAATGGCCTTCCTCGAATCGTAACCCTTATTAAAAGTGCTGACCATTGGAGGACATCATTGTAATACATAAATTAGGTCAGCGGTTAATAATGTTGTCCCGACTAGCGGAGCCTATTATCCTATTCAAACTAACCACAGTATACCATGTAAGTAGTTTTATTTAGCGGCTCAGATAATCGGTACTGGCATCGATATTTAATTACTGATTTCATAGACAAATAAGGTTATTACTGTATATTTCAATCTTATTATAGTTTGTGGCCAATATTGTGGGACTATTTCCGTTAAGATAGAAGATGCAAAAACACTACTTCGTACTACGCCCGCTTGTAAGGGAAAGGTTGTGTGTATAAGGGCCACCTAAACTTTGCTTGCTATATTATCACTATAATTAATCATAGGTGCTTCGAAAGGGATCTTTGAGCGTGTAGATGTATTTAGGCAAACATGATGAATAAGCAAAAAGCTAAATAAACCATATTTGTGGATGACTGTGCATTTTGCATGTGAGTACCACCAATCTATATCTTGTAACTAACACAAAGCTGCCGATTTGCGGCCCAATAAGGCTCGACATCAAATGTTTTCTAAAATACGCAATAAGATCAAATTATGTAACCCATGAATCATTTACCTATAACTGGTGGACATTGCTAGAGAATGTTGAACGCTTATTGTTGATTTACATACCGTGATAACTTTCATGTCCGGTTGATTCAAAAATGAAGATATTGAATCAATCGTGTATCAATCGCTTATTTCCATTAATCTTATTTTCTATAAAACCGCTGGGCTTTTGCATTATATACTTTTTCGGTACGTTTGATACACTTAACTACACGTAATGAACTGTTGAGCATACTTCTCTTACACATACTGAATGTTAGATGTTCTGCAAAAATTCTTTTCTGTTATGGCATACAATTTTGAATGTATTTCACTTGACGCATAAATGAAAACTTATTAGGTCAGACCCATAAAGGCATGCCGCAATATATCATCACTGAATATTTTGGCCGTACAGGCCGAGTTGGACGAGATGATTCTTTATGATCTGTGTGAACGAAGATGTGAGACTTTAAACTTAATGGATGTTATTGATTTTGTCATTGACAAACTGCATGCATAATGAGCATTCTATTTCGTCAGCATTAAACGTTTTACCTATTTGCAAGCGCCGTCAAATTCCTAATCTGAAAAAATGTAAATCTTCATCACGTGGATGGTGATGGTGTATTTTTGGGCTGTTGTAGGAAATAGCTGGTGTATTTCACACACCATGTCTAAAAGAATCATCTACGACGAATAGTACGTTGAAATAGCTTATGTGATCATTTATTTATATTATGCTTTCTGTTGAAGAGTCGTCGCTCTATTTGAGTATCAATCTCACTTGCATTTTCAGGGTATTTGCTTCAAAGAAAGTGCAGATATGTGAAGGTCGTTTCCCGTGACAGATAGATATACATGCTAACTTTGCGGGCTTAAACCTCTGGGACTGACATGGTAACTATGAGCTTAAATAGCTTCCAAGGATAAACCTGAGTAGGTCTTATACACGACCGGCATGATAATATGGATGTTTAGGAGGCCATCTAGCAGTAGATTTAGAGTCGAGGCATGGAAATGTAACAGATGTCGTTTTTCAATGTCCCTTGTTGAATGTTCAAATTCTATCAATTCTGTGCAGACAATAAGTAATTCATATTCGTTATCCATTCTGAATACAGCATAATTAGAAGGAAGACCATCGTTTTACCGTGTTCGAGTGGGAACAAACACTAAATATACCAAGCTCTGTGATGTTGTCGCGTGCTTTGAAATAACAGACAACGTAACAACGATGAAGTTGCTGTCGCGTTGCAAAGAAACGTAATGGTGTATTTCACAATATCCCGTTGGTGTATGTACAGTTGGAGAGGCGTGTTAGGTTGCTTGACGTTGACGCTGTCTGGGGTTAATTTATCTACAATTTCAGGAATCACCATCGCGGTTCTGATCAAATGCTCTTATGACAAATATGTATATTCACACACAGCGGCCAGTTTTATCTCACAATCCCCGCCAAAATGTGCTGACGTTTCCTGAGTACTTGTAAATCCCCGCCATACTGTCCTAACGCTCCCTGAGTACTTGCAAATTCTTGCCAAATACTAATAACTTACAACCGGATTTGGTTCCGAGTGAATACATTTTGTACACATTATTGAATTAAGTTAAAGTGCATTGAAAGAGTTTTATATTAACTGTATGAGTGATTGCAGTGAATATCTATAGTTGCTTTGTGAAAATGAAGTAACTGTTCATAAGCATTTCCATACTATCGAAATCAGGATGCTATTTAATTTTCAAACTGCGCATCTTCTTACATTTGTTTATCTTTACACCTCGCCACACACCCTTGGTTAGATGAATATAACATATATGGTAAGTTTGCCGTTGTATTTGCCTGACATAAGGCCATCAGTGACAAAACTTCTGCTTGGTATAAAGACCAATTATAATACTGAACTAAATATGGGCATTTCTTATAGCGGCTCCGTAGATAACTGTGGAGACTTGTGTTGCACAAGGAAATACGATACAGCAACGCCATCTTACAGTGTGTTGCATCATAACAACCTGGCAAACTGACTGCAAAATAATGTAATTGCTGCCCTTCAACAGTAAGTGGCAGTGAGCACCGGGATGTCAATCGAACGCTGCATTTCTATTCTTAACAACATTCTGCAAATTTATTCTTTCATTAAACATATACACAACACGCAAAGGGAATGACCAAAAGCATCCCCACGTCACCAGTTAACACTCCATGAGTCAGGTGTCTTTTATGAATACGATTTTTATCACATTCAATATACTGATGTCTATACCCATTGTAGTAAGCAGCATTGTTTATTTGCCTAGCAACCAGTTCCAGTGGCCTAACAAACAGCGCCGCAATACAAGCTATAGGGAAGCTTTTTGTCAACTATCACCTCATGCGGTCTAATATACACACTCAATCGATTTAGTATAACCACTTAGCCACGGACATGAAAGAATGATAATGCTATCAACGTCAACATTCAATCCATCGCATGTCGATGCCACCTAAACCATGCACTAATAGGCACATTCAATGGGATTTGCAATCTTGCCAAATGAGTTAAAGCTCAAATCAGCAATCACACGGACACAGGCACGGAAACCAAACATGGGTGTCTATTTTTGTCAGGAAAACTCGGTTGATTTGATATATGCATCCATTAGGTATTATACTCGTGTGCTCATGAACAATACCACGCTATATATTGTTTAATCTACGAGAAACACCCACACACACACGCTCAAACACATTTGAAATATCTAATCAAATTGTGCAAGTTCCATAGATTGTGCCTTATGTGTGCAGTACCATGTTAATCCAATATCTTCTATCGAAAGTTATGTTTTGTATCCATATATACATACCTGAATTTTGCTGAATGCTTTGAGTCTATAACCGAATATGAAACTGTTAAAATCGATTCCTAAACGATGCTTTACGTTTTCAGTTTTATATATGACTCCAATAAATGATTTGTAATAGTTAGATTGAGTATTCATTGCCGCTATCGAAATTAACAGCTATTGATCATTAACAAACAGTTTAGTGCCGTTTATAAAATAGATGCTTCGCTCGAAAATCCAGTAAACATGGTTAAAAACATTTTTAAAGGGTACTTTCTATTTGGTTAAACCGTGTTGGCCGTTATTTTACAACTTTAGATGACGTGATGTGGGCGTTAATTGAGATAATCCATTTATCCCCGAGCTGAAAGGAGCAGCAATGCTCTCTTTGTGCCAAGTGAGCGCTGGCATTTGATGGGAAGTCGTCCAATCATCACAATATCCTCATCCTTCACCATCGCGACGTCACCTCTTTATTGAAAATTATATGAAAACCCTATATCACATTTTTAACTGTTCACGGTACACCAACAAGATTGTAAAATATGGTGCCAACAAAAGCTATGATACAAAAGTCCGTGTCTTTTGTATTGACATCACGAATCAATCTGAGAATGTGTATAGAAGCCCTTTTTTTCAGGCATTTTTTTATAATGACAAATACACCGATGTATGAATCGGTAATAGTCTCGGGTATTTTTGTTTACCCAATTGCTGAAATTAACTTCGTGGATTCGATCACATACCAACGACGAATAAATACCCACTTACACCAGCCGCTTAATCACTCAATCTCCATGCCAGACTTGGTATTCATTGGGTCGTTTGTAGTGTTAAGTCCCGCACAGCCTTCACATGAGGAATACATTCCAGCGTACCCGTCTGCAATATGTAGGGGCAGCTGTAAATCGGTTAAATGATCAAATGTCTATTCTGTGGTGAAACAGCCTTGTGGACCAGAGCTAGGTCCACAGTAGGTTGAATGGCAGCAGGAGATAATATTCTGAATGACTTCCGTGTTTAATGGCAAACCGACAAATGCAGAGCGTTATGTGAAAACTACATGCTGGTGCACATGAATGCGGATCTAATACACACGTGATCATGCATGACGGTCTGTCCGTGTGTCAGTCAGTGTGTCAGTCATTCGTCTGTCTGTAAGTCAGTTAGTCAGTCAGTCAGTTCTTAGATCCCTCTACAAATATGCCAAGTGGCTTCAGTTGGGGAAACATTTGATGTTGCATGTAATGGGCATATTGGATTTGACCACCGATGTCAACCGATATCGCCAAAATGAGGCAAAAATGGTGAGGCAAATCTGTGTCAGCAGATGCAGGCGCTGCACTGAGGCAGCAGAAACACTGGTGTATATGCTCACACTTTTTAAACAGCTGTGGGCTCACAGCGGGGATTAGGGTGGATACACTGCAAGGGTTAGAATGGGATCATGATTGCCACAGGCGCTGAATTCACTTGACAGCATTAATAGTTGATAAACCGAACATTTTAAGCAGGCAGTAAAATGTGAGGATTTATTGATTATTTTTTTGCCAATTGCCTTTATCGCTCGTGTAAAATGGCATCCGCCCTGAAATACTTTCTGAATAGGGAAAAGTAATCACATTTCGATGAACGACACAAAGTTTTGCCAATTAAGTCGGCAATATTGCATTGATTGATGTCATGGCAATGGTTATTCCTAAGAGCCTCGATATAATTATGGGTTATTTGCGAGGTGTTTCGGGTTGGTAATCAATAAATCCTCTGTGTTATGTAACAACCGATAGTGGAGCATTCCGATTGTTATATAACCTTTAATCAATCCCCTGGCGCTTCTATGAGCATACATTAACTCCTCATCAATAGCTCTAAAGAGTTTTCCGAGGCGAGCATAAATAGGATGAGTCTACGTCTGAGAGTATGGTCTATTTAGAGAGCCTTGTTTCCACCCATATTCGCGAAACAAAGATAATCTGGGTACCATGCCACATAAAATTCATTGATAAACAATATTAAGCTTGCGTCATAAAGACAAATGCACAATTAATGCAAGAACAGCAAGGGGAATGCTTTTCATGATACAGCATACCTTACCAATTAACCACCTAATTGTTTTAATACGGAAGCATCAATCAAACCGTTTGTCTAATGAACCGTATCACTGAAGTCAAATATCAAAAGCAAGATTTGGACATGGATTCAGTCAATAGTGTGGTGATCCTTTCGAGACACAGTCGGCAATCACTCCCATGCAGCGGAACGAGTTTTTACCTATGCACGAGTTACCCATTATCCAACACTTGGATCCGTCCTCACCCTGGCAACATGCTGTGCAGATAGAAAGTCAGGTGCATGCTTCAGAAGTGTATCATAACGAATTACCTCTGTAACTAATATTAGGAGGCAATCCATTTCGTCACAAACTCGTCATACCCTGTTTGCGCACATTAGATGAACAGAATGCAGTGAAAGGCATAATGAGGAATGGTTAAGAAAGCTAACAGAAGCTGACATTTTTCCAGATTCACGCTGACGTACATCCTTGTCTCAGAGACCATACATTATTGATATATTCCACACAAAACACAGGTATGGAACAAAGACACCATCAATGATGTATCCTAATACTTAAAGAGTAGATTGACAGTGTAGGAGGCCCACAATCAACCTATTGCTTAATTTATATGACTGAATAATTAAATTGAACATTTTATTGCGTAGTTCACGCTAAATAGATTGATGTGGCCACCTTGTCGCCTTTTACGACCATAACCAGCATGTAAGTATGATGTTTAAGTGAATATCTAATTCGCAAGCACTTATTTAAGCGCGACTTCCAGGACTATTTAGCAATGCAACCAACCCGAGCATATAAAAGATTGATAGGAGGCAGGTTATAGGATGATGTCTTTACCGAATAAGTAAAGCATTATTGGCTGTGAGAATGCATCAGACATAATAAGTAGCTGCTTTTAAACAAAACTGTTTGAGAACTTTTATATCATGGTCTTCTTTTCAAAAATATTGACATGATCTGAAGACGATATAGAGCATGGTATAGAATTGAAGGCCATTTTGTTTATTTTGGGGATTATGGAACTCGCCCTCTTTTCTAATGGTAATACCTTCATGCCACGTATTTGAAATATTTGCTGGTGATACGATTGTACGGGTGCAACTTGAAATATATATATATATATATATATATATATATATATATATATATATATATATATATATATATATATATATATATATATATATATATATATATATATATATATATATATATATATATATATATATATATATATATATATATATATATATATGTATGTGTGGTCACCTGGAATGACTCTCGCAAATACATTTCCATAAAGATCGTTAATTACAGTTATTGATCTATTCAATGTGTGAAGCATCTAGCTTTATTCATTATATCTCATAATGTACAAATAGTGCATTAGGTTCAGGAAGGTTGCCATTGAGTATAATATGTGTTGCTTTGATTTTGATAAGATTTATACCACACAATTACCCAGCTTTTAATGCTACCTATCCCATAATGCTTGAAGCAAAGGCATCTAACTGCGCTGTTGTTTGCTCATGATTATGTGCTCGCTGTTACAAACGTCGATGACATTCACATAGACACAAGCAATACTTTAAGAGAAGAATTGGGTAACAATATAGATCGCAATTATCGGCAGCAAAACACGACGATTACTTTGCATGGCAAGTGTACATCCGTGGACAGAAAGAAGTAGACGGATAGATTATCGAAGGTGTAACTAACTAAATGCAGCATGGACAGGTAAGCAACTTTGCCCCATGCTTGCAGCATAATATTATTCGAAATGTTAAATTCCGTGCGTCCTTAGACATCCATGCTAATCGTGCCTTAAACATCCGTGCTGATCGTGACTGTCTGACCAGCATATGGGGCAATGGAAGACAACTATGGTTGTCTTTTGTGAAATGGATAAGTGAATATGCAGTAGCTAATGGGTAAGATGGGAAATAATGTTTTGACTTATTTGTTTGGTGATTGCATCGACTTTGGCTGATTGTTAAATGCAATCCAATTGTACAGTTGCAATGCTGTAATGATCTTCTTAATAAACACATGCACGCTGCTGATTCGTCGATAGATCTGCGACTTGATAATTGATTTGGTCAGCAACGATCAATTATTTTTCCGTGAAACCAATCAACATTCAATCGCTTCAGACAAATTTCCACAATTCTTGTTCTCGAATCCTCTCATCATATTTCAATTGGTAGTGTAAAGAGGATACTATAATCGTAGTAAGTAGACTCATGAGGATACATCAGTTCGCTCTCATAATAAACATATCTTACTAATAATGTAGCTTGGTGGTCAATTTTGAGGAAGAAATGCTGCAAAGCCCATTTGTCAATAAACAACAACCATAGAGCTGCTCTTTCTGATTTCAAAGCATGAACCGAAACGATTTATGCGAACGTCATGACAGTTTTAAACAAGATACTCTGTGTTAATGACAAAGCGTTTCAAGAACACCACTTTCGGTTAAAGCCTGTAGAGAACAATCAAGCTCTGTCAAATGCAGACACTCGTATTTCATTGCAGAGAACATCATATGAAGTTACTAAATATACATACCTTTATTTGGAAACTCATTTCATGCACTCGTGGAGCAGAAAAGGTAGAAATGTCCACAGCCTCAAGCAGTATGTGACATAATTAATTTGATGATGACACTAAAAAGCTTATGTAGGTTCGTTAAATGAATTGTTATTAATTCAGCTAATTTCATTGTAGCTTCATAACCACACACGCTCTTAAATGAGTCATTTGTTTAGGTCTCCCTATTGTCCCTAAACAACTGGGGGGCAATGGGAAGACAGGTCCGGGCTACACTGTCCCAACTTTACATTTATTCATTTATTTATTACAACATTACATTTCTTATGAACGAATGTTGTTAATGTACATCAATGGTTTGTTGTTGCAAGTAAACAAATGAATACTACTATACGTGTTTCGATTTGCCTTAACAAGCAAAGTGAAACAACATCTGTCTTGTAATGGGGTCTAAAAGGGGACATTTGTATCGCGGCGCACGACACAGTGTAAAATATGATAATTATTCACTGCCAAGTTCAGATCCTTATCCTTATCTCCAGGACATCCAATGAGCGGTGAGGAATGTCATCGATCAAGGCCGGCGACATTGAAATATAGTGTGTAATATATCATATGTCTTGTTAATGATTATTGAGCCATGATAGAATGATAGGGATGCCAATTAAGCAGAGTATTGGGGAGATGATATAGGTAATTACGACTCTACAGCGTGTAATAGTTGGAAAGATTACATAATGTTTAAAACCAACGCCTTGAGGGTATTCAGTGCACACTTGCACGCATCATCATTTGCCCCAACACTTCCTGGATATCTGCATGCTAAGTGCATTCCGATGTGCACTCGATAATATTCACGAGGCTTGGGCCATTTAGAGTGGTTGACAACCGTATGTCTCATGATAAACTCATCGTGCACGTATGTCGATCATTTAAGGACGGTCAGACACACACTGGTTCAAACGTTTATGTTATGTCCTTACCAACAGCGCTACCTAAAAGATGATCTATTCATTTCAAACGTATTTGGAACCGACCACTTAACTGATTCACGAACCTCCTCCATCACATTGATGATTCCCAACAAGCAACAGCATCTAAGTCACCTGAACAAGGAAAGACAATTGCTCGATTGTGGTAGTAATGTACTGCAGAACACGTGGCACAAGTTTTGAGCTACAACGGAACTCTATATTCACAATGGGCAATGGGTGGACCAAATTCGCTAGAAAACACGTCTTTACAAAAATACTGGGGTAGTGTGTCCTGCTCTGGATTGTTATATGATGTCTTAGCCCAAAATGCAATAGCAAACTATGACGTAACGATGTGTGTAAAAACGGTACAAAATAGAACCGATAATTTTGGGTGTCTTCTTTTATATTGTTTAATTATATCCTCTTTCCTATTAAACGTTTGTAAAATTGATCTACTTAATTTTTTGATAAGCTGCTTCCTGATCAAGCCAGCTAGACATATTGCATCGTAACGTTAGGCGCTCATCGAGTGCCTTTTCCTTAAAGGACGAGAGTAGCCGGATAGTTCAGAACACTTGTAACTTAAGCACCCGCTCACCAAATGTCGCCATCAACAGACATGATATTTGGCAAGGAATGGAACTGCATATTCCGCTTAAATTTGAGGTACCAAAAAATAACCACTTTGCATAGATTATGGAGTGCATCAAGGTGGAATCAGTCATTTGAAAATAACCCATACACCCAGCCAATAATGCCTCATTTAGCCATGTGGGATATGACTTATTCAGTTTCGGTGCATTCGATCAACTTTTAATCTGCAGCCGGTAAAAAATACCATGCGGCCTACTAAGAAGTCTTATTGTCGACCTGCTATTATATGAGACATCAACTCACGGTTTACATTACGACGTCATGAATCTGATGTGGCGGTCATAGGGTGCATTCATATAATCCCTTACAAATGACGATGACCATAAATGGCCATCTGTCGAAGGGCTCGACCACAACATAAGTGCATTTGCACTAACGTACATATGGTAAAATCGAGCTCTGCTTCATGCTAAAATTGACTCACTATTTTGCTCGATCAATCAGTGAGTGTGTGCATGGAGGTTATGATAGTAAAGGGTGCATCTAGCTGAGGAGTAGCCATCAGTCTATAATGGAGGTATGCCTCTTTCCCGAAGCCCAAAGTTGCCATCTGGCAATTTCACCTGCCGGCCTAACGCTGACTTTGTTCAAGTGTAAGGTCAGTTTCGTAGGCGTCAACATGCTGATGACATATTGGACATGACTTAATCTGCATTGGTCTGGTTTATTCAATCAGAGCCTTTTAATGGTCTTACGCCGTAATATGCTGTTTTTGCTTTCGCATTGTCATCATATAAGAAGATAAAAGGATAGCCGTTTTACTCTGGTGATATATAAAGCACATTAGTTAAATGGCTGTGCGGTTGCATACAGTTAGCGTCATAATGAACGAATCGGCATACTTTCTGAACGATGGCATCGACAATGGCTGATTGAAAGATGCTTTCAAATTGTACGTTTACAAGGTGATTCACATCTGGAATGAAACTAGTCTAAAGGAGCCTACAGCCATCCTGATGGTGTAATTATGTCGAATTGTCCTAATCTACTATAAGAACAATGAATTGAGATACTTCAGAACAGTGGTTTTTAAATGAGCCTTTTTTTTAAACAACCCGGACCATTTGTTGATAGATTGCAATGAAATGCTATAGAGATCGAGGGTTTGTATTTGTAGGGGAGTCCATACAAGCACTGAATAACGTCACAACAGCCTTTAACACACAAAATGCCAAAATGTGTATTTAAGAAAACCGATATCGTTGCAAACTTTATCTGGCATATTTATATTTGATGTATTGTATGGAACTATTGTCACGAAGTTTGGTCAAACGCGTTTGGTCGAATGAAAGGCTGTGAGACCCACGTTATTGCGTAACGTGATGATGTTTTGACAAAGTATCATAGCTCTATGCCCAGCAAGTGTTCATAGCAACATTGGCCAAGTCTATTGCTCAATAGGCCATATGATGGATATTGCTGTGGTTCACAAAATTAGATGATTGATGCTGCATATACAAAACAGGGTCTGAACTTTTTATGAATCTGATTAATTGTCTAGCGAGCTTTTTACAACGATATAAGATTGACATGGGCATCAATTTATCAAATTCGGATTCTCATTTACAACGCCTTGGTGTAGAAGAGTTTTTAAAGGTATCAATGGTGGTTATCTCTTAGCCGCTGCCTCGATATAGCGACTTTTGTATTCGAAAGTGGTTCATAAACGCATAATACAGCTGCTGGTTGCCTGACGAATCATGCAATTTCAACTATTGTCAAGAATCTGCTTCATCAAATGTTACCTAAGATATCTGTATAAATGCTCATCTAACTTGATATGTTAGGCCTAATAAAATGTCCAATGGTCTGATTCCTTTCATATTTGTATTATCGATCACTTTTCTCGGCTGGAGCATAACGCCAACAACACTTTGATGCATATAACGTGGATGAATTGACCAAACTGGTATTCCAAAATGCTAGCGGCAAGGCCACTCAATACCGCGTTGATGTATTTCACATCCGTCGTTCATTGCTGCTGCTTATGCGTTATACGCAGTTGATGCATTGCAAATCATGTGCTTGACTGATCAAGACTCACTCTTATTTTCGCTGACGGCCCACAAAACACGAATCCTCCTTGTTTTTCCTTTTTCGCTCGGCGTTCAAAACAGATCTGTCACTTTCAGTATTTATGGTTCCTTTCTCCAATCAACAAATGGTGAAATCTAGACATTTCATCAAAACACCCCCTCTTGAATGTCTCCAAACTAATTAACCTTGTAGGCAATGTAGCGTTAGAAGAAATAAATGTCTAAGTCTGATCTTGGATTAAGCACGCCACAAGAGTAACTATGCTGCAAGCCAGACGGGTATTGATCTGATCTGATAGCACTATTTCAGTTTACTGAATAGCTGTATAGTCTACAGTTGCTAAAGCTAATCAGTTTTACTTGCCTGAGATAGCTAGTGTTTTCACCGCATTCAGTTGTTGGAATGGTTTTGAGGTATTTACCACCGTTGGTTATGAAAGATAGTACAATCAACGAGCATTTAGTTTTGTCCCGTGATGCTATATATGAAGTAAGTAGGTTATAAAATGTCATAACGTCGTTCATGACCTCACTTCTCAACCACGCAACGCCGTAAAGATATTGTTTGCCTCCTCTAGTGGAGCGACGAGCGGACCATAAGGGAATGATTGGGTCTCGTGCTTTGACAGCATAATGTGCTCACATTACTTGGGAGTGATTTTTCATTACAAAACATTTGCCAAAACAATCAGTGGCGCTTATAATAGAAGCGAGCACTTGTGCATTCAAATAAATATATAGAAACATCATATTCATACATTTGAAAGTGTAGATGATTTCCACGATAGTATATATTTGTCTGGGTTCAACCATTCACAGTTCTCATGGTTTAGGCTTGATGTAAATCCATTAGTTTACGTACTTTGAATGTATGTCAACAACTAAAAGTAATCGGAAATGACAACCCTCACTATAACCCAGGCATCAATATATGAAGACCATATAAGTGTTTTCATTTCCGGAAGCTCAAGACCGACCTGTATTGGATGCGTTGTATTTGCTGACAGAGACGTTCATAGTGCAAAAAAGTAGAAACAAATATAAATACAAGGCAATACCATGGTTCTGAACTACTTGCAACGAGATCTTCTAATAGTTGCATTAGAGAATTATATGAAAAATTAATGTATTTGTTTTGACCTTTCGATTACTTAATATACAACCTGGTGTTACCTGTAAATTATTGAATATATAACGACATATCTAGAAAGCATCATGCAACACAGACATACTTTATTTGGGAATGGGGTGATTCAGGCGTGACACAAGCATGGAGTAAAATATATTCTAGGTCCACACGTTAATATATCAATAATAACTAACGGCAAAAGAACAAAAGGACAAACCCATATGGAATGTACATTAAGCAATAAATGCACAATATCCTACGGCGACAATGGTCTTCATTCAATATTGCAGCCCGACAACATTTAGTCTTGATATACCTACTTCTCGTAGCACTAAATGCCTGTTGCAAACTGCTTCTATCAGTCGTGGCATTTACAGGCATCTTGTAATATCACTGCTGAAATGCTGCAAAACTACTTTTAATATCGCGACCAACGGCAGTAACAGCTGCCTGCTTGATCCTTAAATGCCAATATCTAGTCTGATTATTCATAGAGTAGGGTTTTTGATGTTGAGAACCATATCTTTTGCAGATGAACAATTCTTGTATTTCTTTTATTCTAATCTGCACGTTAGCAAAACGTACGGGCAAATAAAAATCCCAAAAGGCAAATATCGATAAATAGATCTCATGATTATTTTATGGAAATGGAAAGATATAGCATCAAAATCTCTACCGACAGTAATTATTTACATCCAAAATAGCCCTAATGCATTACTAAAGAGCATCATGCACGACTAGTGTACATGGGTATATCCTTCACAGTTCAGCGTTATGAAGCAGTGCTGATCTTTGATGAATCAGTGTTTATACGGCATCGGTGCAATGTGAAGCCAAGAGCCATATACCATCTCCCTACAGCCTTAGCTCAGTTTCACCAATAGTATCAACATCCACATCAATTCAAAGGCTTTGGTTTACAATACTCTGGAGATGCTTAAAACGAGTTTGGTCATAGAAGATTCGCAGCGTTCAGATCAACAGTTCTATTTATGCAATCAGTAATATTCCTATGTGACAGACAATTCATATGGCGAAGTTTATCTACGTATAAAAACCTCAATTTACATTGCATTTATGTCGAACATGAAAGGAAGGTCAACCATATATGGTTTAAAACATGTGCGTATATGACATTATCACTCACTTTATTCGTTCAACATTTCATTGTTTGCCTGGTAAATTTTCATTTAAATGAATTTTACTTGGATACGACCAACCTCAAATAAATATAATTCCCCCGAGACAAAAGATCCAAATTACTTCAACATGTAACGGCAATTGATCAATGGCACCATTACTAAAGGCTACTGATCTCCTGGGCTTTGATCAATAGCACCATTACTAAAGGCTACTGATCTCCTGAGCTTTGATCAATGGCACCATTGCTAAAGGCTACTGATTTCCTGGGCTTTGATCAATAGCACCATTACTAAAGGCTACTGATCTCCTGGGCTTTGATCAATAGCACCATTGCTAAAGGCTACTGATCTCCTGGGCTTTGATCAATAGCACCATTACTAAAGGCTACTGATCTCCTGGGCTTTGATCAATGGACACCATTGCTAAAGGCTACTGATTTCCTAAGTTTTCATGAAACAATCACGTAGTTTCCGAATTGTAAAGGAAACCTTTATTTACTACTAAACACTGGGTATTACGTTGACCCAATAAGCTAACATTAGATGATGTATCCAAGACGTCTTATTGAACGGCAGGCCTACCCTTAATTGGGACGGCCGAACGGACTGTAGCGTTGTAGGAGCCCCACCCGGGGGGAATGAAACGGCTCCAGAAGCCAAGATAAAAACGGGTGGTGGCCGGACGGGTCAGAAATCCGTTGGCCTTGCACGAAGCTGGCCAATGGCGCTCATCGATGAACCGGTCAGTACAAGAAGAGTTGTAGGTAGCATAGAGGACACTCGAAGGGCCGAAGGTCCTCGACGACCCACCAGTGATTCCAGAGGGAATACCCCAAGTCGCTCAAATCGAAGAGTTTTGGGGAAATATTGTCGGAAACACGGGAGAGGCAGAAGCAATGACCATTGAAGTGAAAGAGTGGCTCGAAGATCAGAAAGGCAAAGCCGGTTCTCGGTGGCGCCCGGAAGTCTCAGAGTTACTAACGGATAAAATATGGGAAAGAATGGTCAAGGAAGCCAAACCGTGGAAAGCGCCAGGTCCCGACGGGGTTCGAAACTTCTGGTGGAAGCGGATCCCAGGGGCAAACAAGGCCCTCAGAGTCATCGTCACAGGTTTCCTGTCGGGTGACTTACCAATACCAGAGTGGCTCTGCGAAGGAAGGAGCACACTGATCTATAAGAAGGGTGACCCGAGTGAACCGGCCAACTACCGGCCAATAGCATGCCTGAACACCATATACAAATTCCTGACGAGCGCCATGGCGAGGTACCTTACCACCTTCCTTATTCAGGAGGAGGTGCTTCCAATAAATCAGCGCGCGTTAAGGAAGGGACAAAGGGGAACATACGATTGTTTGCTAGTTGATCAGATGATGGTCAGCGACGCAAAGATGGGAAGGAAAAACCTTCAAGTCATGTGGTACGACTTCAAGAAGGCATACGATATGGTCCCGCATGTGTGGTTACTGAAGGCGTGTGAAGGGTTAGGATTGTCGACATGGTTCACTCGAACACTCACGGAGATTATAGGGAAGTGGAAAACTCGGTATGTAGTGAGGGAGGGGAAAAAGATGGAAGAAACGGCTGAGGTGAAGTACAAAAGGGGGCTATTCCAAGGCGACGCCTTTGCCCCAGTAGCCTTCTGCCTAACCATCGCACCCCTGAGCGCGGCTCTGAACAAACTGCAAGGATATAAATGCAGAGGGTCTAACGGAGGTCCGGTCAATCATGCGTTCTACATGGACGACCTGAAGATCTGGACCGACCCGAGCCAAGCTCCGGCGTTTCACTCGACAGTAGTCCGCGTATCAAAGGCCATCGGAATGCGCTTAGGAATGGAAAAATGCGCTACCGCCAGGCTGACCCGTGGGAAAGTCGACAGTGGGAAGGACCAAGTTAAAGGACTAGAAGGGCTGCGAGTATTGAAGAAGGGGGACTCCTATACCTACATGGGGGTTCCACAACTGCTTGAGATAGCGGAAGAAGAAGTGACGGGCAGACTAGCCACAGAGTTCAAGGCTGATGTCGAGCGGATATTCAAGTCAAAACTGAACGTCCGTAACAAAGCGTTGGCCTACAACTGGAGGGCAGTCGGCAAACTAGCATACACCCTGGCAACAGGGGCGTGGAACCTCAAGCAGTTAGATGAACTAGAAATCGCAGCGAGAAAGATAATGTCCGATAACTGGGCCTGGTTCTTCGGTACAAGCAGGGACCACTACTACTTGAAGGGAGACCAGGGCGGATGGGGGTTCAAGAGCCTCAGGGTTGAATACCAAGTGGCTTTAGCTTCCCTGTCTAGATACGTTCTAGGGAGCCTAGACCCATTGATACTAGAAGTGCGAGACGTACTCGAGAGCATGTGTAAGAGACTACCTGACAGAGCAACTCTGCTGCAAAGAGCGAAGAAGGTATGGAAGGCTCAGGGTCCAGTTCCAGTACTGGAAGAGATTCCAACAACCAAAAAGCTCAGGGCAGAACAAAAGACAGAATGGCTGGAGTTCCGAGCGAACAAACAGCATGGTGAGTTCAGGAAAACATGTGTCTCGGACGAAACGTACAGATGGTTGAAGGAGGGGAGAGTTGACGCTAGGTCAGCAGCCTACATCTTGGCGGCACAGGACCACGTGACTCGAACAAGAGTACACTGCAAGAAGATAGGGGTGTACCAAGGCTCAACAACGTGCAGGGTGTGCAAAGAGGGACAAGAAACCCTTGACCACATCTTGGCAAAATGCCCTTCCCATAACTTCTCGACCTACAAAGAGAAGCATGACTCAGTATGTAGACAGGTCCAGTACCAGCTAGCAACAGAGACAGGGCTAGTAGGAGCCCCCGCCAAAGGGAGTTGGACAGAAGTACCAGATGTAGTAGAAAATGAAGAGTACAAACTAGTCTGGGACATATGTCTGACAACCACAAAGCGGATGGAGCACCGAAGACCCGATTTATTGCTCTGGGACAAGAAAGAGCGCCGGATCTACATTGTCGAAATCGCTGTGGCACTCGACCACCTGGTGCATGACCGAACTGCAGAGAAGCGAGCACGATACTTCGAGCTAGCAGCAGATATGGCCAGGACGTCTGGCTATACCACACAAGTTGTGCCCATAGTGGTCGGGAACCTAGGCAACGTAGACAGCTTAGAGAAGGAGCTGGAAGGATTTCCTCTGGTAAGAGACAAGAAACGGTTGGTCGGAAACATCCAGCGCACAGCGGTTCTCGCTAGCGCAGGGATAATTCGACAACATCTGGCAAGTAAATAAGAGAGAGTGGCCAAAGATAGCGCCAAGCGGGCGGACGACACGGACGTATGCCCGGGTATTGCCTTGTATACCCGGGACCCTCGGGGCATTAGATGAAGACTGTTGCCTCAAGGTGACCTATGACATGCAATATGCATCCCCTGTATCCAAGTCTTGTACGTACTATTGCATTATGACTGAACTATGAATGAACGGGTATAATACACCGGGTGCAACATGGTCAGTTGCAATAAGGCCGTTGAAAGCAGTATATGTCAATATCAAATAACGTCGGCATGCCTCTCTAAACACGTAGCCTCAAGTTAATGTTTTCTAAACGTATGTGACAGACAATGACTGCAAAGCCACAAGAGAATACCCCTTACACAATGTACTTAAAATTGGCAATACCAAAGCCTCATAAAGATATAACATATGGAAATATATTCATGGAAGCTAACACGAAAGTGACAACACTGTTGTATGATGCCGTTTTCAGCTTTTTATCTTTATGCAGTGTGTAGTTTGTGGTTTTCGTGCATTTGGTCAAGATTCTCATGTTTAATTTTTATGAGTGATATTTTACGTCCACTCATTTAACAGACAGTCAGATTCTCTCTGCTGCTATACGGCCTTACGTCAAACACTTTTCTATAAGATTATTCTAAGTAACAGAATATTTATCGTAGCTGCTGTTGCTTTTTTAGGGTGGATTCATATAATCTATGGAGTAATGCGGGATTATTATGTGATATAACCCAACAAAACCACGATGAACAGTCACGACCATCTGTCGAAAGAATCGGCCTTCACATATTTGAAACATACACCCAAAGGAAAATAGAATTCTGCTTCGTGTCAGAATGGAATACCTCTTCCTCTCGAGTGTCAGTACGTGTGTGTATATATATGTACAAGTGTTTGTGTGTGTGTGTATGTGTGTGGGAATTTGTGTGTGTGTGTTTGTGTGTGCGAATGTGAGTATGTATTGGTTTCTGTGCTTGGAGAAGTGGGGGGAGTGTTTAAGCCCACAAAGCGGAATAGTATAAGGAGTGTATAAGCATCAATTAGTTCATTCTTCATATAAGCGTTTAGTTACGATCATTTTGGTCCATATTACTCTGCAAGATGTACAGTAGAAGTATCCCCTCATGTTGCAGACATATCATGCTTGAATAATCACTGCAAACGTTCTAGTCAAATGACCCAAAGCCAAATTTCTTGGGGCAGATTTAATTAACAACCCTAAGCATTTATCTATCAGACGTATTCCCAATCCGTAAGGTTAGTAAAGCACACTTGTGGTTAAAGCATTTATTACTTGGATGTTGAGGGGTTTACAATGCAGTGATTGAATAACGGGGCAGAAGCCGATTATGTGGTCAATCAACCCTCTGTTTGGGGGTATTAGGTCCTGACAAAAAGAGGCTTATTTCAAAATTAATTGCAGGCAATATCAATTATGCAAGCAATTATATTTCTTCAGGGCAATCCCTTTCTGATGCAAATGCCAGAAAGTTCAATGTGCTAGTTCACAGTGAATATATTTTACAGAGATATTTGTCAGGAAGATATAAATGCGTTTGCCCAAACACAAGGCATTATCAAGCACTTTCCCATACAATGGAATGATTGGTATGATTTTATATCTTAGTTCTAAGCCCAGCAAGTGCATCTAAATTGTAGCATATGGATAGAACTGATTTTTAAAGGTCAAAGTGGTCCTCGCAAGAACCACTCCGCTTAACCACTAGGATCCCATTGTCCACCGACATGAGTCTCAACTGAACGCCAACAGGTGGTCCCCTATTAGTCACCTCTGACGACATGCAGGTGAATACAGTGGGCCTATTCTATCCCCGGACCCTCAGAGTGAAAGGATCCAAATTACCTGAACAGGTAGAAACAACAGATTGATTGCATCATTACTGAAGGCTACTGATCCCCCGGGCTTGCATGAACGTATTGCGGATGTTAGGAATAGTTAAAGGAACAGCTGATACTTACCACCATCCATATTACGTACAATAAAAGAGCTA
>CM067356.1:14226334-14251334 GCA_034190875.2 Urechis unicinctus
GGCAATTAAACATCATCTTCGGGGAAAAACATTTATTAGTCCCCTCATTAATTACTGAAAACAAGGTGTGCTCCTTAACCCACGTGCCATCCACGCGGAAAGTATGAATTACTTATATCATGGTTTCAATTGTAAAAATCCTTAGGCACTTTTTCTATTAGGGGAAATTTAATAAAAAACCTAAATCAAGCTCTCGATCGCAATATATATATATATAATGCATTTTTGGTCATTGGCGACAATTATCCAGTCCACATTTGATAACAAATTCTGGTCTCGTTAACGTCTTGTTAAAAGCTTCTTTTCACTGCCCAATATGAGAATTCTTAGATCCCCTCTAGGAAGCATTCTGTAATCTCGAGCTGGTTACCAAAACTGTTTAGGTCAGGTGGATATATGTTGTGGTAATATATGTCTCAGAGGTCGCCCCCCCCCAGGGTCAAGGTCTCCCATAGTTTTGGTGTTAGAGGAGATGGTGACTGCATTTCCTTAGCAATAAAAGTAGTCGCCACATAACCATGGAGCCTTGGTAGGATATGAATTTCTGTCTTTCCATCGATAATGTAATGTGAGGATAATGTAACTGACAGCACGCAAATATATCCATACTTTTGAAAGTAACATGTTGGATCGTTATATTAATTGAATTTATCAGGAGCGTGTTAACTATTTTTTAATACACTTCACCATCATTATTTCAACTGAGTTGCCATGAACATATATACTGCTGATGGAATAAAGCTATTGTGTTACAATGTTAAACTTGATTTACAAACATGAGAGGTGCTCACAAAGGCTCATATTGCTTCAGGTGCGCAAATTGCATTTATCTCTATAGAAAGTGGCCTTGACTTTGAGGGCTAAGGAAATCTGTCAAAACGTGACCTGATGAAGTTAATTATCATCCTGCCCGAAGCACTTTTGTAAAAAAGGAAATCAAGCAAAACCTGACGGCGATGCACGTTATTATAGATATATAAACATACATATGGGCATATATCTCCATAAAATATAGATAGATAGATAGATATATAATATAAAGCAAACATATATATATATCGACATATATGTATATGTATGTATAAAGCCCATATAGATGTATATATACAAATATATATATTTATGTATGTATATATATATTAACATGTATAAAAAATATATATATATATATATATATATATATATGTATATATATATTATATAAGAGATATTTATGTATAAAATACATATATATTCATATACAATTTGTTGATTTAAAGGGTTATATTATATTCATACATATCTTTATAAAATATTATACATTTATGCATGTGTCTACATGAATACGTATATATATATATATATAAATATAATAAATAATATCTTTTGCATATACATTTATATATATGAATATATGCGTATATATATTTATAAATAGTTATGCATATACATATATATTTGCATAAATCTATATGTTTATATGCACAAAAATGTACATTTATATAGGGTTACATAAATATAGATATAAAAATACATATTAATCATGTATAAATATTATATTACAAAGAATATGTATATTTATATAAATATATATATATCTTTAATAGCTATATATTCATATAATATATATATTAATTATATATATAACCTTATAAATATGCTTGATTAGATCCATATAATAGTTGGTATATACAAACATCTTTATATTGTATATTGTACATAACAATATATCAATTATGTATGTAGTATAATCCTTACATAGGCGTATATGTATTTATACATGAACTATATCTATATATATAGACATTTATGTATATTTTATATGCTATATAGCCTCATAATAGATATATATTTAACATGTATGAATATTATGTAGTCTATATCACTGCATATATAATTTATTGTATATAATGTATATCTATAATGCCATATATATGTAATGTATATATCTGAACTATCTTAATAATATATGCATGTGTCCTATCTATGTTCCTAAATATATTTCTCTCATACCTCTATCTTCCTATATCTATGCAAATCCTAGCATACTATAATCTATATTATATATAGATCTAAACACTATATGCCCCACATATTTCTATATATATTGGGGTCTCATTATATTTCCGCCATACCATAGCTCATCCGTTTCCTATTTGCATCTATCTATATATATATATCTATATATATTATATACTATATTATACCATATATTCCAATCTGTTCAATTACGCTTGGTTTTGATGTTAGTGCACCTGTCGTTTCGCACGTAGGCAGTAGTTGCTGTTGTTATCAATGCATCAGATTCAAATTAATTTAATGAAAACACAAGTGCTATAATATACCATGAGATAGCCCTACAAGACGTATGAGAAGATGTCTAACTCTGTTTGAAAACGACGCAATGTTATGAATATTGAGATTGATTCAGACAACAAAACATACCCAAGTGACTGAGAGTTAGAATGTAATGATGTTCATGGACAATTTTATCCCTTTGTTGTGGGTGATTTCATCCATGGAAAGTAGTTATAGTTTGATAAACGTGGATGCGGTAGAAAGTCCGAAACACAGCGACATGTTTGTTTTCAAGTTCACGCGCATGCTCGGAATGACGTGACCCATCGACGACTATTGCTTCCTGCATCTGAACTCGTAAAGATAAAGCAGATTTTATTCAAAGTGCCTCAACGTGCTTCGCAAGCTTAGCGGGGAGGCAATGCGTCTGAGGCGGTTGAAAATCACGCGACCCAATATTTTCCAAATTGGCGTCATAGCATCGCATTGTTCCGGAAAGGATATATAGATGGCATTTCTTAAAGAATAGCATCGATCGGGGGTAAGCTTTTCGGTGCGCTGTGATTTTTCTTTGTACAGGCTCTTGATATATGTTATTTTCTAGATGCGTAACCTTGTACCTTAGTCAAACGCATGTTTTAATGTGCGCCCTAAATATCGGAGCAGAACGGTATTTATTTATATTACCGTTCAACCGGAGCTAAACCTGAGATAAATGTATGCATTCCTCATTGATTGGTAGCGGTAAAGCAGTTTATGTTTGTAAGTTAATCATACACACCCATTACCCACCCCATCACAATTCACTGGCGGGCACATCCTCACAAAGTGATAATCACCTTATCTGAAGGACGATCGCTTGTTAGGCTAATTGGACATATTATTTGGCGAAACATTGACCTAGATGAGACGTTTTGTCGCCATTATCTTCCGTATTTTGAGGGTGAAAGGATGTTTTTGCCCTATAGGCACTGGAGATGGAAGAAACTGGCGCCACGTGGTTGAGTAGAGTCGTGACCGTTTTCTTGATGAGCACAAGGAAGTAACTATCCAGTCACAATAGCAATCTTTATAGTCTTTTGAATGTGTTATGATTGAGTTCACAATCGTCTGAGAAGACACAACACGCGATTATCAACCAGACAATTGAATACTATGCATTATGATTAATCAGATCGTTTGCCTATTCACACTTTAATCAATTGAATGATTTGTATCTTTCAAGGACCCTCAATGCAGCGTTTCATACATTTCCGTTCTGTAAGTCTTATTATTCACTGCGTAATTAGTTGGATTAGAACAGGGCGTTTAAAATAACTGGGGTAATGCATTTGTAATGGCCATAGGCATTGACATCAAGTTTATAGTCAACTTGACACCAAGTAGGAACCGCAGCAGAGTGTATATGTACAGGTTTAATTTCGCAAAATGAAATTGGTCTGAGGGACGTTTATAACCAGTGGGTCGTAATGGAAACTTGTTCATTGAGTCCTTGAAGTTGGGGACATGGTTCCTGAAAATAGATTCACTCAAACCAAATCAATTTGAAGGTCGTTTTTCAACGCTACAAAGATGTCTGAGTTTTGATATTACAGAAAACAAATCCGTTTGCCTCCACAATATTTGTGAAGCAATAACTTTTTATGCAGTTATTGTGCGCACGGAGCCAGTTTATAATACCAGATCAGGATGAAAACACAAACGTCTGTTTGAGTGGCGAGATTGTGATGAAATGTACCTCTAATAATGAACTCGATAATTTGAAGAAATATGTCTGTTTATTTCTGATTGTGGGTGTAACAATAAGATATCTGTATAGCCAGAACTGTACATGGATGTAGGCTTGGGTATTGCGGGAATTCTGACTGCATCATCCTCAGCGAAAGGGAACGAATTCATGGTCAATCGACCTGGCGCCATGACATGAATGGCCCATCCATTGGCATCATCAACACTCATGGATCATTCCGATATACGGGAGCAGTATGCATGGATAGATATACGCTTGCTTCTGATTATGAATGTTAAGACGCATATCGCTCGGAATTTCCTCACTAGGTATCATATTTTAGCTGTGCGTTTCACACCGGTAGATTTTTACAACAAGCCATAGGGTATTGTACAGATTTGAAGGTAGGGTCCAAACATAGCCTTACTTGGCATGACTTATCCCTTTGTCATATTTGCAACGATCGTACAATGGAAAGCTAATGGTGAACATTTTATCGTGCGATCAGGCTATCTATACAATTCATCATTGTCATTTTTTTTGATATACTATATCAACCCCATAACGTATATCACATGAATAGATTGTAGTCTTGGAAGAGTTTATCAAAAGTTTTTGATCAACACCAACATTGTTATGACCACAGCTTTATAAAAGGTTTTTCGCATTAACACCGGGCTAGAATTTTAGATTAAAACTGACATTCAGCAGGTCTAGCACATTAACTGAACTCCCCACACGAAGAAAGCCATCGTTAGTGAATGTTGTCTACCATTAATCTGCTATTCTATGACTCATGACTGTCAAGTGCCTAGGATCCCTGCAGAGCAGTTGAATGGCTGATGGGAACACTAGGCCCTTTCATAGCAACATTTCATGCTAACGAGATATGTTCGGCAATATACAATTAAAGATCACATGATTGATGAGTCTATGCGATGGCTTTTTAATGTCAATGCTTGAGTGTTCCAGTGACGTACATGGGGATATTTTGCTCCTATGCATAATGGCAATTGGATGGATATCTACGTATGTTAGCACCATGATATATTGAATAACACAGCTTCTCCTCCTAAAGACCAAATCTGCTAGGTACGCACATCACACAGCTCGTGAAACCCGATACATGTTCGCTTACTTGGTCGTCGTTCGTGGATTCATACTATAATAACAAGGTTCTGAATTCAATCTCAACAGGGCGAGATATGTACTTTGCATTAGCAATGATAGGATCCATTACCGATGTGCCTGAGGTTATGTCCGGTTGTGATTCAAAAGTAATTGCACGATGAAACAGCCTTTACATGATACTGTGAAGTTTAAACTAGCGTATAACAACTAATGTTGCTTGTTGATATAAACTGGTTATAAGGATTCAAACCTCGAATCAACCTATCGATATTACGATACAAACGACGACGAGTCGATGCTTTTCCTATATGTTCACGAACTTTTATATCAAAACTGCAATGTTACTTCACCCATGCATGGTATTCATTAAAAAAACAGGCACATTGTTATTGTAATAATCATGGTTAGGCTTCAATTGACTAATGAATATCCAATAGCGTTTACATATTTGTTGCCGACCTGGTGCTTAAGTGTTTTCACGATGAAATGTGTCCCAAAGAAGAACAATGAGTTTGTGCCATGTTGACAACCGCGGTATCCTCTCTTTATTGAGAGCGACATAAAACCCCAGTGGCTTCTTTTTGTTGTCACCTGGTTGTGTATTCAAATCTGGTTTTTGTCTAGCTTGAATCATGTTGTGGAAAAATAGTTACTTTTTTTTATTCACCAGGCAAATGGCGGTTATGTTGAAGATTCATGGTGCAAGGTAATGGGACGCCCTCTCGTGTCTTGTTAAATAGCAAACCAGTCGTTAAATAATGCTTTTCCCAGTATACATAGATGAATAGGTTGCCTTGAACCGCCATCAGTTGAATGCATTGACATACATTATCATGGAATACATCCACTTAGCTAAACAGGCCGTATTTAATAGGTCTGCTGATGCATATATATAATTATCTCTTGTAGTTCCCTTGTAGGCTACAATAATAAGACTCTTCAATTGCCAACCTGTTAATAGTCCTTTTACAGACGACCCCGGTGAATACTTACACGTTATAAGCAGTACTAAATGACACAGCCAAGAAGTCAACAATAAATATTAGATGGTCCAGGATAATCTTCGCTTGGGTCTGTGTCTTTCGAAATATATATTTCGTTTCATCTTGTAAAAAGAATTTTCTTAGGTACATTTATGTGGTGGCAAATCTACAGCTTTGATTTAGTACCCAGATGTAAGACTGTTTCTCCTATCTACGAAATGCATTGCCCCTCTCTAATAGAATATATCTAGCCTTAGCACTAGTCCAATCACTGCAATATTTACCAATATCGATGTTGGTGAAGTACATTTATACATTCATATTCCCCCCCCCAAAACCTCTACAACGAGACAGGCTAAGTAAGGTTATTGCTCCATCAATTGAGCTAATAATGCCTAGCATGACTAGGAGTGCTAGAGATCTACCAGGTGTTCTTGTGTTTCCAACCAGCTGCAATCTTTAATATGTCCTTTGGCGAGGTAAATGGTCAACCTTAGTGGATGATAAACAGCTAAGTGAGAGATTGAAAACACACACATTTTGTTCAAATAATAAATCAATCCAAGCATTTTATCGATTTACCACTTCACAAAATACTTATTCGTCTTCTTGAACAATCTACTCAGGCATCGCTTGCGGGAAGGTCCGGTCAAATAACACTCCTCTGCATACCATCCAAATGCATTATCAGTCAAGTTGATGTCGTTGAGACGGCAAAGTATGAAAGCTTGTGTTGAACGATACAAATTGGTTGGTCGTTGAAAGATACTAATAAGTAAATTCATTGAAGTGTGACTGACAGAGAATAGATTGGAGAGAATGTGAGATTTTCACAGGGACGGAGTTGATCATGAGAATGAGCTAATCGGCGGAGGGTGGGGATTGTTTTACTAGTTCTTCCTGTTCCTCAATCAGTCAATAGTCGAATATAGAGTCAGGCAAGTCCGAATAAAGTGGCATCAACATTGAAAGGTTTGTCGACAAATGTAACGTTAGAACGATGCTATCACAGGTACGTTGTTATTGAAATGTTTGTGGTGAAGATGCGTATTGTGGTATGTACAACAAGACAATCGCATCAGGTTCATGCTCTTGGACCATGCTGCTCAACGGTAATTTGCTGGACGTCAGTTCTAGCGCGTCGTGTTTTTTTGCAAACTCGTGTGGGCAGTGGTTTTGCACCATTTTGACGATGGCACTGTTCCAGCTCCACAATTACTACACCCAAGAACAAAGCCGAATATTATCTCATTACTGTCATCAGCGAAACACCCCGACAGTTAATTTCACCTGTGTTGCGTGCTAACACAATTATGCACTATAGCATGTACTATTGCGTGATTAGCTTTGACGGAGAGAGTTAATTCTTTCTATTCATCCGGAGAACGGCTGCTATGCTGGCGAGTACCACGACGCCTGGTTATGCGACGCCCTCTTTCATCATGAGGTATCAGTTGTAACGTAAGCCTTTGGCGGTACTCAAAGTAGAATGGAATGCCTTAAACCATCATCCGTTGAACTTAATGCCAATCATTATCACGGAATAAATCCCCTTAGCCAAACTGGCCATGATTCATGCGCTGTTACAGGTAATCGGATGTAAGCCTCTCTGATAACTTGCCATAAATTGTCCTTTGTTTATTGGTAGACCCACAAACTGCCCTTTTGAGAGGGTCGTAAATAATATGCTAATACGTGTCTTTGTACATATCCGATGGATGAATTCACTAAACCACACAGCTAGAGGTAAAGGTCAATAGTAATGGCTTTGGATTACACTTTCGTTAATGTTTGTTGATTTGGAAAGGGGTAAATTCACTGATTATAGGGAGTTTGGTTGTCAATAGAGAGTGTAACGGTTTTTGAGCAAAGGAACGTCCTTTCTTTCTGTGTAGCTGAAACATATGACTGTACCTACTTGTCTAGGAGCAATCGTTTCATCTGCAGCCAGAATATTTAGCATACGAATGAATATAGCAGCAGCCAGATAATTCAGCATTTTCAGTAAATCACACAGCTAGGGCTGCGGTCAGAGTATTAGACAAACAAACGAATTTGGCTGCGGTCAGACTATTGACATTGTCACACTCGTTCCGACAATGAAATAAACCTGGCATATGTGACATGGAATAAATTTGTCTCTACTAACAGCTGCAATATCTATGCAGTCTATACCGATGGTTGTGTGTAACATTATATTCATGTCATCAGAATGTTTCCCCCAGCCTCTAAGAAAAGTCTTGTTAAAAGGCTTTTGTTACAGTAAATGACGTTTGTACAGTAATAGTTATTCAAATCATTATCAATCAACTATTCTGAAATATACTGAAATCCTTTGCGATATTAAGTGGAATATATTACAGCATCAAATATCAGATGACACAAAACACTCATTATCTCATCACAAACTCTCAAGTTGCGTTGTTTATTGCAACGAAATAGGGTTATTCGATTTGAACTAAATGTATGACATAACAGAAAGCTGCTTAGCATCTAACTATGTTAACTGTTAAGGCGACGCAAAACTTATAGATTGTTTGATTACCAAGCAGCAATTGAATGATATCCATTTAAACGAGGTCAATCTCATTAACCTCGCGTCTTCATACTCGTGATTTTTTCAATTTACACCTTATCACCTTATCAAACTTATCTTGTGCGGGCAATGTATTCAGCGGTAACGATCCAGGCAACCCATGTTGCCTTTTGTGCGACTGACAAAGTCAATAAGAAAAATATTGGCGTTATGAATGCGCCCAAAGCTTAATTTTATAACTTAACAGCGTTTTACGGCAACTATGAATCCAATATATATGAGAAAGGATGGTTCAGCATTTCATTGATGTGTACTTTAGCGAATGCCAAAAGTATAGATGTGAAATGTTAAATTTTGCCTTTCTAGAAATTCAATCTACGTGACGCGGTATGGAGAAATTGCATTAATCATACAATAGCCTGACTAAAACTGAGGGTCGGAGAAGCGTCGGAAATGAGGCATTAATGCGGAAAGGGTGACAAGCTTTATCCAAAGCTGCTGCAGGTGCACAAGTACATTATCTTAATCACAAGTTTCATAAATCATTCAACTCCTACACTTAAACAGCTCATTTACATTCCCTACGCTCGTGTGAAATAGAATTATACAAGCAAAGTCATTCAATTCATAGTAAGCGGCTATATTGCCAATTATATTTATTTAATGCAGCCGTATCTTGATGCATTTTCATTAATGCATCAACGTAAAAGAGCTCTATTGCTCATATTTATCTGTGTATTGAAAATAGATAATGAACAGCCGCTCATGCATCAACGAACTCGGGTTATTAGTTGCCCCAGTTGGCGGAGACATCTATATCTGTGAATGAAATACAGAATGTTGTCGGTTCCAAATAACACAGTAGACTCTGGCCGTTACCATATTGAGTGTTTAATATTTGAACTGTGTGCCCTTTCAATGATATACTGATAGCTGCCTTTTCCAGTCATCTTTTACTAACCGAGATTCCAACGATCCACTTTATTACTTAAATCCACAAATATTCATAATTTTCTCTCGTTGATGCGAGTATCGATAGTGTTATCATCCATTCGAATATAATTTCAAATATAGACTGACTTGTTGGTGACGTTGCCACCCTGTCAAAGATAAGAATTATTTAGCAGATTCTGTACAATGGGCTGTCTTGTGTCACATTAACCGCCCTGGGAAATATTTTGTGAAACATGGTGCAGCTTAAACCTCTAAGCCGTTTTATTAAGATATACGGTTTCCGTCGTGAGGACTGATAGGGGAATTCAGCATAAACATTATTAGCGACAATAGAATGTACAACATGTTACTGACATCCATACGTTTGGCAGTATAGGTCATCTTGATTTTCAACAATGTAATGTTCGATATGGCTTTTTCATCAATCGGATTGGTGCGTAAGAAAATCATTTATTCATCATAAATACTAAATATACAGATGAAGTTTGTGAGTGCGGTATTTGAATATATTACAACATCTGTCCTCGTGAGCAGTGATTGCTATGGCCAAAGCCTGGTGCGTGTTTGTGAGGCTCATAGTGTAGAACAGATGCGAAAAAAACGTTCCCCATATCCAGCAAACAACTTTTAAAATTAATATGATTGCCAGTTCGTTTTTTGTTGGCATCGTTCCTGATTAAGTGCTCCCTGTGCCGTAACTTAGCTTTATATCTGCCCGGGAAGAGTTCGTCGAACACAAGGCTATTATGGTTGGGATCTGCGTCAATGAGAAGGATATTCCGGTCTGATGGTCTGCATCCAATCGATTGAGCCTGACAATCCATCGTGTGGACCTTAGAGAATACTGTAACTGAGCCGCTAACATGGCCGCCCATTAACGTGAAATTTTTCAAAGGATAAGCGGAGATAGAGGTCAAAATGACGGACCATACATCTCAATAATCAAATTACTCTGTATGCTACAGAGGGCAAAGCATCGTTTACGGTTTATGTGGGTGTGAGGACAGACCAAACATTTATTATATTCAATTACTTGAAAAGCTAAACAGGACAAGGTTATCATATGAGCTATAATACTGCTGAATCCCGCATTGTTAATATAGATTAATCAGCCATCAATTTGAAAATTAAGGTGAATCTATTTGTCAATGTGGAAATAATTGAATCAACGCATATCGGAGGAAACCAATCCTCTTCCATCGTGACAATAACATTAAACGCCCGAGCAAGCTCGGCATATACGTAATGAATGTTTGTTAATGCATCAAAATAGTGTAATTTTTCAACCGCATTGTGATGTGCCACAACAACAGTACATTCATACTTAGAGCACATGTGCACGACGCTGTCTGAAACATTGCTTCCATTCAATACTCTACATATGTGCAGACTTGTAGGTAGCAGTTTAGATCACTGCTGACATCATGGGTTCTAGTGACATCGATCGGGTGCATTTCAGCAGAAACGTGAGTTTTGATTTGGGCTAAAAAAAGCTACACATCGATTTAATGCTCAGAGTATAGTTCATTATACCAATTTGGTGGTCAAAGTCTCAAATACCCGTTTTCAATGAGATACTGGGTTATTACTGATAATCTTCGGGCTCAGTCAATGACAGCATGTTATAGAATACAGGGAAACCATTCTGTGAAAAGAGCAATGTGGGCCACCTCGTAATTGATACCGGAGACATTGCAGATGCAGTAGTAATCGACACTGTGAACCAGACAAATCCCATCACGTATCACATTAAGAGGAACAACATTCCTCCATTTAGCTGACCTCCAGTCCTTGAGAAATCTAGGCCTCAAGACGCTATAGATGACTGGATGAAGCCTCTGGAACGATTAGCAGTATTGCTGTATGGCCGACTTAGCAGCCATAAATCAGTCAATCAGACACACAAGCAACTCGTTATCCAAGAAGGGAGAACAATTGATGGACAAATGGTAATTTTGCAATATATATTAAGTAACAAGACTATCGTAGTTAAAGTGTTGTATTTTATAAGCCTATTATAATATACTTTACGTCCCTCATTGTTACATTCATTGATAACAAGTCAACGAACTAATAGCATTCTTCACACGCTATATTGCTACTTGTGGTATATTGTTCCATCGCTGAAGTCATTAGAGAATGGAATTTATGAACCAGTCAAACGCAACAGCTTATGTGTGATACTCAACGTGAATTAACTCACTAACGTAGAATAGGGCTACACCTGTAATAAAACATCAAAAACACCTATCTTTCAGCATGCCATATTAGTAGTAGTGATATTTGAAGCAGAATACCATTAAACCATAGGAAAGCAGCACCACCAGAAGCATCTTTGAATATACTACTGCTGTAGCAGGAAGCGTGGATGCACGAATTGGTGAGCTTAGGAAGCGATTAAAACATTATAAATTATAAATTAAATAATTTGTTTACAGAACGGCGAGAACACCTCGGTATTGCATAAGTGAGCGCTAGCGAAGTAGAGAAGATTTTGATAAAAAGTTAAGAGCTAATAGGAATGAGCCTCTTAGCTATTGTTGGTTATTAAGATATGAAAATTGTATTTATTTTCTGCACCTATTCAAGATGCTTATCAGAATTCATACCTGCGCATTACAAAATAGGCAGCGGCCTGATGCTGTCATTTTGAATGCAGCACGTTGAATAGTCACAGCTGCTCCAGTTCTGACTTAGCAATAGTTGCAATAGGTCGCAAGGGCATAGCATTTATTTATGCGAGTTTCAGTCGGTATGTTTTTACAGTGAGGCATTTACGTGACATTTAGCAATCACGATGGTACAGCGAGGTGTTTGGGTCGTCTTTAATAATGCATTCCTTTCCTAAAAACAACTATTGGACAAACGCTTATGTACAAATTGTGCATCGTGGCTAGTTTTTATATTATCTACATGCTTGTTAGGGTTCGTATCGTCCACTCCACACGGTCGTGCTATCAATCCAGAATGTCTATTGTTCAAATATTTGATATATGTGTTTAAATAAGATATGACCAGGAAAGATTGTGGTTGCTGCCTCTAATATTTGGCAACCAGTTGCGCATTGAAGTGTCTGGGTCAGATTTATTTAGGGGATCTGACCACCAGCTTTGCCATTCTGCTTTGTAACAAGGGCTTTATTACATGGATGAAGACTAACAATGAATGGACGGCTGAGTTGTATAATCGATGGCTTGAACTACCCCCAGCATGTACGCATATCGCAATATTCCTAGATAATGGCCGATGGAATTGAAGCCAGATGCCTATCGGTCTCGCGCGTGTGATACAATATAAACTGTCTATTCAGAAACTACCATACAGGAGGACGTTATGCATTGATTGAGCAACCTTCATACCACGGGGTGTTGGTTCCGTCCATAAGTTCACGCTCGGACAGATGTATGGCATTAATTGTAATTATATGAATGGTACAGATCACTGAATCAATGCCTAGATTAAAACCACCGATTCAGCAAGTTCATCATATATTGTTACCCTGACAATTTGCCTTGGTTATTTACGGCAGCAGAGCATTGTTTTACTGTAAAACATGGCGTTATTTTCTTTGCACTTAAGTCATTGCATTTTACCATAGTTTTACCAAACCTTATTGTGTGAATGCATGTGCATCTTAACTTTTTCAAAAAGAAAGTATTAATTCATGTTCATGTGTCGGGGCTATAACCGCAATGAATGATGATCCTATGTTCACAACGACGTCCAGCGTCTCATTATTCTATCCTCAGGTCATCAATCATGATACGCTTTTCTAACTGCATTTTTTTTCTTGTCACCATTAACAGCATTATGTTTAACGTATAATGGCATACCTTTATGCTTTGCATTCCGTGAAAGGCGAAAGAATTAAATGATGCAACATGGGACATGGATGCATAGCCACGGTACTATTAAGTGTACCTACCACTGGTCCGATGACCGCATCGAATATGACTCATACCACAAATGTAATTATTTCTGCCTTTAGTGTCATATAATTACATTCGCAGTGTTACCTGCACCAAGATAATGCAATTACAAAGTCCCAACATGCATTTTGATTTTGATTCACGTTTAGCATGTTAATACACAAATCAATTAAATTGTAGCAGGCATACCGCGAATAGTTTGGTAATCTGCGTCGAAAAGCAAAATCTTCTACCCCAACTACCTCCGGTTGACATTTGCATTATACCTAAAATATGCTTTAAAGTAGTCATCCATTAGTTATAAGCTTAGCCGGTGACACATTATAATTTCCAAGCTCTTAGTTTGCCTTGCTTCAAGATGAATAAAAGCGTTAATATGAACCTTTTTGCCTGAAACGTTGACGCTTTAAGATAAGCACACCTCACTTTACACATTAGCACACACAAATATATTCACACAAACACATATATAAATATATTTATATAGATACATGTATCTATTATAAATATATTTATATGTGTTTGTGTGAATATATTCGTGTGCTAATGTGTAAAGTGAGGTGTGCTTATCTTAAAGCGTCAACGTTTCAGGCAAAAAGATTCATATTAACTCTTTTATTCATCTTGAAGCAAGGCAAACTAAGAGCTTGGAAATTATAATGTGTCACCGGCTAAGCTTATAACTAATGGATGACTACTTTAAAGCATATTTTAGGTATAATGCAAATGTCAACCGGAGGTTGTTGGGGTAGAAGATTTTGCTTTTCGACGCAGATTACCAAACTATTCGCGGTATGCCTGCTACAATTTAATTGATTTGTGTATTAACATGCTAAACGTGCATCAAAATCAAAATGCATGTTGGGACTTTGTAATTTCATTATCTTGGTGCAGGTAACACTGCGAATGTAATTATATGACACTAAAGGCAGAAATAATTACATTTGTGGTATGAGTCATATTCGATGCGGTCATCGGACCAGTGGTAGGTACACTTAATAGTACCGTGGGTATGCATCCATGTCCCTTGTTGCATCATTTAATTCTTTCGCCTTTTACGGAATGCAAAGCATAAAGGTATGCCATTATACGTTAAACATAATGCTGTTAATGGTGACAAGAAAAAAGATTCAGTTAGAAAAGCGTATCATGATTGATGACCTGAGGATAGAATAATGAGACGCTGGACGTCGTTGTGAACATAGGATCATCATTCATTGCGGTTATAGTCCCGACACTGTGAACATGAATTAATACTTTCTTTTTGAAAAAGTTAAGATGCACATGCATTCACACAATAAGGTTTGGTAAAACTATGGTAAAATGCAATGACTTAATTGCAAAGAAAATAACGCCATGTTTTACAGTAAAACAATGCTCTGTTGCCGTAAATAACCAAGGCAAATTGTCAGGGTAACAATATATGATGAACTTGCTGAATCGGTGGTTTTAATCTAGGCATTGATTCAGTGATCTGTACCATTCATATAATTACAATTAATGCCATACATCTGTCCGAGCGTGAACTTATGGACGGAACCAACAACACCCCGTGGTATGAAGGTTGCTCAATCAATGCATAACGTCCTCCTGTATGGTAGTTTCTGAATAGACAGTTTATATTGTATCACACGCGCGAGACCGATAGGCATCTGGCTTCAATTCCATCGGCCATTATCTAGGAATATTGCGATATGCGTACATGCTGGGGGTAGTTCAAGCCATCGATTATACAACTCAGCCGTCCATTCATTGTTAGTCTTCATCCATGTAATAAAGCCCTTGTTACAAAGCAGAATGGCAAAGCTGGTGGTCAGATCCCCTAAATAAATCTGACCCAGACACTTCAATGCGCAACTGGTTGCCAAATATTAGAGGCAGCAACCACAATCTTTCCTGGTCATATCTTATTTAAACACATATATCAAATATTTGAACAATAGACATTCTGGATTGATAGCACGAACGTGTGGAGTGGACGATACGAACCCTAACAAGCATGTAGATAATATAAAAACTAGCCACGATGCACAATTTGTACATAAGCGTTTGTCCAATAGTTGTTTTTAGGAAAGGAATGCATTATTAAAGACGACCCAAACACCTCGCTGTACCATCGAGATTGCTAAATGTCACGTAAATGCCTCACTGTAAAAACATACCGACTGAAACTCGCATAAATAAATGCTATGCCCTTGCGACCTATTGCAACTATTGCTAAGTCAGAACTGGAGCAGCTGTGACTATTCAACGTGCTGCATTCAAAATGACAGCATCAGGCCGCAGCCTATTTTGTAATGCGCAGGTATGAATTCTGATAAGCATCTTGAATAGGTGCAGAAAATAAATACAATTTTCATATCTTAATAACCAACAATAGCTAAGAGGCTCATTCCTATTAGCTCTTAACTTTTTATCAACATCTTCTCTACTTCGCTAGCGCTCACTTATGCAATACCGAGGTGTTCTCGCCGTTCTGTAAACAAATTATTTAATTTATAATTTATAATGTTTTAATCGCTTCCTAAGCTCACCAATTCGTGCATCCACGCTTCCTGCTACAGCAGTAGTATATTCAAAGATGCTTCTGGTGGTGCTGCTTTCCTATGGTTTAATGGTATTCTGCTTCAAATATCACTACTACTAATATGGCATGCTGAAAGATAGGTGTTTTTGATGTTTTATTACAGGTGTAGCCCTATTCTACGTTAGTGAGTTAATTCACGTTGAGTATCACACATAAGCTGTTGCGTTTAATTGGTTCATAAATTCCATTCTCTAATGACTTCAGCGATGGAACAATATACCACAAGTAGCAATATAGCGTGTGAAGAATGCTATTAGTTCGTTGACTTGTTATCAATGAATGTAACAATGAGGGACGTAAAGTATATTATAATAGGCTTATAAAATACAACACTTTAACTACGATAGTCTTGTTACTTAATATATATTGCAAAATTACCATTTGTCCATCAATTGTTCTCCCTTCTTGGATAACTAGTTGCTTGTGTGTCTGATCTATGGCTGCTAAGTCGGCCATACAGCAATAGTGCTAATCGTTCCAGAGGCTTCATCCAGTCATCTATAGCGTCTTGAGGCCTAGATTTCTCAAGGACTGGAGGTCAGCTAAATGGAGGAATGTTGTTCCTCTTAATGTGATACGTGATGGGATTTGTCTGGTTCACAGTGTCGATTACTACTGCATCTGCAATGTCTCCGGTATCAATTACGAGGTGGCCCACATTGCTCTTTTTACAGAATGGTTTCCCTGTATTCTATAACATGCTGTCATTGACTGAGCCCGAAGATTATCAGTAATAACCCAGTATCTCATTGAAAACGGGTATTTGAGACTTTGGTATAATGAACTATACTCTGAGCATTAAATCGATGTGTAGCTTTTTTTAGCCCAAATCAAAACTCACGTTTCTGCTGAAATGCACCCGATCGATGTCACTTGAACCCATGATGTCAGCAGTGATCTAAACTGCTACCTACAAGTCTGCACATATGTAGAGTATTGAATGGAAGCAATGTTTCAGACAGCGTCGTGCACATGTGCTCTAAGTATGAATGTACTGTTGTTGTGGCACATCACAATGCGGTTGAAAAATTACACTATTTTTATGCATTTACAAACATTCATTACGTATATGCCAAGCTTGCTCGGGCGTTTAATGTTATTGTCACGATGGAAGAGGATTGGTTTCCTCCGATATGCGTTGATTCAATTATTTCCACATTGACAAATAGATTCACCTTAATTTTCAAATTGATGGCTGATTAATCTATATTAACAATGCGGGATTCAGCAGTATTATAGCTCATATGATAACCTTGTCCTGTTTAGCTTTTCAAGTAATTGAATATAATAAATGTTTGGTCTGTCCTCACACCCACATAAACCGTAAACGATGCTTTGCCCTCTGTAGCATACAGAGTAATTTGATTATTGAGATGTATGGTCCGTCATTTTGACCTCTATCTCCGCTTATCCTTTGAAAAATTTCACGTTAATGGGCGGCCATGTTAGCGGCTCAATTACAGTATTCTCTAAGGTCCACACGATGGATTGTCAGGCTCAATCGATTGGATGCAGACCATCAGACCGGAATATCCTTCTCATTGACGCAGATCCCAACCATAATAGCCTTGTGTTCGACGAACTCTTCCCGGGCAGATATAAAGCTAAGTTACGGCACAGGGAGCACTTAATCAGGAACGATGCCAACGAAAAACTAACTGGCAATCATATTAATTTTAAAAGTTGTTTGCTGGATATGGGGAACGTTTTTTTCGCATCTGTTCTACACTATGAGCCTCACAAACACGCACCAGGCTTTGGTCATAGCAATCACTGCTCACGAGGACAGATGTTGTAATATATTCAAATACCGCACTCACAAACTTCATCTGTATATTTAGTATTAATGTTGAATAAATTATTTTCTTACGCACCAATCCGATTGATGAAAAAGCCATATCGAACATTACATTGTTGAAAATCAAGATGACCTATATAGCCAACGTATGGATGTCAGTAACATGTTGTACATTCTATTGCCGCTAATAATGTTTATGCTGAATTCCCCTATCAGTCCTCACGACGGAAACCGTATATCTTAATAAAACGGCTCAGAGGTTTAAGCTGCACCATGTTTCACAAAATATTTCCCAGGGCGGTTAATGCGAAACAAGGCAGCCCATTGTACAGAATCTGCTAAATAATTCTTATCTTTGACAGGGTGGCAACGTCACCAACAAGTCAGTCTATATTTGAAATTATATTCGAATGGATGATAACACTATCGATACTCGCATCAACGAGAGAACATTATGAATATTTGTGGATTTAAGTAATAAAGTGGATCGTTGGAATCTCGGTTAGTAATAGATGACTGGAAAAGGCAGCTATCAGTATATCATTGAAAGGGCACACAGTTCAAATATTAAACACTCAATATGGTAACGAACCGCCAACATTCTGTATTTCATTCACAGATATAGATGTCTCCGCCAACTGGGGCAACTAATAACCCGAGTTCGTTGATGCATGAGCGGCTGTTCATTATCTATTTTCAATACACAGATAAATATGAGCAATAGAGCTCTTTTACGTTGATGCATTAATGAAAATGCATCAAGATACGGCTGCATTAAATAAATATAATTGGCAATATAGCCGCTTACTATGAATTGAATGACTTTGCTTGTATAATTCTATTTCACACGAGCGTAGGGAATGTAAATGAGCTGTTTAAGTGTAGGAGTTGAATGATTTATGAAACTTGTGATTAAGATAATGTACTTGTGCACCTGCAGCAGCTTTGGATAAAGCTTGTCACGCTTTCCGCATTAATGCCTCATTTCCGACGCTTCTCCGACCCTCAGTTTTAGTCAGGCTATTGTATGATTAATGCAATTTCTCCATACCGGCGTCACGTAGATTGAATTTCTAGAAAGGCAAAATTTAACATTTCACATCTATACTTTTGGCATTCGCTACAGTACACATCTATGAAATGCTGAACCATTGTTTCTCATATATATTGGATTCATAGTTGCAGTAAAACGCTGTTAAGTTATAAAATTAAGCTTTGGACGCATTCATAACGCCAATTTTTTTCTAATTGACATTGTCAGTCGCACAAAAGGCAACATGGGTTGCCTGGATCGTTACCGCTGAATACATTGCCCGCACAAGATAAGTTTGATAAGGTGATAAGGTGTAAATTGAAAAAATCACGAGTATGAAGACGCGAGGTTAATGAGATTGACCTCGTTTAAATGGATATCATTCAATTGCTGCTTGGTAATCAAACCATCTATAAGTTTTGCGTCGCCTTAACAGTTAACATAGTTAGATGCTAAGCAGCTTTCTGTTATGTCATACATTTAGTTCAAATCGAATAACCCTATTTCGTTGCAATAAACAACGCAACTTGAGAGTTTGTGATGAGATAATGGGTGTTTGTGTCATCTGATATTTGATGCTGTAATATATTCCACTTAATATCGCAAAGGATTTCAGTATATTTCAGAATAGTTGATTGATAATGATTTGAATAACTATTACTGTACAAACGTCATTTACTGTAACAAAAGCCTTTTAACAACACTTTTAATAGAGGCTGGCGGAAACATTTCATGACATGAATATAATGTTACACACAACCATCGGTATAGACTGCATAGATATTGCAGCTGTTAGTAGAGACAAATTTATTCCATGTCACATATGCCAGGTTTATTTCATTGTCGGAACGAGTGTGACAATGTCAATAGTCTGACCGCAGCCAAATTCGTTTGTTTGTCTAATACTCTGACCGCAGCCCTAGCTGTGTGATTTACTGAAAATGCTGAATTATCTGGCTGCTGCTATATTCATTCGTATGCTAAATATTCTGGCTGCAGATGAAACGATTGCTCCAAGACAAGTAAGTACAGTCATATGTTTCAGCTACACAGAAAGAAAGGACGTTCCTTTGCTCAAAACCGTTACACTCTCTATTGACAACCAAACTCCCTATAATCAGTGAATTTACCCCTTTTCCAAATCGACAAACATTTACGAAAGTGTAATCCAAAGCCATTACTATTGACCTTTACCCCTAGCTGTGTGGTTTAGTGAAATGCTGCTTATTCATCCATCAGATATGTATGTAGAAAGACACGTATTAGCATATTATTTACGACCCTCTCAAAAGGGCAGTTTGTGGGTCTACCAATAAACAAAGGACAATTTATGGCAAGTTATCAGAGAGGCTTACATCCGATTACCTGTAACAGCGCATGAATCATGGCCAGTTTGGCTAAGGGGATTTATTCCGTGATAATGATTGGCATTAAGTTCAACGGATGATGGTTTAAGGCATTCCATTCTACTTTGAGTACCGCCAAAGGCTTACGTTACAACTGATACCTCATGATGAACGAGGGCGTCGCATAACCAGGCGCCGTGGTACTCGCCAGCATAGCAGCCGTTCTCCGGGTGAATAGAAAGAATTAACTCTCTCCATCAAATCTAATCACGCAATAGTACATCTTATAATGCATAATCGTGTTAGCACGCAACACTGGTGAAATTAACTGTCGGGGTGTTTTGCTAATGACAGCAATGAGATAATATTCGGCTTTGTTCTTGGGTGTAGTAATTGTGGAACTTAAGCAGTGCCATCGTCAAAATGGTGCAAAACCACTGCCCACACGAGTTTGCAAGAAAACACGACGCGCTAGAACTGACGTCCAGCAAATTACCGTTGAGCAGCATGGTCAAGAGCATGAACCTGATGCGATTGTCTTGTTGTACATGCCACAATACGCATCTTCACCACAACATTTCAATAACAACGTACCTGTGATAGCATCGTTCTAACGTTACATTTATCGACAAACCTTTCAATGTTGATGCCACTTTATTCGGACTTGCCTGACTCTATATTCGACTATTGACTGATTGAGGAACAGGAAGAACTAGTAAAACAATCCCCACCCTCCGCCGATTAGCTCATCTTCTCAGGGTGATCAACTCCGTCCCTGTGAAAATTGAATACCACGCATCACATTCATTCCAATCTATTCTCTGTCAGTCACACTTCAATGAATTTACTTATTAGTATCTTTCAACGACCAACCAATTTGTATCGTTCAACACAAGCTTTCATACTTTGCCGTCTCAACGACATCAACTTGACTGATAATGCATTTGGATGGTATGCAGAGGAGTGTTATTTGACCGACCTTCCCGCAAGCGATGCCTGAGTAGATTGTTCAAGAAGACGAATAAGTATTTTGTGAAGTGGTAAATCGATAAAATGCTTGGATTGATTTATTATTTGAACAAAATGTGTGTGTTTTCAATCTCTCACTTAGCTGTTTATCATCCACTAAGGTTGACCATTTACCTCGCCAAAGGACATATTAAAGATTGCAGCTGGTTGGAAACACAAGAACACCTGGTAGATCTCTAGCACTCCTAGTCATGCTAGGCATTATTAGCTCAATTGATGGAGCAATAACCTTACTTAGCCTGTCTCGTTGTAGAGGTTTTGGGGGAATATGAATGTATAAATGTACTTCACCAACATCGATATTGGTAATTATTGCAGTGATTGGACTAGTGCTAAGGCTAGATATATTCTATTAGAGAGGGGCAATGCATTTCGTAGATAGGAGAAACAGTCTTACATCTGGGTACTAAATCAAAGCTGTAGATTTGCCACCACATAAATGTACCTAAGAAAATTCTTTTTACAAGATGAAACGAAATATATATTCGAAAGACACAGACCCAAGCGAAGATTATCCTGGACCATCTAATATTTATTGTTGACTTCTTGCTGTGTCATTTAGTACTGCTTATACGTGTAAGTATTCACCGGGGTCGTCTGTAAAAGGACTATTAACAGGTTGGCAATTGAAGAGTCTTATTATTGTAGCCTACAAGGGAACTACAAGAGATAATTATATATATGCATCAGCAGACCTATTAAATACGGCCTGTTTAGCTAAGTGGATGTATTCCATGATAATGTATGTCAATGCATTCAACTGATGGCGGTTCAAGGCAACCTATTCATCTATGTATACTGGGAAAAGCATTATTTACGACTGGTTGCTATTTAACAAGACACGAGAGGGCGTCCCATTACCTTGCACCATGAATCTTCAACATAACCGCCATTTGCCTGGTGAATAAAACAAGTAACTATTTTTCCACAACATGATTCAAGCTAGACAAAAACCATGATTGAATACACAACCAGGTGACAACAAAAAGAAGCCACTGGGGTTTTATGTCGCTCTCAATAAAGAGAGGATACCGCGGTTGTCAACATGGCACAAACTCATTGTTCTTCTTTGGGACACATTTCATCGTGAAAACACTTAAGCACCAGGTCGGCAACAAATATGTAACGCTATTGGATATTCATTAGTCAATTGAAGCCTAACCAGATTATTACAATAACAATGTGCCTGTTTTTTTAATGAATACCATGCATGGGTGAAGTAACATTGCAGTTTTGATATAATTTTCGTGAACATATAGGAAAAGCATCGACTCGTCGTCGTTTGTATCGTAATATCGATAGGTTGATTCGACAAGGTTTGAATCCTTACATAACCAGTTATATCAAAAAGCAACAGAGAGCTATTTAAACTGTCACAGTATTTTGAAAAGGAATAAACGTCTGGGCTGTGTCGTTATCATGTTCATCGTGCAATTACTTTTGAATCACAACCGGACATAACCTCAGGCACATCGGGAATGGATCCTATCATTGCTAATGCAAAGTACATATCTCTCCCCTGTTTGAGATTGAATTCAGAACATTGTTATTTTAATGAACCACGAACGACGACCAAGTAAGCGAACATGTATCGGGTTTCACGAGCTGTGTGATGTGCGTACCTAGCAGATTTGGTCTTTAGAGGGAGAAGCTGTGTTATTCAATATATTTCATTGGTGCTAACATACGTTGCATTATGCATAGGAGCAAATATCCCCATGTACGTCACTGGCCATCAAGCATTGACTTATTGAAAGCCATCGCAGAGAATCATCAATCATGTTATCTTGAATTTGATATTGCCTAACATAGCTCGTTAACTGAATATTGTGCGATGAAAGGGCCTAGTGTTCCCATCAGCCCTGCAACTACTTCTGGTGGGAACCTAGCAATTGAAGTCATGATATACAACATCCGATTAATGGAACAACATTGTTAATGATGGATTCATCGTGTGGGGAGTTCCGTTAAGTGGTAGACCTGCTGAATGTCAGTTAAATCATTTCTAGCCCCGGTGTTAATGCGATAAACCTTTTATAATGCTGTTGTCATCACAATGTTGGTGTTGATCACAATTTTAGATAAAATATTCTAAGACTACACTCTATCATGTCATATACGTGATTGGGTGTAATATACGTATATTGACAATGCTGAAATTGTAATATATAGCCGATCGCACGATAAAACGTTCACAATTAGATCATTGTAAAATCTTTGCCAAAATGACAAAGGGATACGTCATGCAAAGTCATGGCTATGTTTGTGACCACACCTTCAAATTGTACAGCAATAACGCTTTGTTTGTAAACACATCTACCAGCATGCAATGCGCCATTAAATTACTGATACTTGTGCTCAGAAATTCCGAGTGCGATATGCGTCTTAACATTCATAATCAGAAGCAAGCGTATATCTATCCATGCATACTGCTGCTCCCGTATATCGGAATGATCCATGAGTGTTGATGATGCCAATGGATGGGCCATTCATGTCATGGCGCCAGGTCGATTGACCATGAATTCGTTCCCTTTCGCTGAGGATTATGCAGTCAGAATTCCCGCAATACCCAAGCCTACATCCATGTACAGTTCTGGCTATACAGATATCTTATTGTTACACCCACAATCAGAAATAAAACAGACATATTTCTTCAAATTATCGAGTTCATTATTAGAGGTACATTTCATCACAAATCTCGCCACTCAAACAGACGTTTGTGTTTTCATCCTGATCTGGTATTATAACTGGCTCCGTGCGCACAATAACTGCATAAATAGATGTTATATGCTTCACAGTAAATATTGTGGACGGCAAACGGATTTGTTATTCTGTACATATCAAAACACTCAGACATCTTTGTTGTGATAAGGTCGTTGAGAAAACGACCTTCAAATTGAGTAAACATTTGGAGGCAAATGGCGCAAAGTGATCCTAAATGGTTCATTATTTATAAACAGACATCATCTATCAGTTGCCAAAACAGAAAATGGAGCCTTGAGATTTCAATCTGGCGAATTACCCCGACATCGCTTGCGGTAAAGTCGGTAGAATTACGTTTCGCGGTTTTCATCTTAGTCACTTGTAAAGTAGAGCATGTGGTCCCACGATAACAGGATCCATTACTGTTTGGTTTGAGTGAATTTATTTCCGGAACATGTGCAAAATTCAATGCTCAATGAACAAGTTTCCATTAGGACCAACTGGTATATAAGTCCCTCAGACCAATACATTTTGCGAAATTACACCTGTGCATAATATACTCTGCTGCCTCTCTGGTTCATGTTGACTATAAACTCGATGTCAATGCCTATGGCCATACAAATGCATTACCAGTTATTTCAACGCCCTGTTCTAATCCAACTAATGACGCAGTGAATAATAAGACTTACAGAACGGAAATGTATGAAATAATTGAAAGACACAAATCATTCACTTGATTAATGTGTGAATAGATATGACAAAGGATCTGATTAATCATAGTGCATTGTATGCAATTTTCTGTTTGATAAACTCGTGTTGTGTGTTCTTTAACGATTGCGAACTCAATCGTAACACATTCAAACGAATATATAGATTGCTATTGTGACTGGATAGTTACTTCCTTGTGCTCATCAGGAAAACGGTCACGACACTACTCAACCACGTGGCGCCACTGTCTTGCATCT
>CM067356.1:14256334-14341476 GCA_034190875.2 Urechis unicinctus
ATTGGTGGCATAAAGCTAATCAAAAAAAAATCGAATTACAGCGGGTGTTCCCTGACTTGAGGCAAGATCACCGCCTTTCCTTGCTTAGTTACGTCTACCTCATGTTGCCCTGAAATATGCCTGCATCTTATGTTGTTATATATGTTTGGTGCTAAATGCATTCAGAGAAAATATCAATGAATTGTAATATGTAGGTGATGATGATTCTATGCAATATGGGTGGATCTAGAATCCTTTTAACGGAATCATTCCAGAATTACAACAGTGTTACATGGCAGTTGACTTGATTCGATTTGACCTCTCAGTATCACATGTATTTAAGAATCATGTAACACAGACATCCGCTGTTGATTGCATTGCTCCACATATAGCACCAGAAGAAACGTCCATCTTTAGTTGAGTTTATAATTAAGTCATCAGACTATAGGTAGTTTTATTTATCATGAACGATTTCAGGTTTATTTATACATGCCGACAACTGTAGCTGGTATTACTGAGAGATAAAACTTTTCCTCACTGCTTTAAATACACCTCTATTGAATTCACACCGTGAACAAGTTGGTGAGGCGCGAATTAAGTGGGCGATAAGCGATTATAAATATCTTCTAATGGCTGAATTGATAGGATAGTTCATGGATAAACCTTTTTCCGAATCAGAATGCAATTGATGATACCTTAAGATGCTAAACAGCAAGCTTCATTCTTGAACACAATTCTCTTTACATTCGATGAGAATTGGCATACTTGTCAAGGAGCGAGAAAACTGATGGAAATGACACCTGCACAACGCTAAGTTAAATATTCCTTAAGATTGAACTGTTTCTCAGAACTTGATTCACATCATTTACTCTTCTATTATTAATATTCAAAATCTTTTCTACACAATGGCAAGCAACACTTTGTTTTCTGTTACTACATCATTAATCGCAATATGCTTGTTGAAACAGCTGCTACGTATATAATGGTGTTTTACCAAGAAATCAGTTCTATTCACTGGTTTGTCGGGTATTTTATCAACTAAATGATGATTTACAAAATGTCAACTAAGCATTTAGTCATTTCATCAATTCAGCTTCGTCAATCATGCTTATGGCTTTACCCATAAGAGTGTCCTCAGCGACTGACACGTTAAGCACTCATGGGTTGGCGATATTAAACCTGGCCATTACGGCTTCTTCAGTCTATATAGGTAGACCATTTTGTTGCTGCTGTATATTTGGAGATGTTGAATCTGATAAAAGTTGTAGTTGTTTTATGTATGGGACGTTTACCATTTCATGACAACTGGACATATACGAATCTTGACCGTATAATCCATATAGGAGGTTTAAATCATATTTGATGTTTTCTATTTATATAATATATTTTACCATATCACTTATGAAATGATGGATCATATTTGCGATGGGAAAGTTACCCTTTTGTTCTCGAAAAGCAAAAGGCAGCGATGCCAGATAACACTCTTAAAGTAAATGCCAGTTACAACTGACATCTTCTTTTAGACTAGGTTATACATTATCACGGCATGCATTCACATAACCTGGCGAGCCATCCCTGAGCGATGCACAATAACGAATGATCAGCTCGGCTGAGTGATTCTCACTTTGGCCGTCCGACAAATGCTTTTAATGAGACACCTACTCCGTTTGAGTAGAACGAGCAGGAAGTGTTTGACTTGATGGATTTGACAATGAACATGACGAAGATAAATCTGCCAATCGTAAACAGATGTAGGTTGATGATTGGGAAGCGTGCTTCATACTGAAGACATTGTATGTTTTCAATAATTATATAAGATAGAGATTTTTTAACTGATGATACTTCATAATATAATGCTGTATATAATGACCCCAATCGCTTGGGTTCTGTCAGGGATAGGTTCTGTATGTTTTGATGAGCTGGTTTAATTAGTTTCATAACATATATATCCTAGATTATGGTACATTATAAACGCCTATCCAACAGCCGAGGGCAATTATGCAACTTATTGGGCCTTTTCGAACTTTGATGTAAACCAACGATGACTGAAAAAGATTGTTCCTTTTGATGTGTTTGGAACATAATTGTTATTGATGGAAATGAGGTTTATACATTAAGCATATATGTATAAACCTCGGTATAATGCGGTGTTGAAGCACAATCTTTGGCGGAAGTCTCTTCATCACCCAAAGACCACATCTTGAACACAATGCATAACTGAAGGGAACATTTTGACATCGCCTCACACAGGCAGCAGTTGATAAGATCATCAGGGAGTGGGGTATTCAAGATAGTAGGATTGCTGAAACCCACCCCGCGATGGCTTTCAATAGGCCGTTGCCTGAAGGCGGGCGTTCGTGTTTCAATGTGCTTGGGGATGTCGGGTCCTATTTGATATCCTTTGATTTGATATACATATTGGGCAGCATTAACACATATTTTACATAACACTACTTCTGCGTCTTTAGACCCAGTCGTCAAAGTGTGAATGTAATACAGCTTGTCAGGGAAGACACAGTTTCACCGACTGGATTGACACTCGTGTCAAACTCCATTGATGTGATTATTGTTCTTTTTGAATCTCAATGTGCATTTCGCATTAGTGATAATGGGATCAAAAACGGCGTGTCTGAGGTTATGTCCGGGGTCCCCCAAACATTAATACTTGATAATCACGTTTTCGTGAGACGGAAACCGCCAAAACAAATATTTTCTGTTAAATAATATGTCAGTTTTGAAAATTTACTTGTTTTTATTGATTTTCCGGATATCCTTTCATAAGTATGTTGATGTTAAGTATCGACATAGAATAAGTGACATATAAATGGGTTGTTATTTGACAAAAACAAGCTGCACGCTATGAACAATTTTGGCACAGGTGCGTAGTACTTGTAATCATGCGGTCATTACGACTAAAAGGCAATAAATGGACAATGTCATTAGATGCGTATACTCCATCTGGTGGTGCAGTGGTATCGCGTTTGGTCATGGCACCCATCGGTGAGTTTGAGTAACTCTGTTATAGCTTGATTATTTTCTGCTGGAGAGAGTTATGGCTGATGTCAGGGATCTCTACGGCGTCTGCTTTGCGACGCCTTTGCTCATATTTCATGCAGTACCAGTAGTAACGTATGCTTTTCGCAGAATGCAAAGCATAACGGAATGCATTGAACTGACATCATATATTGTCGTATATTATCATGGAATATATTGACTTAGCCAAAACAGGCCATGATTGATAAGCGTGCTGTAACAAGCATTCAGATCTTGGCACAGCTGCGTAGTGTTTGTAATCATGTGGTGACTGTGCCTTAAGGGTAATTACCTAGTCAAGCACATATTATATTGCAAAATCCAAGCAGTTTTATAGAAAATAAGATTTATAGAAATAAGCGATGGATAAATAATTTGTGATTCAATATCTTCATATTTGTGTAAACCGGATAACTTTGGTACAGCGAGCAATAAGGCTTGCAGTGTTGGATCATTTTCATGAATGTAAAACAACTGTACGCATTTAACATGATCTAGCAATGGCCACCAGATATACATAAGTGATTCACGAGGTACAACTGGCACTCTACGACTGTCACAGAATAGTTACTGCATATTAGATATACTTTTAGATATCGGTTGGTTCCACTCATAAGCACGATGCACAATCATCGACAAATGATCTAGCCTTTTTGCTGATCAATCTTTTGTCATGGTTGCCAATATGGATGGATGCACAGTGCCTTCGATTTACATTGGCACCATACATGGAAAGATGTGTGCTTGTTGCAGACCATAAAAGGCTTAGGATTGTATCATTCTGAACCCTGAGTGATGAGATTAGAGATATATGTTCTTCACCAATTATTATATATTGACACCGTTTCAATCTTTCCTCAAGGTCGGTACTTCATTAAAGCAACACGTGGATGTTTCTTTAAATCCTCAATAAATAATTGAAAACATTCGGTAGAATGGTTTATTCAGAGCACATTAACGTAGTTCTTTTACACAAAATCAACGTACTCAAACACTTACGACCTTAATTCAGGGGACCTGAGATATTGCCATTGGGGGACGACGCACTCCATAGGTCCCCCAATGGTCCCACGAAAGCTGGACTAACACAGATATATATATATATATATATATATATATATATATATATATAATATATATATATATATATATATATATATATATATATATATATATATATATATATATATATATATATATATATATATATATATATATATATATATATATATATATATATATATATATATATATATATATATAACCAACAACTTATCTCAAAAGCAGCGTATCTGCTGCCGAGTTTCATTTTATCTCAGTGATCAAATAACATACCGAGGTTACGGAAGCAGACGACTTTAGGCAAGAGGGGGTTTCTATTACACTGGGGAATAAGCACGTCCAGGGCCTCATCAAACTGTATGCAATATATCTGTAACGCCTGTAAAATAACAATGTGACATTGGTGATTTATTCATGTTCAAATGGTTTTTTTTTGTCATACCGTTTCAATAAGTATAATGAAATGTTAATAATGACTGTGAGCCTTTGTACATATCCTTTATCTTTCTACATCATTATCTCACGTGTGCGGGTATTGTTGTCTGTAGGATAAATGTACCACTGGCAAGGTCTAAGGGTTCACACAGATTGGTCTGACACCAGGATGCTTGGTGAGGCAACCAATTAGGAGGGGTCTGTCCTCTTTAGCGGACATGACTCGAGAAATCTCCAACATACAGATTCTTTCAACTCTACCAATTGCTGGCGGTGACCAAACAAACACATGTTACGTGATGTAGGGATGAGGATATGAATATATTTAATTAGTGATGACATTATGTATGGCAAATAAGTTTTAGCTGTGTACATTCATAGAAACTCAGATGTAACACTGACCATGAAAGTGATACCATAACCTTCATTTCCTTAAGTCAAGTTTTGCATTCATTTATGGGCTAACTGATATTCCTAAAAGAAAGCAGCTGTTGTACTTGCTCTGCTGTATATGTTCTAGCTCTGAATTAATCTACATCAACTTTGATAAGACCTTCTTTATATAAAAGTGCATCTCTATTTATCAACAGCATCTGATCCGAAATTAGTTGTAGTTATTTTACAGTTTGTGTCGAGGAGCTTTAACACTTACATGGTACAACTTTGGTAACATGAATCCTTGCAGCCATTTGATCAGACTAATGTGTTTTTGATATCACATGTCTGCTGTCTGATATGGAAAAATTATTTGCTCCAAACCTCTGTTATATACTATTTGCTTTGTGTTGACATGAGTTGAGATTAATTTAATCATTAATGTAACTTAAGTCAATCAATAAACTTCTGTAGCATTGGTGTTAACCAGTCTCCCATCAACTCAATGGTCAATAAAGATGATACGCTTGAACTTATATAATTCAATAGATTACAACAGCTTTGGATTGTTTGCATTAAAACACATAATAAGTGTAGGAAAATATGTTCAGGAAAAGGGGGCTCAGACTTTATTTGTAAAATTTATGGATTAACTTCTCTCATTAAATGTCAACACATATACGATGGTGCATAAATGCTGGTGCATAAATACGATCCGAAATAACTTACCAAGCTTTGTTCTGCAGACATGTCCTGGGCAGGATGATCCGCGTGAGTAAGACCCCCAGACGCAGCAGGCGTCTTGATCCACTTCATCAGAGACGTCTGAATCGCTCCTTGCTGCCGAAGCAACGATAGTCTGCAAATGATCTGTACCATCGCAGGTCTCTTCGTCGCTCTCCAGAAGTGGTGAAATAGCGAATCTACCAGCAGCCATTTTGCGAGAATCGTAACGCAGATCGCGCCTCGCAATCAAAACATTGCCCTGTCTGACGTCACACAGAGGCGATTAATCATTTATGAGCTTGTTGTTTCGATACGCGTGACTCATCTTTAAAGTCGAATTTTGATCCGAAAACACGCACTTTCACGGCTGACACAGACAGAATGGGTACTGTTGGGTTCTATTTCCGTAATCTACCGAAAAATATGACATGATTTTTCGTGCGATAGTTACTTTAACTGAATTTAATTAGAACCCGTTCATTTTGATACTCATTATAAAAATACAAGCCTTGTCATTCTAAATTGTTTGAAAGTTGTCAGAAAGCTTCAAGTGATACTGAGCCCTAGGATATATTGTTGGGGCCAGCATAAACCTTACATTAATTGAACAAGGCTAAGTTGCAAAGCAGCCATAGCGGTTATAAATCATTGTTAAAGACAAGTGTTAACTTGCGTGTTATTTCACAGAATGTCTTTGCACTCTGCTTTGGAAACACTGCAGTATAATTCACCTGCTCTGCTACCTGAACAGAATAGTGAGGCCGGATCTACTTGGGTGATAAACTGCATTTCCGGTAACATAAATCTTCTTATCTATGAAATGGTAGCAGGATGCATGACTGAACTTGCTTCCGATCAAGATGCAATTGATGACACCTTCAAATGCTGTCTCTAAGAACTCGCCTGGCAATTCAACTAACTCAAGTCAAGCTGGGACACTGTTGTGCGTGAACAACATTAATCATGCACTGTAATGAGCCCCATCCACATCCATCATGATTTGATCAAGCAACAGTTCTGTCAATGCAACTATGAATGCAGCCATATACTCGTTCTATGTCACCATTAGCTGCATCCTTAACCACGCTCCCCTTGACATTCGATTGGGAAAAACTTGCACCAAATCGTTGGAATTTACTTCATATGATTAACTCATTTATATCTTTCTTACAACAATTTACCTGCAATTACATTATCGCACATATATATGACAACCTGCAATCCCAGACAGGCAACGCTCAAAAGAACTTATATAACTTTCAAAGCTCCAAGTTTTAAATTGCTTGTAAATGTAATAATTTTTCAAAACAGTGCCTAGTTTGAAACGATTGGGGATTGATATTCAATCCTCGATACACTTTGAAACAATTGTTGTATACCGCCAATGTGGTTTTATTACAATCTTCTTAGTTTTTACAAGCAGAAACGAAGAAATTGTGCCGTCCGAGGCATACATTTTTACACCCACCAGGCCTAACGAGCCATTGGTGAGCAATGCACAGGTACGTATAATCACCTCGACGTCGGAAGCTACTGATCGGCGTCAGAAGATGGCATTTACTGCATTGGGGAAGAATGATTAACAGTAAATCCCTTGAAAAACGTGACCAAACGCATATGGGAATGCATCTGCTGATCAAGCTCAAGGTTGATAGCTGGATAAATCACCAGCAAGCGTGTCAAAATGGTTATAAATCTTCGCATATATATATATATATATATATATATATATATATATATATATATATATATATATATATATATATATATATATATATATATATATATATATATATATATATATATATATATATATATATATATATATATATATATATATATATATATCTTATATATTTATATATATGTATGTGTGTGAGATGTGTGTATATGTATGTGTATGTGTATATATATATGTGTGTGTGTGTGTGTGTGTGTGTGTGTGTGTGTGTGTGTGTGTGTGTGTGTGTGTGTGTGTGTGTGTGTGTGTGTGTGTGTGTGTGTGTGCAAACTTTCAATGATTTAGACAATTGACTTTGTTGCACTTATAAGCTACTGAAATGACCGCTGTCTCATGGTTACGTATAGCTTTGTGGCTAGTACATTTAACATGTACAGGCATTGATAGAACACCGCGACGCTTCTTAGTCCACATAGCGAGTCACTCAATTATCCAGCGACCGCATACAACCTTAACTCAATAAAGGGCAAAATCATGGACATCGCCTAAACGCAAGAAGCTGTTAACAAGCTTTGCAGGCAGTAACATATTCACGAAAACACGATTGGTGATTCCTCGCGCTGGTGGTCCATATCTTTACTTTTTTGTTCAGGTGCAAGTGACATGAAAACTGAAATGTCAGTTGACTAACGTACCCCTTGTCACGGGTACGTTTAAAATGTTAATTACTGGCCGATATGCCTACTGAGGCGTTAGTGTATCTCGTTGGAATTTAAAACAAGCAGAGAGATTGGACAATGAGTTTTTATCATGTTGACAATCGCGGTATGAGAGGCTTGTCTGATTATATTTACGGAAGGTAATTAGTCTTTCGTATACACCCAGCAGATAGGGCAAAATTAAGTGGCGATCCCGCTGATTTTACTCGAGGTTCCAATCGTACAAAACAGAATGTGATGCTTTGAACCGTCATAGGTTTACAATGATGGGCAATAACTGATAAGCGTCCTGTTGTGAGACTATATAGTAAACTTGTAGCGTAGAGTGATTAGTCTCGTAGAAAGCATATCTTAGAGGCACATTCATTATGATAAGAGCCCATTTGTAGGTGACCCATACGACTCATACTTGGAATATACTTCAATAATGTGGGCTACGATTCACCACAATGTGAGTTGTGAAAGATCTGTGAGCTGAAGATACATGTGTATCTATATGAAACAAATGTAGAGCTGCTTAGCTAATTGTTTAGCAAACCCTACCGCACCATGTACTGATACCACCAGAGGTAGATGGTACCCATCTAGCCGAACAGGTAGCTATACACAAGAGGTATTGTAGGATAAATCATTAACACAATGCATGACACCTGTAAACGATTGACTTAAGTTGCTGATAGAAAGATCCACTCTCAACGCATACATAGCTACTGATTCAGAGCTATGATTCCTAAACGTGCCTCAAACATTTGAATAAAACCCACGAAACTTCATAAGTAATCACGTTGCAACATCGACATCAATTCTATATTTTGGGAAAATGTTTGTTAATTTGCCTTCATCAAATACTGGTAGCATTATTCAATACATCGCTTTAATTAAATGACGTTTGTTCCCAGATATTTCTTTAAATCAATGAATTATATATTTACCGACTTTTCAGAATTTATACTACAAACTTACAGAGATAATGTGCATTAATGCACTTTATCGCATGACACTCTACTCTCAGCCAATCAGAGCTCGAGAAAAAGCTAGGTCTTTTTCCCATATCGCCTCAAACGCACAGTTTGCCGTGCGATAACATCAACCGTGTCGATATATCACCGAGAAGCAAACTTCATTTGAGAAGGTCCCTCACAAAGCACCGCTGCTCGATAAATCACTCATGGCAACACTACGGAGGTTCTTAATATCACGCACACCTTGCAAGTCTGATAACGAAGGTTTTCTCAAGAGTCATTTGCTTGTCAGCCGCTAATCTGGTTGCGCATCGCTCATCGGGAAGTCACGGTATTATCCCACCTCCCCGGAATCATGCCGAGGTGCGAAATTCTAACACCTGCCGAGTCGTGTTGCTAGCATCAAACAACGACGAAGTCGGCGGAACTCTGATTGCCGCAGTTTGGAAGGTTCTGCAAGTCTCACACAACAAAAATCGAAGCATATTCTAATCAGGAACACTAAATTCCGTCTCAAAATCACTGGCGTCGCAAAAAGATAAATCACTGAAATCTCCTATAGTTGAAACCATTATGACAGGCAGCTGAGGCCGAATGGGGGATTAAGGGACGTGACCGCGCGATAACCAACACTTATTCAATGCTTCAACATTAAGATGCTGTATTGTTGAAATGAATTTCCTAATAATCTTAATACGTAGCAGTCTATACAGCAATCAACAGTCTGTAACCTGAGACAATAACATATCTGTGTTGCATGTGTCAGGAATGCTGAGGCTGAGTGAATTGACCTGGCCCGCTGGTATGAACAATTCAGTCAATCTCTTCATAACCGCTTATACATCTGCCTCACAATATTGTCGCCAATATTAATGCATACCTGCATTGGTGATAATGTGGGAACATTATGCGGTCCATGTTTATTCTGGAATTATATCAGCAGCTTACCTAGTTGCACGCGCAACAAATACATGTGTATCACATGATATAACCTTTATTATCATCAATAAATGTCACCATCAAATAACTCGGAAGCATATTTGTACCATATAAAAGCAAGACATGCATCTCTAAGAAATTTTATTTTCTAAGGCATATCAAAGAACATTAGCTGTCTAAACATGAGCATAATCATATTATTTAGGGGTCTCTTCTTATAATACCATGCAACTGAGCATCAATAACGTTCTCCACCTGATAGGGTTGCAATAACACTGTATAGCTATATACAATGATAATCCCTAGACCATTGTTTTGCCAGCAGAATGCCACAGCAACTGTGAATAGTATTGACCCTTTCGTGCAAACAATCATAATACTTTGCCTTGGGTGCCAGTTTGATTGCCTGCTCTCCTCGCAGCATGTTGACCATTGCTTATTCAAAGCGCTAATCAAAGAATGGGCATCAGCTGGGCATACCACGAAGATCGGTGTTAGCATAATGACAATCGATGATGACGCTTATCAAAATCGTTTAAGTCAAAATGATTCTTTTCGACACAACCATGTTCATTCCGCTAATAGAAAGCGGTTAACTGTACTCATATTATATGCAAAATAATTCAAACCGGCTTCATTGGAAGTCATACAATCGTCCTTAGTTTATTGCTAATACATTCGTATATCAATATTTGTCTAAATAAAAAATGACTACTCCATTCAAATGGATATTGCCTGTACAAAGTCCAGTCTTACTAGACGTTCAGTCACAGATTACCATGGTATCATTCATGCAAATGAATGGTTAATCCAGACATAGTACAATCGTTCACAGGAGGCTAACGCAGGTTATTTTGTTAGTCGACGCTTTTGGAAATACAATTGCACATACGTCAATACTAGCTCCTTTATTGTACGTAATGTGGATGGTGGTAAGTATCAGTTGTTCCTTTAACAATTCCTAACATCCGCAATACGTTCATGCAAGCCCGGGGGATCAGTAGCCTTCAGTAATGATGCAATCAATCTATTGTTGCTACCTGTTCAGGTAATTTGGATCCTTTCACTCTGAGGGTCCGGGGATAGAATAGGCCCACTGTATTCACCTGCATGTCGTCAGAGGTGACTTATAGGGGGCCACCTGTTGGCGTTCAGTTGAGACTCATGTCGGTGGACAATGGGATCCTAGTGGTTCAGCGGAGTGGTTCTTGCGAGGACCACTTTGACCTTTAAAAATCAGTTCTATCCATATGCCATAATTTAGATGCACTTGCTGGGCTTAGAACTAAGATAAAAAATCGAACCAATCATTCCATTGTATGGGAAAGTGCTTGATAATGCCTTGTGTTTGGGCAAACGCATTTATATCTTCCTGACAAATATCTCTGTAAAATATATTCACTGTGAACTAGCACATTGAACTTTCTGGCATTTGCATCAGAAAGGGATTGCCCTGAAGAAATATAATTGCTTGCATAATTGATATTGCCTGCAATTAATTTTGAAATAAGCCTCTTTTTGTCAGGTCCTAATACCCCCAACCAGAGGGTTGATTGACCACATTATCGGCTTCTGCCCCGTTATTCAATCACTGCATTGTAAACCCCTCAACATCCAAGGAATAAATGCTTTAACCGCAAGTGTGCTTTACTAACCTTACGGATTGGGAATACGTCTGATAGATAAATGCTTAGGGTTGTTAATTAAATCTGCCCCAAGAAATTTGGCTTTGGGTCATTTGACGAGAACGTTTGCAGTGATTATTCAAGCATGATATGTCTGCAACATGAGAAATTTGAGCATGAGGGGATACTTCTACTGTACATCTTGCAGAGTAATATGGACCAAAACGATCGTAACTAAACGCTTATATGAAGAATGAACTAATTGATGCTTATACACTCCTTATACTATTCCGCTTTGTGGGCTAAAGCACTCCCCCCACTTCTCCAAGCTCAGAAACCAACACACACTCACACTCGCACACACACATACACACACACACAAATGCACACACACACACACACACACACACACACACAAACACTTGTACATATATATACACACGCGTACTGACACTCGAGAGGAAGAGGTATTCCATTCTGACACGAAGCAGAATTCTATTTTCCTTTGGGTGTATGTTTCAAATATGTGAAGGCCAATTCTTTCGACAGATGGTCGTGAATGTTCATCGTGGTTTTGTTGGGTTATATCACATAGTAATCCCGCATTACTCCATAGATTATATGAATCCACCCTAAGAAAGCAACAGCAGCTACGATAAATATTCTGTAACTTAGAATAATCTTATAGAAAAGTGTTTGACGGTAGGCCGTATAGCAGCAGAGAGAATACTGAGCGTCTGTTAAATGAGTGGACGTAAAATATCACTCATAAAAATTAAACATGAGAATCTTGACAAAATGCACGAAAACCACAAACTACACACTGCATAAAGATAAAAAGCTGAAAACGGCATCATACAACAGTGTTGTCACTTTCGTGTTAGCTTCCATGAATATATTTCCATATGTTATATCTTTATGAGGCTTTGGTATTGCCAATTTTAAGTACATTGTGTAAGGGGTATTCTCTTGTGGCTTTGCAGTCATTGTCTGTCACATACGTTTAGAAAACATTAACTTGAGGCTACGTGTTTAGAGAGGCATGCCGACGTTATTTGATATTGACATATACTGCTTTCAACGGCCTTATTGCAACTGACCATGTTGCACCCGGTGTATTATACCCGTTCATTCATAGTTCAGTCATAATGCAATAGTACGTACAAGACTTGGATACATGATCTAATGTTAACTTATTGGGTCAACGTAATACCCAGTGTTTAGTTGTAAATAAAGGTTTCCTTTACAATTCGGAAACTACGTGATTGTTTCTTGAAAGCTCAGGAAATCAGTAGCCTTTAGCAATGGTGCCATTGATAATCAGTAGCCAATGGTGCCATTGATCAAAGCCCAGGAGATCAGTAGCCTTTAGTAATGGTGCCATTGATCAATTGCCGTTACCTGTTGAAGTAATTTGGATCTTTTTGCTCGGTGGAATTATATTTATTTGAGGTTGGTCGTATCCAAGTAAAATTCATTTAAATGAAAATTTACCAGGCAAACGATGAAATGTTGAACGAATAAAGTGAGTGATAATGTCATATACGCACATGTTTTAAACCATATATGGTTGACCTTCCTTTCATGTTCGACATAAATGCAATGTAAATTGAGGTTTTTATACGTAGATAAACTTCGCCATATGAATTGTCTGTCACATAGGAATATTACTGATTGCATAAATAGAACTGTTGATCTGAACGCTGCGAATCTTCTATGACCAAACTCGTTTTAAGCATCTCCAGAGTATTGTAAACCAAAGCCTTTGAATTGATGTGAATGTTGATACTATTGGTGAAACTGAGCTGTAGGGAGATGGTATATGGCTCTTGGCTTCACATTGCACCGATGCCGTATAAACACTGATTCATCAAAGGTCAGCACTGCTTCATAACGCTGCACTGTGAAGGATATGCCCATGTACACTAGTCGTGCATGATGCTCTTTAGTGAAGCATTAGGGCTATTTTGGATGTAAATAATTACTGTCGGTAGAGATTTTGATGCTATATGTTTCCATTTCCATCAAATAATCATGAGATCTATTTATCGATATTTGCCTTTTGGGATTTTTATTTGCCCGTACGTTTTGCTAACGTGCAGATTAGAATAAAAGTAATACAAGAATTGTTCATCTGCAAAAGATATGGTTCTCAACATCAAAAACCCTACTCTATGAATAATCAGACTAGATGGTATTGGCATTTAAGGATCAAGCAGGCAGCTGTTACTGCCGTTGGTCGCGATATTAAAAGTAGTTTTGCAGCATTTCAGCAGTGATATTACAAGATGCCTGTAAATGCCACGACTGATAGAAGCAGTTTGCAACAGGCATTTAGTGCTACGAGAAGTAGGTATATCAAGACTAAATGTTGTCGGGTTGCAATATTGAATGAAGACCATTGTCGCCGTAGGATATTGTGCATTTATTGCTTAATGTACATTCCATATGGGTTTGTCCTTTTGTTCTTTTGCCGTTAGTTATTATTGATATATTAACGTGTGGACCTAGAATATATTTTACTCCATGCTTGTGTCACGCCTGAATCACCCCATTCCCAAATAAAGTATGTCTGTGTTGCATGATGCTTTCTAGATATGTCGTTATATATTCAATAATTTACAGGTAACACCAGGTGGTATATTAAGTAATCGAAAGGTCAAAACAAATACATTAATTTTTCATATAATTCTCTAATGCAACTATTAGAAGATCTCGTTGCAAGTAGTTCAGAACCATGGTATTGCCTTGTATTTATATTTGTTTCTACTTTTTTGCATTATGAACGTCTCTGTCAGCAAATACAACGCATCCAATACAGGTCGGTCTTGAGCTTCCGGAAATGAAAAGACTTATATGGTCTTCATATATTGATGCCTGGGTTATAGTGAGGGTTGTCATTTCCGATTACTTTTAGTTGCTGACATACATTCAAAGTACGTAAACTAATGGATTTACATCAAGCCTAAACCATGAGAACTGTGAATGGTTGAACCCAGACAAATGCATACTATCGTAAAAATCCTCTACACTTTCAAATGTATGAATATGATGTTTCTTTTTATTTATTTGAATGCACAAGTGCTCGCCTCTATTATAAGCGCCACTGATTGTTTTGGCAAATGCTTTGTAATGAAAAATCACTCCCAAGTAATGTGAGCACATTATGCTGTCAAAGCACGAGACCCAATCATTCCCTTATGGCCCGCTCGTCGCTCCACTAGAGGCAGCCACCAATATCTTTACGGCGTTGCGTGGTTGAGAAGTGAGGTCATGAACGACGTTATGACATTTTATAACCTACTTACTTCATATATAGCATCACGGGACAAAACTAAATGCTCGTTGATTGTACTATCTTTCATAACCAACGGTGGTAAATATCTCAAAACCATTCCAACAACTGAATGCGGTGAAAACACTAGCTATCTCAGGCAAGTAAAACTGATTAGCTTTAGCAACTGTAGACTATACAGCTATTCAGTAAACTGAAATAGTGCTATCAGATCAGATCAATAACCCGTCTGGCTTGCAGCATAGTTACTCTTGTGGCGTGCTTATCCAAGATCAGACTTAGACATTTTATTTCTTCTAACGCTACATTGCCTACAAGGTTAATTAGTTTGGAGACATTCACATTTTGATGAAATGTCTAGATTTCACCATTTGTTGATTGAAGAAAGGAACCATAATAACTGAAAGTGACAGATCTGTTTTGAACGCTGAGCGAAAAAGGAAAAACAAGGAGGATTCGTGTTTTGTGGGCCGTCAGCGAAAATAAGAGTGAGTCTTGATCCGTCAAGCACATGATTTGCAATGCATCAACTGCGTATAACGCATAGCAGCAGCAATGAACGACGGATGTGAAATACATCAACGCGGTATTGAGTGGCCTTGCCGCTAGCATTTTGGAATACCAGTTGGGTCAATTCATCCATGTTATATGCATCAAAGTGTTGTTGGCGTTATGCTCCAACCGAGAAAAGTGATCGACAATACAGATATGAAAGGAATCAGATCACTTGACCTTTTATTAGGCCTAACTTATCAAGCTAGATGAGTATTTATACAGATATCTTAGGTAACATTTGATGAAGCAGATTCTTGACAATAGTTGAAATTGCATGATACGTCAGGCAACCAGCAGCTGTATTATGCGTTTATGAACCACTTTCGAATACAAAAGTCGCTATATCGAGGCAGCGGCTAAGAGATAACCGCCATTGATACCTTAAAAACTCTTCTACACCAAGGCGTTGTAAATGAGAATCCGAATTTGATAAATTGATGCCCATGTCAATCTTCTATCGTTGTAAAAAGCTCGCCAGACAATTAATCAGATTCATAAAAAGTTCAGACCCTGTTTTGTATATGCAGCATCAATCATCTAATTTTGTGAACCACAGCAATATCCATCATATGGCCTATTGAGCAATAGACTTGGCCAATGTTGCTATAAACACTTGCTGGGCATAGAGCTATGATACTTTGTCAAAACATCATCACGTTACGCAATAACGTGGGTCTCACAGCCTTTCATTCGACCATACGCGTTTGACCATACTTCGTGACAATAGTTCCATACAATACATCAAATATAAATATGCCAGATAAAGTTTGCAACAATATCGGTTTTCTTAAATACACATTTTGGCATTTTGTGTGTTAAAGGCTGTTGGGATGGTTTTCTGTGTTTGTATGGACTCCCCTACAAATACAAACCCTCGATCTCTATGGAATTTCATTGCAATCTATCAACAAATGTTCCGGGTTGTTTTTTTAAAAAAGGCTCATCTAAAAAAACCACTGTTCTGAAGTATCTCATTTCATTGTTCTTATAGTAGATTAGGACAATTCGACATAATTACACCATCAGGATGGCTGTAGGCTCCTTTAGACTAGTTTCATTCCAGATGTGAATCACCTTGTAAATGTACAATTTGAAAGCATCTTTCAATCAGCCATTGTCGATGCCATCGTTCAGAAAGTATGCCGATTCGTTCATTATGACGCTAACTGTATGCAACCGCACAGCCACTTAACTAATGTGCTTTATATATCACCAGAGTAAAACGGCTATCCTTTTATCTTCTTATATGATGACAATGCGAAAGCAAAAACAGCATGTTACGGCGTAAGACCATTAAAAGGCTCTGATTGAATAAACCAGACCAATGCAGATTAAGTCATGTCCAATATGTCATCAGCATGTTGACGCCTACGAAACTGACCTTACACTTGAACAAAGTCAGCGTTAGGCCGGCAGGTGAAATTGCCAGATGGCAACTTTGGGCTTCGGGAAAGAGGCATACCTCCATTATAGACTGATGGCTACTCCTCAGCTAGATGCACCCTTTACTATCATCCTCCACGCACACACTCACTGATTGGTCGAGCAAAATAGTGAGTCAATTTTAGCATGAAGCAGAGCTCGATTTTTTCATATGTACGTTAGTGCAAATGCACCTATGTTGTGGTCGAGCCTTTCGACAGATAGCCATTCATGGTCATCGTCATTTGTAAGGGATTATATGAATGCACCCTATGACCGCCACATCAGATTCATGACGTCGTAATGTAAACCGTGAGTTGATGTCTCATATAATAGCAGGTCGACAATAAGACTTCTTAGTAGGCCGCATGGTATTTTTTACCGGCTGCAGATTAAAAGTTGATCGAATGCACCGAAACTGAATAAGTCATATCCCACATGGCTAAATGAGGCTTATTGTCCACCCACTGCCCTTTGTGAATATAGAGTTCCGTTGTAACTTTAAACTTGCGCCACGCGTTCTAGATATAAGTGTTCTGCAGTACATTACTGCCACAATCGAGCAATTGTCTTTCCCTGTTCAGGTGACTTAGATGCTGTTGCTTGTTGGGAATCATCAATGTGATAGAGGAGGATCGTGAATCAGTTAAGTGGTCGGTTCCAAATACGTTTGAAATGAATAGATCACCTATTAGGTAGCGCTGTTGGTAAGGACATAACATAAACGTTTGAACCAGTGTGTGTCTGACCGTCCTTAAATGATCGACATACATGCACGATGAGTTTATCATGAGACATGCGGGTGTCAACCACTCTAAATGGCCCAAGCCTCGTGAATATTATCGAGTGCACATCGGAATGCACTTAGCATGCAGATATCCAGGTAGTGTTGGGGCAAATGATGATGCGTGCAAGTGTGCACTGAATACCCTCAAGGCGTTGGTTTTAAACATTATGTAATCTTTCCAACTATTACACGCTGTAGAGTCGTAATTACCTATATCATCTCCCCAATACTCTGCTTAATTGCCATCCCTATCATTCTATCATGGCTCAATAATCATTAACAAGACATATGATATATTACACACTATATTTCAATGTCGCCGGCCTTGATCGATGACATTCCTCACCGCTCATTGGATGTCCTGGAGATAAGGATAAGGATCTGAACTTGGCAGTGAATAATTATCATATATTACACTGTGTCGTGCGCCGCGATACAAATGTCCCCTTTTAGACCCCATTACAAGACAGATGTTGTTTCACTTTGCTAGTTAAGGCAAATCGAAACACGTATAGTAGTATTCATTTGTTTACTTGCAACAACAAACCATTGATGTACATTAACAACATACGTTCATAATAAATGTAATGTTGTAATAAATAAATAAATAAATGTAAAGTTGGGACAGTGTAGCCCGGAGCTGTCTTCCCATTGCCCCCCAGTTGTTCAGGGACAATAGGGAGACCTAAACAAATGACTCATTTAAGAGCCTGTGTGGTTATGAAGCTATAATGAAATTAGCTGAATTGATAACAATTCATTTAACGAACCTACATAAGCTTTTTAGTGTCATCATCAAATTAATTATGTCACATACTGCTTGAGGCTGTGGACATTTATACCTTTTCTGCTCCACGAGAGCATGAAATGAGTTTCCAAATAAAGGTATGTATATTTAGTAACTTCATATGATGTTCTCTGCAATGAAATACGAGTGTCTGCATTTGACAGAGCTTGATTGTTCTCTACAGGCTTTAACCGAAAGTGGTGTTCTTGAAACGCGTTGTCATTAACACAGAGTATCTTGTTTAATGCCATGACGTTCGCATAAATCGTTTCGGTTCATGCTTTGAAATCAGAAAGAGAATGGCAGCTCTATGGTTGTTGTTTATTGACAAATGGGCTTTGCAGCATTTCTTCCTCAAAATTGACCACCAAGCTACATTATTAGTAAGATATGTTTATTATGAGAGCGAACTGATGTATCCTCATGAGTCTACTTACTACGATTATAGTATCCTCTTTACACTACCAATTGAAATATGATGAGAGGATTCGAGGACAAGAATTGTGGAAATTTGTCTGAAGCGATTGAATGTTGATTGGTTTCACGGAAAAAGAATTGATCGTTGCTGACCAAATCAATTATCAAGTCGAAGATCTATCGACGAATCAGCAGCGTGCATGTGTTTATTAAGAAGATCATTACAGCATTACCACTCATTGAAAGAAAAAGCCCTCGCTGATCCGAAAAACTCACTGAGAGTAGTGAATATATGGTGATAAAATATGGACGGCCTAATAGAACTAAGCGTCTCTCGCTCAGTGTCTATTAAATGCTAATTTACAATCAAACTTACAAACGCGTCGGTATTTCAATCATAAGGCAAGTAACCCAAAAGGTTCGCATAATCTATTCCCTATATCACTCCGTAATAAGAGTTATTTAGTTCTCATCTCCAGGCTTTCACAAGCGTGCCAATTGTTTGCTTATAACGCAGTTAAAACTGTGCTTGCTACGGCGACCTTCGCTTGTAACCAAATTACTACCTCACATCAAGCTACAAGACAAAAGCACAACAGCGTTATATTGATTTTGTACATGCAATGCATGAACCACTTTGCAACTGTACAATTGGATTGCATTTAACAATCAGCTAAAGTCGATGCAATCACCAAACAAATAGGTCAAAACATTATTTCCCATCTTACCCATTAGCTACTGCATATTCACTTATCCATATATTTCACAAAAGACAACCATAGTTGTCTTCCATTGCCCCATATGCAGGTCAGACAGTCACGATCAGCACGGATGTTTAAGGCACGATTAGCATGGATGTTTAAGGACGCACGGAATTTAACATTTAGAATAATATTATGCTGCAAGCATGGGGCAAAGTTGCTTACCTGTCCATGCTGCATTTAGTTAGTTACACCTTCGATAATCTATCCGTCTACTTCTTTCTGTCCACGGATGTACACTAGCCATGCAAAGTAATAGTCGTGTTTTGCTGCCGATAATTGCGACCTATATTGTTACCCAATTCTTCTCTTAAAGTATTGCTTGTGTCTATGTGAATGTCATCGACGTTTGTAACAGCGAGCACATAACCATGAGCAAACAACAGCGCAGTTAGATGCCTTTGCTTCAAGCATTATGGGATAGGTAGCATTAAAAGCTGGGAAATTGTGTGGTATAAATCTTATCAAAATCAAAGCAACTCATATTATACTCAATGGCAACCTTCCTGCAACCTAATGCACTATTTGTACATTATGAGATATAATGAATAAAGCTAGATGCTTCACACATTGAATAGATCAATAACTGTAATTAACGATCTTTATGGAAATGTATTTGCGAGAGTCATTCCAGGTGACCACACACACATACATATACATATATATATATATATATATATATATATATATATATATATATATAACACGTAACACCCGTACAATCGTATCACCAGCAAATATTTCAAATACGTGGCATGAAGGTATTACCATTAGAAAAGAGGGCGAGTTCCATAATCCCCTAAATAAACAAAATGGCCGTCAATTCTATACCATGCTCTATATCGTCTTCAGATCATGTCAATATTTTTGAAAAGAAGACCATGATATAAAAGTTCTCAAACACAGTTTTGTTTAAAAGCAGCTACTTATTATGTCTGATGCATTCTCACAGCCAATAATGCTTTACTTATTCGGTAAAGACATCATCCTATAACCTGCCTCCTATCAATCTTTTATATGCTCGGGTTGGTTGCATTGCTAAATAGACCTGGAAGTCGCGCTTAACTAAGTGCTTGCGAATTAGATATTCACTTAAACATCATACTTACATGCTGGTCATGGTCGTAAAAGGCGACAAGGTGGCCACATCAATCTATTTAGCGTGAACTACACAATAAAATGTTCAATTTAATTATTCAGTCATATAAATTAAGCAATAGGTTGATTGTGGGCCTCCTACACTGTCAATCTACTCTTTAAGTATTAGGATACATCATTGATGGTGTCTTTGTTCCATACCTGTGTTTTGTGTGGAATATATCACCAATGTATGGTCTCTGTGGCAAGGATGTACGTCAGCGTGAATCTGGAAAAAAGTCAGCTTCTGTTAGCTTTCTTAACCATTCCTCATTATGCCTTTCACTGCATTCTGTTCATCTAATGTGCGCAAACAGGGTATGACGAGTTTGTGTCGAAATGGATTGCCTCCTAATATTAGTTACAGAGGTAATTCGTTATGATACACTTCTGAAGCATGCACCTGACTTTCTATCTGCACAGCATGTTGCCAGGGTGAGGACGGATCTAAGTGATGGATAAAAAGCACTGCCGCCGGAAAGATATTTTTTAATCGTATAATGGGTAACTCGTGCATAGGTAAAAACTCGTTCCGCTGCATGGGAGTGATTGCCGAGTGTGTCTCGAAAGGATCACCACACTATTGACTGAATCCATGTCCAAATCTTGCTTTTGATATTTCACTTCAGTGATACGGTTCATTAGACAAACGGTTTGATTGATGCTTCCGTGTTAAAACAAATAGGTGGTTAATTGGCAAGGTATGCTGTATCATGAAAAGCATTCCCCTTGCAGTTCTTGCATTAATTGTGCATTTGCCTTTATGACGCAAGCTTAATATTGTTTATCAATGTATTTTATGTGGCATGGTACGCAGGTTTTTTTTCGCAAATATGGATGGAAACAAGGCTCTCTAAATAGACCATACTCTGTGACGTAGACTCATCCTATTTATGCTCGCCTCTGAAAACTCTTTAGTGCCAGGGTTTTAATTAAGGTTATATAACAATCGGAATGCTCCACTATCGGTTGTTACATAACAGAGAGGATTTATTGATTACCCACCCGAAACACCTCGCAAATAACCCATAATTATATCGAGGCTCTTAGGAATAACCATTGCCATGACATCAATCAATGCCATATTGGCAAAACTTTGTGTCGTGCGCCGAAATGTGATGACTTTTCCCTATTCAGAAAGTATTTCAGGGCGGATGCCATTTTACACGAGCGATAAAGGCAATTGGCAAAAAAATAATCAATAAATCATCACATTTTACTGTCTGCGTAGAATGTTCGGTTTATCAACTATTAATGCTGTCAAGTGAATTCAGCGCCTGTATCAATCATGACCCAATTCCAACCCTTGCAGTGTATCCACCCTAATCCCGCTGTGAGCCCACCGCATTTCCTCTGTGACAGAAATGAAATTAATTTCCCCTTAGCCTAATGCAGACGGGTGTGCAATGGCTGTTAATCAAAAAGTGTGAGCATATACACCAGTGTTTCCGTTGCCTCAGCGCAGCGCCTGCATTTGCTGACACAGTTTTGCCTCACCAGTTTTGCCTCATTTTGTCTTCCGGCGATATCGGTTGACATCGGTGGTCAAATCCAATATGCCCATTACATGCAACATCAAATGTTTCCCCAACTGAAGCCACTTGGCATATTTGTAGAGGGATCTGAGAACAGAATGACTGACTTACTGACGTACAGACAGACGAATGACTGACACACTGACTGACACACGGACAGACCGTCATGCATGCACACGTGTGTATTAGATCCGCATTCATGTGCACCAGCATGTTTTCACATAACGCTCTGCATTTGTCGGTTTGCCATTAAACACGGAAGTCATTCAGAATATTGTCTCCTGCTGCCATTTAACCTACTGTGGACATAGCTCTGGTCCACAAGGCTGTTTCCCCACAGAATAGACATTTGATCATTTAACCGATTTACAGCTGCCCCTACATATTGCAGACGGGTACGCTGGAATGTATTCCTCATGTGAAGGCTGTGTGGGGCTTAACACTACAAACCGACCCAATGAATACCAAGTCTGGCATGGAGATTGAGTGATTAAGCGGCTGGCTGTAAGTGGGTATTTATTCGTCGTTAGCGTATGTAATCGAATCGAATCACGAAGTTAATTTCAGCAATTGGGTAAAACAAAAAACCCAAGACTATTATCGATTCATACATTGGTGTATTTGTCATTATATAAAAAAATGCCTGAAAAAGGGCTTCTATACACATTATCAGATTGATTCGTGATGTCAATACAAAAGACACGGACTTTTGTATCATAGCTTTAGTTGGCACCATATTTTACAATCTTGTTGGTGCACCGTGAACAGTTAAAAATGTGATATAGGGTTTTCATATAATTTTCAATAACGAGGTGACGTCGCGATGGTGAAGGATGAGGATTATTGTGATGATTGGACGACTTCCCATCAAATGCCAGCGCTCACTTGGCACAAAGAGAGCATTGCTGCTCCTTTCAGCTCGGGGATAAATGGATTATCTCAATTAACGCCCACATCACGTCATCTAAAGTTGTAAAATAACGGCCAACACGGTTTAACCAAATAGAAAGTACCCTCTAAAAAATGTTTTTAACCATGGTTACTGGATTTTCGAGCGAAGCATCTATTTCATAAACGGCACTAAACTGTTTGTTAATGATCAATAGCTGTTAATTTCGATAGCGGCAATGAATACTCAATCCAACTATTACAAATCATTTATTGGAGTCATATATAAAACTGAAAACGTAAAGCATCGTTTAGGAATCGATTTTAAAAGTTTCATATTCGGTTATAGACTCAAAGCATTCAGCACAATTCAAGTATGTATATATGGATACGAAACATAACTTTCGATAGAAGATACTGGATTAACATGGTACTGCACACATAAGGTACAATCTATTGAACTTGCACAATTTGATTAGATATTTCAAATGTGTTTTGAGTGTGTGTGTGTGTGTGTGTGGGGGGGGGGGGGTGTTTCTCGTAGATTAAACAATATATAGCGTGGTATTGTTCATGAGCACACGAGTATAATACCTAATGGATGCATATATCAAATCAACCGAGTTTTACAGACAAAAATAGACACTCATGTTTGGTTTCCGTGCCTGTGTCTGTGTGATTGCTGATTTGAGCTTTAACTCATTTGGCAAGATTGCAAATCCCATTGAATGTGCCTATTAGTGCATGGTTTAGGTGGCATCGACATGCGATGGATTGAATGTTGACGTTGATAGCATTATCATTCTTTCATGTCCGTGCCTAAGTGGTTATACTAAATCGATTGAGTGTGTAGATTAGACCGCATGAGGTGATAGGTGACAAAAAGCTTCCATATAGCTTGTATTGCGGCGCTGTTTGTTAGGCCACTGGAACTGGTTGCTAGGCAAATAAACAATGCTGCTTACTACAATGGGTATAGACATCAGTATATTGAATGTGATAAAAATCGTATTCATAAAAGGCACCTGACTCATGGAGCGTTAACTGGTGACGTGGGGATGCTTTTGGTCACTCCCTTTGCGTGTTGTGTATATGTTTAATGAAATAAATAAATTTAAGAATGTTGTTAAGAATAGAAATGCAGCTTTCGATTGACATCCCGGTGCTCACTGCCACTTACTGTTGAAGGGCAGCAATTACATTATTTTGCAGTCAGTTTGCCAGGTTGTTATGATGCAACACACTGTAAGATGGCGTTGCTGTATCGTATTTCCTTGTGCAACACAAGTCTCCACAGTTATCTACGGAGCCGCTATAAGAAATGCCCATATTTAGTTCAGTATTATAATTGGTCTTCATACCAAGCAGAAGTTTTGTCACTGATGGCCTTATGTCAGGCAAATACAACGGCAAACTTACCATATATGTTATATTCATCTAACCAAGGGTGTGTGGCGAGGTGTAAAGATAAACAAATGTAAGAAGATGCGCAGTTTGAAAATCAAATATTATCCTGATTTCGATAGTATGGAAATGCAATCACTCATACAGTTAATATAAAACTCTTTCAATGCACTTCCAATGCACTTAATTCAATAAAGCGTACAAAATGTATTCACTCGGAACCAAATCCGGTTGTAAGTTATTAGTATTTGGCAAGAATTTGCAAGTACTCAGGGAGCGTTATGACAGTATGGCGGGGATTTACAAGTACTCAGGAAGCGTCAGCACATTTTGGCGGGGATTGTGAGATAAAACTGGCCGCTGTGTGTGAATATACATATTTGTCATAGGAGCATTTGATCAGAACCGCGATGGTGATTCCTGAAATATTGTAGATAAATTAACCCCAGACAACATCAACGTCATGCAACCTAACACGCCTCTCCAACTGTACATACACCAACGGGATATTGTAAAATACACCATTATGTTTCTTTGCAACGCGACAGCAACTACATCGTGGTTACATTGTCTGTTCTTTCAAAGCACGCGACAACATCACAGAGCTTGGTATATTTAGTGTTTGTTCCCACTCGAACACGGTAAAACGATGGTCTTCCTTCTAATTATGCTGTATTCAGAATGGATAACGAATATAAATTACTTATTGTCTGCACAGAATTTATAGAATTTGAACATTCAACAAGGGACATTGAAAAACGACATTTGTTACATTTCCATGCCTCGACTCTATATCTACTGCTAGAGGGCCTCCTAAACATCCATATTATCATGCCGGTCGTGTATAAGACCTACTCAGGTTTATCCTTGGAAGCTATTTAAGCTCATAGTTACCATGTCAGTCCCAGAGGTTTAAGCCCGCAAAGATCACAGTTAGCATGTATATCTATCTGTCACGGGAAACGACCTTCACATATCTGCACTTTCGCTGAAGCAAATACCCTGAAAATGTAAGTCAGATTGATACTCAAATAGAGCGACGACTCTTCAAAAGAAAGCATAATATCAATATATGATCACATAAGCTATTTCAATGAACTACTCGTCGTAGATGATTCTTTTAGACATGGTGTGTGAAATACACCAGCCTATTTCCTACAACAGCCCAAAAATACACCGCCACCATCCACGTGATGAAGATTTACATTTTTTCAGATTAGGAATTTGACGGCGCTTGCAAATAGGTAAAACGTTTAATGCTGACGAAATAGAATGCTCATTATGCATGCAGTTTGTGAATGACAAAATCAATAACATCCATTAAGTCAAAGTCTCACATCTTCGTTCTGACAGATCATAAAGAATCATCTCGTCCAACTCGGCATGTACGGCCAAAAAATTCTGTGATGATATATGGCGTTATGCCTTTATGGGAATGACCTAATAATGTTTTCCATATATATATTTAGCTATATATATGTGAATATATATATATGGTTATTATAAATTCCATTGACAGTTCAATAATCTTTTTGTCATCGTCAAGTTTCTTACAGGCAGTCCTTGACGGCAGCAGAAACGAGAGTTTATGCTCGAGGTTATAACTTCTGAGCTATCCCTCTATAACTGCGTCAATTGCGAGGCGGAGAAGATCAAGGAAGGTGCTATAGCTGCTGAAGTCGGTTGTGTGTACAACATGTTGCTCCTGTGGGACTTCTCTTACAGCAAATGTTTAATTGCAATGCAGAATTGACGCTTCATTGGAGTTGCCCCTCGTTGTGTGTGCTGATAACAATGGGAGGCACGGATTGCGGAGCGTCGTCTGGAATTATGTGTTCAAAGTCAAATTTAAGCTTTCCCTGGAAAACATGCGGGTGTGTCTGACGTGGAGAGAAAACTAAAGCCCCAGTCACACCGGGCTTGCGACCAGGTGTCGACCTAGCTGCGACCGAAAAATGTTGGAATCGCGGGCAAATCTTATGAAGAGCGCAACACTGATCGCAGAGGCTGTGGGTGATCGCAAGAGGAAAATCAATCCCAGCCAGATCGATGGTCATGTTCAAAACTTCTGACCTGCAATTCTAATCTTAAGAGGTCGCCGGAGGTCTTACATGGTCGTACCACAAGTCGCGCATGGACGCACCACCAGTCGTGCATAATCGCGGGTTAAGTAGTCGCATGATTGGTCGTGCTACTGGTCCTGCCACCTGACGATTGAAGGTGCCACCAGTCACGACCTGTCCCGACTGGTTGCAAGACCTTACGATTAGCGGGACCACCAGTCTTTAGTTCGTTCTCAGGCGAGAATATTTGGAGTGGCTTCTGGGGTTCATACCACCAATCACAGTATGCGATCGCAAATGGAGATCGTTCGAAACACTGCCGATTGGTCGTACCTTGGCCAATTTGCCAACAATTGCACGATCCAGAAATCGTACGATCCGGTGTGACTGTGGCTTTAAGGTGTCGGATATATTCGATGTCTTGCTTTCACATTTTTCCCATAGAACTTTTTGATGTGATACATAAATTTCTCATGTTCGACATTTTCGTAATAGCAATATTGGTTATACATTCGTAGTTTCACCTTCACTTGACCTACAAATATCACAAGATGTCAGGCTGTCCATTTTTTCTTGTAATGATTGACTTCGATTTGCAAATGACAATCACTCGCCGTACATATTGCGAATTAAATCAGAGCCTACTGAACGCAACACAAAAGCAGTGTGCTTCATCACTTATTTTCTCAATTATTCCCAGCTGACGACGCATGTACCAGTTTTGACTCACCACCAGATCTGCTAAAACAAGAGCTTGTCTGATTTTTATCATCATTCGACTAAAAGGGATATCTCAATGTCGGCTTCCTTTGTGTAGGTCAATACCATTTAGAGCACAGAGAATATGGCATACCTATGCCTATTTTCAAGGATTGCAAAATGACAATGAGTTGTTTTCCCGATTATCGATATTTGATATGTTTGTGATAATGGTAACAAAGAGCCAAGAGTTGTATATTTAGGGAAGCTCTGAGACTACTAGCTGTCAGTTTTATTCCATGGTGCGGTCAGAGAATCTTTTGCAAGTTTTCTCTATACAGCATAGTTATGAGTTGGAAGAAGTCGGTACATGCTTCCGCGCTAAATGACAGCCATAATAAAGAATGCATTATTCATAGAGTTGATGCTTTCATATTGTAGTCTTTCATGTCAGGAAAGTAGATAAAATTCATAGAGCCGTAGAACCTCGCTAGATGTACTGTCAGTGCTAGCCGTGTTTTCAAACTCGATCATTACATTATAATGCATACTGCGCAAAGTAAGATCCCTCTGAGGTGATTTCATCAGGAAATGAACGGCATATGGCATGAATGGATGCTACCCACACCCCACCTACTGCAAAGCTACACGATTATGAGTCGCTGAGCGGCTTCTCGTCTTGTCAGTGCTCTAGTGCGTTATTCTGCGTTCTACATTGGCATAAGAGAGGTAGAGAAGAATGCCTTGTATTATATCGGCTATTCGATTGATAAGACAATACGTCATATCTGGGAAAATGGACCAATGAAAGGTATTGTCAGCATATGTGATGAAGGAGCGCCCTTTGTCGTAGTTCCTGATTGTCGTCTAACTTTTTCAATTAAGATGCGATGGTGTCCATGCTCGTATGTGTGGTATTGTCGCACATTGTTAATGGAACGCAAAACAGAAATGGACGCCTTAAGCCAAATATTGAATGAAATGTCATACTTCATCACGAATTTTGGTTGATAAGCATGCTCTTGGAAGCAATCAGATATAAACCTGTCTAGTAAGTTTCCTTGTATTACTACTTGTTGATAAGAGACATGTAACAGAGATTTGTGCGACCCTCAGACGGCCAACTGGAAGGATCATTAATAATATCCAGGATTCTAAGGCAGACAGCCGTGGGATCGGACACATGCTGGGCATAAGCAGCGCCACATAAAACGGTACATACTGAAGCGAATCCGAACGTATTGTGTAGTTAACTGAAATACACACACTTGTATTGTGTCAGTAGTATATTTTTGATAGAATGCAATAGGTTAGTGACAAGGAAATCACATTTACACATTTTGATTTGTCTTATGAAGATTTGCCGATTGCAAACCTTTCTTAAGCGCCCATTGTAATATCAGCTAAGTTGGAATTCTGTTGATGTTAATTTGGGGATGCTGCGAAGAATCTATGGCATAATCATTGCTGTTTAGTTGATGTCTCGCATTTTGAGTACATAGATATTTTATTCTCAGTTTGTTACTGGACCGTATATATCGATCTCCCAAAACGGGTAAATGTACACTTTATACCTTATGATTGAGTTTTGATTTGGCATGAGCTACAAATACAGCAGCATCCGTAAATATTGAAGCCAATGCAAGCCAGGTAGACATAAGAATTGCTTTGGAGCGGAGGATTCTATCGCTTCTCAACAATTATTCATGCAATTTGGCTCTGGTCACAGCACAGAAGAGACAGGTAGTGGATCGGATGCAAATAAAACTGTCCATGCTAATTAACTGCGCTAATCTAATATCAGGGGCACCTACCAATTTTATCAAAGGATAAATGTATTTTCAATCCGACTATTTTCTTCGATAAATACGAATGTCTACCCGATCTCGATTATATCGTGTTGAGCAACCTGTCAAAACATTAGCAGTGTGGATATGGTATGATACTACACCGCGTTGTCGTAACCAGCTCCAAAGACTAAATTTAAACGACAACCGACTGTAACACACCGTACAGAGCTGGTGGTACAGGCATGTGCAATGGTCATCCGAGGAAAGGTCCCCATGTTTATCAACAGGTCAATATTGGAAACTTCTATGTTCATCGCATGCAGATCGATATTCGATTCGTTCAATGAAATGTTCGTTGGCTTGTGGCTTGATTCATTAGTATGTACTGTGACTATTAAGTATATTTATGAACACACGTTGTACGTTGACGCTGTTGATTAATGCAAAGAACTCACCTTAAGGGATCCGAAACATTCTCTCCAATGCACCGTTCACCGACGGCAATACTGGTGTGAACAACAATCCTTTGGCTCACCTGAACCATTAGAGAGACATTATGATGATACTAATTGGTTTGCCTGAGGCAGTAGTTTTGTACGAAAAACGACTTTTAGGTTCAAATAATCTCTCAGACTGCTTTACCAGTAAGCATGGAATGTTATTACCTTCTACATATTGTTTTTAATTGTTTGAAACCTTATGTCATTTATCGAAGACATATGTCATGCAAATACAATATCAGTCACATTGATAGTATAACATATATTCAAACAATGCCATTGAACAGACGATGTTATACTGTACAGTCAGTGCTCAAGGCAATCATATCTATTGCATGCCATTATTCACACTATTCTATATGTTATTTCTCTGCATCGAGGAACTAATTTATGCATGTTATTGGAACTAGTAAGGTAGAGCTTACATCGAGAGGATTATATGCTGTAAGCCAGCATATGATTGTTGAGACTCACCCTGCGGGTATGTTTAGTGTAAATTCAAACGGTATATAAATTTTATGATTTTTTTATTTTTACTTATAAGGTATATAGATTGCCTGGGGTATATCATTCTAGTGAATAGTGCAATGCAATTCGATGCTGCGTTAGAAGGTCATTCAAATTGTTTGATTGAATATATCAAGTGGATAAAATACAAATAAACAGCACCAACTGACGATGAATCGTGACTGAAATTAGATAAACGTGTGATCCAATTTGTTAAATCTGTTTTCGTCTTTTTGATGAAAAGTTTGCTTATTTTTGGAGTTTAAAATCCCAATCGTGGTGCGTACTCATTTCATTGGCGACGGCAAGATTAACTATGATTTATTTCTGGAGGGCCAATAGTGCATGCGGAAGAAAATTCCAGATCTAATTGTTTGGCATGCCATCGAGCCTTCAATATATGTAAGACGAGCTTTAGACAATGCTCCGACCCTACGACAATATTCCTTTCGGAAACTAAAGACAAATAACACAACAAGTTGATAGCAATTATCATTGACCTTCGGGGCCTGGAAGGTGATCAACATGAATGGCGTTATCTATTAAAGTATTACTTTAACAAAATTGCGGAATATAACCTGAATTGCGTTCAGTGACATATGAAACTTATGCAGCTGGAAATTGGCAGCCGTAACTTAAATTAAGCGTGCTCGATTCCCAATCAAACGTATCCACAAATATATTTGCTTACAAATTCAACCGAGTAGCATGTAATATAGGATTCTAAGAAGCATATTGTAGAATCCAGGAAATGCGATGACACCACGAGATATAATTGCAATTAAACAAGAATGAAATAATACGGCTTGTACAAACTTCTGCGTTAATTGTTCGATTCATTGGCAAAACACCAACCAGAGTTAGTCATAAACATATCAAGTCTTGTGTCCTTTGAAAGCACACCTGTCTTAGTTTGCGACGGCTTAAGCTTTGGTACTTGCAAGCTGTCACTCAACTGGTGTGTACTGATTTTTGCACTCGTATAATTAGCTAGAATATTTTTCATCACTGTGAATAGCGCAGATATGAAAAACAGCCTTAGCGCTACTTTCATTAGTTCAACTATCTCCTTCAACCAACCGTGTTGAATGACAATCATCAATCACTGATTACAGCCTCTAGTCTTGAAATGACCATCGCTATGACGCATATGATGAGGGCTATAACCGTCTCGAAAGGATGTTAATGGCGTTGAGTAAGTGGCTTTTTTTGGAAATATTTTGGGTTGCCTAGAGCCACTAGATCTAACATCAATAATAAACGATGCTTTATTGATAGCTTATGCTATTATAAGTAGAATTCTATGGAAAACATACCCATATTCCCATCCGGCACTTAGGTTTTATGCCAATTGGCCTCAACAATATTGCAATTACATCCATAGATACCTTGTTCCATTAGTCAGGACAGGCGATTCATTTTATTATATTTGTCATATTTTGGCCTTCGAAAAATCGGTAGTCTGTACCCCAGACATATTACCAATTTGTTAACAACGCATTCTTACCCACGAGGAGATCTTCCGCCTACACTGAGCTGGTTTAAAGATCTGATAAAGAATGCTGGTCTTATTCATGTTACATCCAATAACAAAATGGATATAATTGTTATTGTGTCTTCACTAATAACATCCCAAATTGTGATAAATAAGTACATTGTCAAACTAACAGCCGTGGGTACTAATGCCACTTGTTGCACCGAATAGAATAGAATGTTGATGGAAATTGAATTAGCCGTATGTAAAATGAAATGTCCGAACTAACGCGATGGAAACAACCACCAACGTTATTGTTATTCATAGAATATGTACCCAATACATCGAAAATATGTATAATAATTGACATGATACCAATGTGAAGCACTATCTTGGGACATTCAACGACAACTTCGTCTTATGGCTTGTAGAAACACTTGGTGGTCATCTCACGTAACCTCTAGTTAGCAACGAAGCTGCACATTAAAGTTTCGCTCAAGGCGAGGCAATATGATTAACCATACCCTATGTTGGGTTTGATACAGGTCAATATCCGCATACCAGTATATTACACCGTGTTAGTCAGGACCAAAGAACCATACATCGTCTTAGGGCTTGTTAGCATTCACAACAAATGGAATCACACAGCTTCTGGGTCAAAAGACTCACACTGTACCCATTTGCTCACCCAAGGTCTATCACATACATGCTCCGGAACTTATAGCTCATAGCGGCGATGGACGTTCTACCCAAAAGAGACATACACAAAACGTAACATTCGCAGTTTGTTTCCTCATTGAAGCAGATATAGAGAAAGTGTATATATATATATATATATATATATATATATATATATATATATATATATATATATATATATATATATATATATATATATATATACAGATATAATATATATATATATATATATATATATATATATATATATATATATATATATACATATATCTATATATATGTTTATATATATATATATATAAATATATATATATACATGTATCTATATAAATATATTTATATATGTGTTTGTTTGAATATATTTGTGTGCTTATGTGTAAAGTGAGGTGTGCTTACCTTAAAGCGTCAACGTTTCAGGCAAAAAGGTTCATATTAACTCTTTTATTCATCTTGAAGCAAGGCAAACTAAGAGCTTGGAAATTATAATGTGTCACCGGCTAAGCTTATAACTAATGGATGACTACTTTAAAGCATATTTTAGGTATAATGCAAATGTCAACCGGAGGTAGTTGGGGTAGTAGAAGATTTGCTTTTCGACGCAGATTACCAAACTATTCGCGGTATGCCTGCTACAATTTAATTGATTTGTGTATTAACATGCTAAACGTGGATCAAAATCAAAATGCATGTTGGGACTTTGTAATTGCATTATCTTTGTACAGATAACTCTGCGAATGTAATTATATGACACTAAAGAGGCAGAAATAATTACATTTGTGGTATGAGTCATATTCGATGCGGTCATCGGACCAGTGGTAGGTACACTTAATAGTACCGTGGCTATGCATCCATGTCCCTTGTTGCATCATTTAATTTTATCGCCTTTCACGGAATGCAAAGCATAAAGGTATGCCATTATACGTTAAACATAATGCTGTTAATGGTGACAAGAAAAAAGATGTAGTTAGAAAAGCGTATCATGATTGATGACCTGAGGATAGAATAATGAGACGCTGGACGTCGTTGTGAACATAGGATCATCAATCATTGCGGTTATAGCCCCGACACAGTGAATATGAATTAATACTTTGTTTTTGAAAAAGTTTAGATGCACATGCATTCACACAATAAGGTTTGGTTAAACTATGGTAAAATGCAATGACTTAAGTGCAAAGAAAATAAAGCCATGTTTTACAGTAAAACAATGTTCTGCTGCCGTAAATAACCAAGGCAAATTGTCAGGGTAACAATATATGATGAACTTGCTGAATCGGTGGTTTTAATCTAGGCATTGATTCAGTGATCTGTACCATTCATATAATTACAATTAATGCCATACATCTGTCCGAACGTGAACTTATGAACGGAACCAACACCCCGGGGTATGAAGGTTGCTCAATCAATGCATAACGTCCTCCTGTATGGTAGTTTCTGAATAGACAGTTCATATTGTATCACACGCGCGAGACCGATAGGCATCTGGCTTCAAATCCGCCGGCCATTATCTAGGCATATTGCGATATGGGTACATGCTGGGGATAGTTGAAGCCATCGATTATACAACTCAGCCGTCCATTCATTGTTAGTCTTCATCCATGTAATAAAGCCCTTGTTACGAAGCAGAATGGCCAAGCTGGTGGTCAGATCCCCTAAATAAATCTGACCCAGACACTTCAATGCGCAACTGGTTGCCAAATATTAGAGGCAGCAACCACAATCTTTCCTGGTCATATCTTATTTAAACACATATATCAAATATTTGAACAATAGACATTCTGGATTGATAGCACGACCGTGTGGAGTGGACGATACGAACCCTAACAAGCATGTAGATAATATAAAAACTAGCCACGATGCACAATTTGTACATAAGCGTTTGTCCAATAGTTGTTTTTAGGAAAGGAATGCATTATTAAAGACGACCCAAACACCTCGCTGTACCATCGTGATTGCTAAATGTCACGTAAATGCCTCACTGTAAAAACATACCGACTGAAACTCGCATAAATAAATGCTATGCCCTTGCGACCTATTGCAACTATTGCTAAGTCAGAACTGGAGCAGCTGTGACTATTCAACGTGCTGCATTCAAAATGACAGCATCAGGCCGCTGCCTATTTTGTAATGCGCAGGTATGAATTCTGATAAGCATCTTGAATAGGTGCAGAAAATAAATACAATTTTCATATCTTAATAACCAACAATAGCTAAGAGGCTCATTCCTATTAGCTCTTAACTTTTTATCAAAATCTTCTCTACTTCGCTAGCGCTCACTTATGCAATACCGAGGTGTTCTCGCCGTTCTGTAAACAAATTATTTAATTTATAATTTATAATGTTTTAATCGCTTCCTAAGCTCACCAATTCGTGCATCCACGCTTCCTGCTACAGCAGTAGTATATTCAAAGATGCTTCTGGTGGTGCTGCTTTCCTATGGTTTAATGGTATTCTGCTTCAAATATCACTACTACTAATATGGCATGCTGAAGGATAGGTGTTTTTGATGTTTTATTACAGGTGTAGCCCTATTCTACGTTAGTGAGTTAATTCACGTTGAGTATCACACATAAGCTGTTGCGTTTGACTGGTTCATAAATTCCATTCTCTAATGACTTCAGCGATGGAACAATATACCACAAGTAGCAATATAGCGTGTGAAGAATGCTATTAGTTCGTTGACTTGTTATCAATGAATGTAACAATGAGGGACGTAAAGTATATTATAATAGGCTTATAAAATACAACACTTTAACTACGATAGTCTTGTTACTTCATATATATTGCAGAATTACCATTTGTCTATCAATTGTTCTCCCTTCCTGGATACCGAGTTGCTTGTGTGTCTGATTGACTGATTTATGGCTGCTAAGTCGGCCATACAGCAATACTGCTAATCGTTCCAGAGGCTTCATCCAGTCATCTATAGCGTCTTGAGGCCTAGATTTCTCAAGGACTGGAGGTCAGCTAAATGGAGGAATGTTGTTCCTCTTAATGTGATACGTGATGATATTTGTCTGGTTCACAGTGTCGATTACTACTGCATCTGCAATGTCTCCGGTATCAATTACGAGGTGGCCCACATTGCTCTTTTCACAGAATGGTTTCCCTGTATTCTATAACATGCTGTCATTGACTGAGCCCGAAGATTATCAGTAATAACCCAGTATCTCATTGAAAACGGGTATTTGAGACTTTGACTACCAAATTGGTATAATGAACTATACTCTGAGCATTTAATTGATGTGTAGCTTTATTTTAGCCCAAATCAAAACTCACTTTTCCGCTGAAATGCACCCGATCGATGTCACTAGAACCCATGATGTCAGCAGTGGTCTAAACCTGCTACCTACAAGCCTGCACATATATAGAGTATTGAATGGAAGCAATGTTTCAGACAGCGTCGTGCACATGTGCTCTAAATATGAATGTACTGTTGTTGTGGCACATCACAATGCGGTTGAAAAATTACACTATTTTGATGCATTAACAAACATTCATTACGTAAAGGCCAAGCTTGCTCGGGCGTTTAATGTTATTGTCACGATGGAAGAGGATTGGTTTCCTCCGATATGCGTTGATTCAATTATTCTAACATTGACAAATAGATTCACCTTAATTTTCAAATTAATGGCTGATTAATCTATATTAACAATGCGGGATTCAGCAGTTTTATAGCTCATATGATAACCTTGTCCTGTTCAGCTTGTCAAGTAATTGAATGTAATAAATGTTTGGTCTGTCCTCACACCCACATAAACCGTAAACGATGCTTTGCCCTCTGTAGCATACAGAGTAATTTGATTATTGAGATGTATGGTCCGTCATTTTGACCTCTATCTCCGCTTATCCTTTGAAAAATTTCACGTTAATGGGCGGCCAAATTTAGCGGCTCAGTTACAGTATTCTCTAAGGTCCACACGATGGATTGGCAGGCTCAATCGATTGGATGCAGACCATCAGACCGGAATATCCTTCTCATTGACGCAGATCCCAACCTTAATAGCCTTGTGTTCGACGAACTCTTCCCGGGCAGATATAAAGCTAACTTACGGCACAGGGAGCACTTAATCAGGAACGATGCCAACGAAAAACTAACTGGCAATCATATTATTTTTAAAAGTTGTTTGCTGGATATGGGGAACGTTTTTTTCGCATCTGTTCTACACTATGAGCCTCACAAACACGCACCAGGCTTTGGTCATAGCAATCACTGCTCACGAGGACAGATGTTGTAATATATTTAAATACCGCACTCACAAACTTCATCTGCATATTTAGTATTAATGCTGAATAAATGATTTTCTTACGCACCAATCCGATTGATGAAAAAGCCATATCGAACATTACATTGTTGAAAATCAAGATGACCTATACTGCCAACGTATGGATGTCAGTAACATGCTGTACATTCTATTGTCGCTAATAATGTTTATGCTGAATTCCCCTATCAGTCCTCACGACGGAAACCATATATCTTAATAAAACGGCTTAGAGGTTTAAGCTGCACCATGTTTCACAAAATATTTCCCAGGGCGGTTAATGTGACACAAGACAGCCCATTGTACAGAATCTGCTAAATAATTCTTATCTTTGACAGGGTGGCAACGTCATCAACAAGTCAGTCTATATTTGAAATTATATTCGAATGGATGATAACACTATCGATACTCGCATCAACGAGAGAAAATTATGAATATTTGTGGATTTAAGTAATAAAGTGGATCGTTGGAATCTCGGTTAGTAATAGATGACTGGAAAAGGCAGCTATCAGTATATCATTGAAAGGGCACACAGTTAAAATATTAAACATTCAATATGGTAACGGCCAGAGTCTACTGTGTTATTTGGAACCGCCAACATTCTGTATTTCATTCACAGATATAGATGTCTCCGCCAACCGGGGCAACTAATAACCCGAGTTCGTTGATGCATGAGCGGCTGTTCATTATCTATTTTTAATACACAGATAAATATGAGCAATAGAGCTCTTTTACGTTGATGCATTAATGAAAATGCATCAAGATACGGCTGCATTAAATAAATATAATTGGCAATATAGCCGCTTACTATGAATTGAATGACTTTGCTTGTATAATTCTATTTCACACGAGCGTAGGGAATGTGAATGAGCTGTTTAAGTGTAGGAGTTGAATGATTTATGAAACTTGTGATTAAGATAATGTACTTGTGCACCTGCAGCAGCTTTGGATAAAGCTTGTCACCCTTTCCGCATTAATGCCTCATTTCCGACGCTTCTCCGACCCTCAGTTTTAGTCAGGCTATTGTATGATTAATGCAATTTCTCCATACCGGCGTCACGTAGATTGAATTTCTAGAAAGGCAAAATTTAACATTTCACATCTATACTTTTGGCATTCGCTACAGTACACATCAATGAAATGCTGAACCATCCTTTCTCATATATATTGGATTCATAGTTGCCGTAAAACGCTGTTAAGTTATAAAATTAAGCTTTGGGCGCATTCATAACGCCAATATTTTTCTTATTGACTTTGTCAGTCGCACAAAAGGCAACATGGGTTGCCTGGATCATTACCGCTGAATACATTGCCCGCACAAGATAAGTTTGATAAGGTGATAAGGTGTAAATTGAAAAAAATCACGAGTATGAAGACGCGAGGTTAATGAGATTGACCTCGTTTAAATGGATATCATTCAATTGCTGCTTGGTAATCAAACAATCTATAAGTTTTGCGTCGCCTTAACAGTTAACATAGTTAGATGCTAAGCAGCTTTCTGTTATGTCATACATTTAGTTCAATTCGAATAACCCTATTTCGTTGCAATAAACAACGCAACTTGAGAGTTTGTGATGAGATAATGGGTGTTTGTGTGTCATCTGATATTTGATGCTGTAATATATTCCACTTAATATCGCAAAGGATTTCAGTATATTTCAGAATAGTTGATTGATAATGATTTGAATAACTATTACTGTACAAACGTCATTTACTGTAACAAAAGCCTTTTAACAAGACTTTTCATAGAGGCTGGCGGAAACATTTGATGACATGGATATAATGTTACACACAACCATCGGTATAGACTGCATAGATATTGCAGCTGTTAGTAGAGACAAATTTATTCCATGTCACATATGCCAGGTTTATTTCAATGTTCGGAACGAGTGTGACAATGTCAATAGTCTGACCGCAGCCAAATTCGTTTGTTTGTCTAATACTCTGACCGCAGCCCTAGCTGTGTGATTTACTGAAAATGCTGAATTATCTGGCTGCTGCTATATTCATTCGTATGCTAAATATTCTGGCTGCAGATGAAACGATTGCTCCTAGACAAGTAGGTACAGTCATATGTTTCAGCTACACAGAAAGAAAGGACGTTCCTTTGCTCAAAACCGTTACACTCTCTATTGACAACCAAACTCCCTATAATCAGTGAATTTACCCCTTTTCCAAATCGACAAACATTTACGAAAGTGTAATCCAAAGCCATTACTATTGACCTTTACCCCTAGCTGTGTGGTTTAGTGAAATGCTGCTTATTCATCCATCATATGTATGTAGAAAGACACGTATTAGCATATTATTTATGACCCTCTCAAAAGGGCAGTTTGTGGGTCTACCAATAAACAAAGGACAATTTATGGCAAGTTATCAGAGAGGCTTACATCCGATTACCTGTAACAGCGCATGAATCATGGCCAGTTTGGCTAAGGGGATTTATTCCGTGATAATGATTGGCATTAAGTTCAACGGATGATGGTTTAAGGCATTCCATTCTACTTTGAGTACCGCCAAAGGCTTACGTTACAACTGATACCTCATGATGAACGAGGGCGTCGCATAACCAGGCGCCGTGGTACTCGCCAGCATAGCAGCCGTTCTCCGGGTGAATAGAAAGAATTAACTCTCTCCATCAAATCTAATCACGCAATAGTACATGTTATAATGCATAATCGTGTTAGCACGCAACACAGGTGAAATGAACTGTCGGGGTGTTTTGCTGATGACAGTAATGAGATAATATTCGGCTTTGTTCTTGGGTGTAGTAATTGTGGAGCTGGAACAGTGCCATCGTCAAAATGGTGCAAAACCACTGCCCACACGAGTTTGCAAAAAACACGACGCCGCTAGAACTGACGTCCAGCAAATTACCGTTGAGCAGCATGGCCAAGAGCATGAACCTGATGCGATTGTCTTGTTGTACATGCCACAATACGCATCTTCACCACAACATTTCAATAACAACGTACCTGTGATTGCATCGTTCTTACGTTACATTTGTCGACAAACCTTTCAATGTTGATGCCACTTTATTCGGACTTGACTGACTCTATATTCGACTATTGACTGATTGATGAACAGGAAGAACTAGTAAAACAATCCCCACCCTCCGCCGATTAGCTCATCTTCTCAGGGTGATAACTCCGTCCCTGTGAAAATTGAATACCACGCATCATATTCATTCCGATCTATTTTTTGTCAGCCACACTTCAATGAATTTACTTATTGGTATCTTTCAACGACCAACCAATTTGTATCGTTCAACACAAGCTTTCATACTTTGCCGTCTCAACGACATCGACTTGACTGGTAATGCATTTGGATGGGCGTAAGCATTGACATAAAGCATTCGGATTACAAAACAGAGACAATAAAAGACAGAAAGACAATGGAGTACATTATGCAAGGGGGGATTAGACCGCATATTGGTTGTAAGGACGTTAGATAAAAATAATCATTCTTTCAGTGTATCATGAAGGGAACCTTTGTATTTTGTATTGAATTTGGCACGTGTCCCTTTAAGACATTTGCATAAACCAAAATGTAATTGATTCTATCATCGTGGGAGCACATGGTATGCAGACCGACCTTCCCGCAAGCGATGCCTGAATAGATTGTTCAAGAAGACGAATAAGTATTTTGTGAAATGGTAAATCGATAAAATGCTTGGATTGAATTAATTATTTGAACAAAATGTGTGTGTTTTCAATCTCTCACTTAGCTATTTATCATCCGCTAAGGTTGACCATTGACCTCACCAAAGGACATATTAAAGATTGCAGCTGGTTACAAACACAAGAACACTGTTTTACCGACCTTGCCGCAGGTGGCTGGTTTGCAAAAAAAACTCTCTGTGGAGTAACCTAAGGCATTTGCCCAAAATGTTTCCGTCAAAAGATTCAGATATGAAATTTCAAAATCCTTCTCCCCAACCCACACGAATAAATTCAACGCAACAAAGAATTGAATTAAATAGTTCATATCAACCAGCAACGAAGACAGCGTATGGCATCTTTAGCAAGCTTTAACATGTCAATGATTGCATTCTGCTGTTTATGTTGGTGAATCACCATGTTTCCAAAATGCGCTTAACTGTGTCTATGCATCGTGCTTCATTGCTACCAATGGACTACCTTGCTACGTCATATAACACTTTTTACGTAAATTGTTCTTTCACGATAATTTTTGTGCAAGAGAAAACCTCGTATGTCATTACATGCCATTAGAAACAGCAGTCAAGACAACATTGGGATCAAACTGATTAATAAACTGTATTGTATTCTACAACAAAATGGCAATAAGTACAATTACTCGTTGCGGTTAGATCAGCACTGAATATGTGTTGGAAAGAGGAGGAATATAAATAGAGATATAATATTTGGTGTGGTAAAATATATGTAGCAAATGTATCAGCGTCTGTGCTACTCATCCATTTAACGTCTTATATAGAATGACCGATACAGCATGTGTTTTTGCATGTGTCTGGTACTTCTATGATCCGTCGTTTGATACGGGTCCCAAAGGTGCTGTTATTTGGCGCACTGTTTGAAGGCTAGCTAATTCTTTTCACCTTTCCTGAATTCTGATACGTCGATTCATCTCAGCAGCCTATGTTTACAGACTCTCCCATTGTTATATGCCCTCGAATACAAATATACGTCTGTTGAAGCATTGTTGAAGTAGAGCAAAAAATGAGGCTAATTTGAATATATCTGTATACCCGACATCATACGGAATGTACCTCCTGGACAATGTACACAAAGCTCATGCACGAAGCTTAATATTGCAGAAGTATTAATGCTGCTAGACTCTGGACTGTCTCGATGTCCATAAGCTAGCATAACTTAATTGGCTTATCTAATTTATTTACATCTTCAAACGCATCTCTGTACAAACACCGACGTGTAAACAAATGGGAATATTCAATGATAGTTATTAGCCGTTCGGTGTATCCGTAAACAACCACGTCGAGGCAGACATCTGTCATACGGGTACAACATCAGAATTGCCAGCTTCATTAAAGGCCTTCCTCGATTCAGAACCATTTCGAAGGTGCTGACCAGAAGAGGACATTTTGGGATTGTATTGCATATTTAGCAGCCAATCATGTTTGCCCGACACATACAGCTTACTGTTCCATCCATAATGACTGCTGCATACCGTAAACGTAGTCTAAATTAACAGTTGCTAGCGATGCTTCTAATTTGTAGATAGTGGCTATTGTGGTTCACTGTGTAACGCGAATCAATGCGTCGTGTTCTGGTTAATACACATCGAAATCTTGTTCGAAATTATACTTACATGCATGCATGTACACACACACACACACACACACACACACACACACACACACACACACACACACACACACACACACACACACACACACACACACACACACACACACACACACACACACACACACACACACACACAAGAACACAGGTTTCAGGGCATCCATTGGACACGTTTATACATTCTTAGGGGAGAACAAATAACTTCACACGAATATCAATTTGAATTCATCAGATATTGTGGTCACTGCGGCATATTTCCACCATGGCTACGGCAATTGCTAAGAGTAGGAATTGTGAGCTATCAATGAAGCTCTCACTGGAATGCTTTCTCGAGAAATGTAAAAGCTTGATTCAGAGTAACCACATATGGTTGACCGCATTAGGCAGTGATGCTTAATAAATACACTTTGGTAAGATGCTGCATCAGTAGTTAGCAAGCAGGGACATGCTAAATGACATATTATATCAAGGTAATGACTGTTTTTGTGGGCATAAGAACATTATGCAATGACCAATAAAAAAATAGATTGTCCCAATCGATGTAGTGGCTACTATAACGTGATTGAAACAGCAGTCAGCTTTATGATTATTCAAAGACGTAGATAATGCATTAAACAAATGAATATCTTTAAGCCACTGTGCAGTCATCTTCAGCAAATTTTGCAGCCATTGATAAATCATCATCCTTAATCTATACATGGCTATAGCTTTGTGTTGGTTAGGGGCTGTTCGCATGCTAAACAAAATACATATCCTACCGTAAACGGATCTTGTAAAGCCTAAGTAATTGTCTATTTGCTTCAAAGTTGTATCAATCCTACATCTTACTGACGTAGGTTTTAATAATCTAACTACGACACTCACTAATGGTGTTAGTTTGAAGTTGCAACGCATACTTCATTGGCCATAACTAAAACCATCTCTTCCCAATTTAGGTGTCAAATACAATCACTGCCTAATAGCCAGAGAGCCCGGGCATTTCTAAAGATAGTAGTTGAAATGATTCGAAACGAATTAAGTTATGCCATATAATTATCTAAATTAAAGTCCAGTATCTTTGTAATAGCCTAAGACGGATACATTAATGTATCCACTTCCACTTGTAACAAACGTACTTAACCATTTCATTCCGAGAATAATGATTTATAATATGCTGCATGTCCAGGCACTGAAACGTATACCTTGCTTTCCGATAAAATACAATAACATTGAAATCACCAGGGTGGAGCAAGTGGAGGCAGGGGTGCAGGGAGGGTAAAGCGTAGTAGCTCGTTTATATGATGATTCTTGGCATATGACCTAAACTTCTGCTTACGTTAGACGACCATCGAATGTTTCCGACCATGTCCGGTCTAGTATGTCATTGTTATAGCATCATAATTCCCCAAGTGATGTTTAAGTAGCTTAGCTATGGATGAAATGGTTTATTGTTTATCTAACATTGTAGAAATCGTCCATAAAATGATCCTTAGTTGCGCCCTTATATCAGTAATAATCCTATAACTCAATGAACCGGGGATAATGAGGCTTTTGACAAAATGAACTATACTAAGAACTTCACTTTTGTGTGGCGTTTCTTTTCACGTGATTGCAGACTAATACTTTGACCACTTGAAGACAAACCCAGTTTCTTATAGTCGTTGGTTGTCTCATTTCGTTACCTATAAGTCCGCATAAATATAGATATAATGGTGGCGGCAATGATTCATGCATCTTTGTGACAATGGATTCTTTTTATGGCCGTGCTTTTCTCAACACATAAAACTATGCGATTGCTTAATGACATTATTATATGCATTTGTCCCCTCACCCAAAGTTTTGCCACTTATTCTAAATCATTTATTGAACAGATACAACGATTTTTCTGACTTTGCATCGGAAAATTCAAAGCATTATTAACCAACCTTTGATCAACCAGAAAAGTAACAGAGATCAGGGAACATTTATACATAAGAGGAATTACAATAAATGCATCGAGTACGGCTTTGGTAAAGCTGTTTATAATGCTTTGACCTCGGATATCACCAGAAATTAATCCTCATACGATATACATACATCTGAGGCAAAACTGATGCAATGTTGCATTACGGACTTAGCTATTAGAGGTAATCAAGTAAGCAAAATTGTGTATAACTACTCTATAATCAATGAAACTGCTTCCTCCATTAGTAACCATCATTATATAAAGTCATATATTCCGTGTTTCAAACAAAAGTTACCAAATTGATGCTGTTGTCTGCCAAAATTCTTGCTTTGCAAGGTCCATTCGCTCCTTTTTATATTCACCTCATAGCCAGGAAGAAAATCGACATTGGCTGATTGAAAGTGCAGTTCACAGCAGTACATTTAACAAACTGCCTTATCCAAGTTGTAAAAACCTTGGTTATCAGACGTTGATTGCATGACAGAACAAATTGCTTTGCCAACAAAACATCATATAAAAGTTGGTTCCGCTACTTGTATCATAGTGCTTTTGATTTTGTTTTTAATCAAACAACATCGGCATCCCCAAAACTTTCTGCTTTGCGAGCGCCACCTACTCCTGGTAGAACTCTAGCACTCCTAGTCATGCTAGGCATTATTAGCTCAATTGATGGAGCAATAACCTTACTTAGCCTGTCTCGTTGTAGAGGTTTTGGGGGAATATGAATGTATAAATGTACTCAGTTCACCACCATCGATATTGGTAATTATTGCAGTGATTGGACCTGTGCTAAGGCTAGATATATTCTATAAGAGAGGGGCAATGCATTTCGTAGATAGGAGAAACAGTCCTACATCTGGGTACTAAAGCAAAGCTGTAGATTTGCCACCACATAAATGTACCTAAGAAAATTCTTTTTACAAGATGAAACGAAATATATATTCGAAAGACACAGACCCAAGCGAAGATTATCCTGGACCATTTAATATTTATTGTTGACTTCTTGCTGTGTCATTTAGTGCTGCTTATACGTGTAAGTATTCACCGGGGTCGTCTGTAAAAGGACTATTAACAGGTTGGCAATTGAAGAGTCTTATTATTGTAGCCTACAAGGGAACTACAAGAGATATATATATATATATATATATATCATATATATATATATATATATAGTATATATATATATGACATCAGCAGACCTATATAAAATACGGCCTGTTTAGCTAAGTGGATGTATTCCATGATAATGTATGTTAATGCATTCAACTGATGGCGGTTCAAGGCAACCTATTCATCTATGTATACTGGGAAAAGCATTATTTACGACTGGTTGCTATTTGGGAAAAGCATTAACACTGGTTGACAAGACACGAGAGGGCGTCCCATTACCTTGCACCATGATTCTTCAACATAACCGCCATTTGCCTGGTGAATAAAACAAGTAACTATTTTTCCACAACATGATTCAAGCTAGACAAAAACCATGATTGAATACACAACCAGGTGACAACACAAAGAAGCCACTGGGGTTTTATGTCGCTCTCAACAATGAGAGGATACCGCGGTTGTCAGCATGGCACAAACTCATTGTTCTTCTTTGGGACACATTTCATCGTGAAAACACTTAAGCACCAGGTCGGCAACAAATATGTAACCCTATTGGATATTCATTAGTCAATTGAAGCCTAACCAGATTATTACAATAACAATGTGCCTGTTTTTTTAATGAATACCATGCATGGGTGAAGTAACATTGCAGTTTTGATATAAGTTCGTGAACATATAGGAAAAGCATCGACTCGTCGTAGTTTGTATCGTAATATCGATAGGTTGATTCGACAAGGTTTGAATCCTTACATAACCAGTTATATCAAAAAGCAACAAAGAGCTGTTTAAACTGTCACAGTATTTTGAAAAGGAATAAACGTTTGGGCTGTGTCGTTATCATGTTCATCGTGCAATTACTTTTGATTCACAACCGGACATAACCTCAGGCACATCGGTAATGGATCCTATCATTGCTAATGCAAAGTACATATCTCGCCCCTGTTTGAGATTGAATTCATAACACTGTTATTTTGATGAAACACGAACGACGACCAAGTAAGCGAACATGTATCGGGTTTCACGAGCTGTGTGATGTGCGTACGTAGCAGATTTGGTCTTTAGAGGGAGAAGCTGTGTTATTCAATATATTTCATTGGTGCTAACATACGTAGATATCAATCCGTTGCATTATGCATAGGAGCAAATATCCCCATGTACGTCACTGGCCATCAAGCATTGACTTATTGAAAGCCATCGCAGAGAATCATCAATCATGTTATCTTGAATTTGATATTGCCTAACATAGCTCGTTAACTGAATATTGTGCGATGAAAGGGCCTAGTGTTCCCATCAGCCCTGCAACTACTTCTGGTGGGAACCTAGCAATTGAAGTCATGATATACAACATCAGATTAATGGAACAACATTGTTAATGATGGATTCATCGTGTGGGGAGTTCCGTTAAGTGCTAGACCTGCTGAGTGTCAGTTAAATCAATTCTAGCCCCGGTGTTAATGCGATAAACCTTTTATAATGCTGTTGTCATCACAATGTTGGTGTTGATCACAATTTTAGATAAAATATTCTAAGACTACACTCTATCATGTCATATACGTGATTGGGTGTAATATACGTATATTGACAATGCTGAAATTGTAATATATAGCCGATCGCACGATAAAATGTTCACAATTAGATCATTGTAAAATCTTTGCCAAAATGACAAAGGGATACGTCATGCAAAGTCATGGCTATGTTTGTGACCACACCTTCAAATTGTACAGCAATAACGCTTTGTTTGTAAACACATCTACCAGCATGCAATGCGCCATTAAATTACTGATACTTGTGCTCAGAAATTCCGAGTGCGATATGCGTCTTAACATTCATAATCAGAAGCAAGCGTATATCTATCCATGCATACTGCTCCCGTATATCGGAAATGATCCATGAGTGTTGATGATGCCAATGGATGGGCCATTCATGTCATGGCGCCAGGTTGATTGACCATGAATTCGTTCCCTTTCGCTGAGGATGATGCAGTCAGAATTCCCGCAATACCCAAGCCTACATCCATGTACAGTTCTGGCTATACAGATATCTTATTGTTACACCCACAATCAGAAATAAAACAGACATATTTCTTCAAATTGTCGAGTTCATTATTAGAGGTACATTTCATCACAAATCTCGCCACTCAAACAGACGTTTGTGTTTTCATCCTGATCTGGTATTATAACTGGCTCCGTGCTCACAATAACTGCATAAATAGATGTTATATGCTTCACAGTAAATATTGTGGACGGCAAACGGATTTGTTATTCTGTGCATATCAAAACACTCAGACATCTTTGTTGTGATAAGGTCGTTGAGAAAACGACCTTCAAATTGAGTAGACGTTTGGAGGCAAATGGCGCAAAGTGATCCTAAATGGTTCATTATTTCAAACAGACATCATCTATCAGCTGCCTAACAGAAAATGGAGCCTTGAGATTTCAATCTGGCGAATTACCCCGACATCGCTTGCGGTAAAGTCGGTAGAATTACGTTTCGCGGTTTTCATCTTAGTCACTTGTAAAGTAGAGCATGTGGTCCCACGATAACAGGATCCATTACTGTTTGGTTTGAGTGAATTTATTTCAGGAATATGTGCAAAATTCAATGCTCAATGAACAAGTTTCCATTAGGACCAACTGGTATATAAGTCCCTCAGACCAATACATTTTGCGAAATTACACCTGTGCATAATATACTCTGCTGCCTCTCTGGTTCATGTTGACTATAAACTTGATGTCAATGCCTATGGCCATACAAATGCATTACTAGTTATTTCAACGCCCTGTTCTAATCCAACTAATGACGCAGTGAATAATAAGACTTACAGAACGGAAATGTATGAAATAATTGAAAGACACAAATCATTCACTTGATTAATGTGTGAATAGATATGACAAAGGATCTGATTAATCATAGTGCATGGTATGCAATTTTCTGGTTGATAAACTCGTGTTGTGTGTTCTTTAACGATTGCGAACTCAATCATAACACATTCAAACGACTATATAGATTGCTATTGTGACTGGATAGTTACTTCCTTGTGCTCATCAGGAAAACGGTCACGACACTACTCAACCACGTGGCGCCAGTTTCTTCCATCTCCAGTGCCTATAGGGCAAAAACATCCTTTCACCCTCAAAATACGGAAGCTATGGTGACAAAACGTCTCATCGAGGTCAATGTTTCGCCAAATAATCGTCCTTCAGATAAGGTGATTATCACTTTGTGAGGATGTGCCCGCCAGTGAATTGTGATGGGGGTGGGTAGTGGGTGTATAAAATTAACTTACAAACATAAACTGCTTTACCGCTACCAATCAATCAGGAATGCGATACATTTATCTCAGGTTTAGCTCCGGTCGAACGGTAATATAAATAAATACCGTTCTGCTCCGATATTTTGGGCGCATATTAAAACATGCTTTTGACTAAAGTACAAGGTTACTCATCTAGAAAATAACATATATCAAGAGCCTGTACAAAAATAAGTCACAGCGCACCAAAAAACTGACCCCCGATCGATGCAATTCTTAAAGAAATGCCATTTATATATCATTTCCGAAAAAATGCGATGCGATGACCGCCAATTTGGAAAATATTTGGTCACGTGATTTTCAACCGCCTCATACGCATTGCCTCCCCGCTAAGCTTGCGAAGCACGTTGACACACTTAGAATAAAATCTGCTGTATCTTTCCGAGTTGAGATGCAGGAAGCAATAGTCGTCGATGGGTCACGTCATTCTGAGCATACCCGATGTACGTGGTCATGAACTTGAAAACAAACTGTCGCTGTGTTTCGGACTTTCTACCGCTTCCATGTATATCAAACTGTAACTACTATCCATGGATGAAATCCCCCGCCACAAAGGGATAAAAATGTCTGTGAACATCATTACATTCTAACACTCAGTCACTTGGGTATGTTTGGTGTTCGGTAGTTGTCTGAATCAATCTCAAAATTTATAACATTGCGTCGTTTTCAAACAGAGTTAGACGTCTACTAAGTTGTCTTGTAGGGCTATCTCACGGTATATGATTGCACTTGTGTTCTCATTAAATAAATTTGAATCTGATGCAATGATAACAACAACAAGAACTATTGGCTACGTGCGAAACAACAAGTGCACTAACATCAAGACCAAGCGTAATTGAACAGATTGGAATATATGGTATATATATATATATATATATATAGAGATATATATATATAGAGCCGATAGATATATATATATATATATATATATATATATACCGATATATATATATATATATATATATAGATGGATATTTAGATCTATATATATATATATATATCATAGCTATATATATATATATATATATATATATATATATATATATATATATATATATCTATATATATATATATATACCTAGATATATATATATATATATATATATATATATAATATATATACATACATGAATATATATAAATAAGCTTATATATATATATGTATATATATGTGTACATATATATAAGTATGTACATGTAAATATATATATATATATATATATGTATATATTTATATGTATATATATATATACATACATATATACAAACATAAATATTCATATATATACATACATATATATATATATATATATATACATACTTACATATAAACATATATTTATATGTATATTCATAGATATATGAATAAAAAAATATTCATAAATGTTTATATGCTTATAGGTATACCTACATATTGATATATAAGTCTATAGATCTAATCAAACATATAAAACTATATACATATACATATTTATGCATATATATAAGTATATGTCATATATAAATAATATGCTTATATAGATCTCTTTAAGCATATATATATATATACATATATAAATGTATATATATATGTATATATATATACATATATATATAAGCATATGTCATATATATATGTAAAATGATAAATACATGTACAATACATATATACAATACATATATGTATATACCAATATATAATATATAATATATATATATATATATATATATATATATATATATATATATATATATATATATATACATATATATATATATTTTGATATTTGCATATATATAAATGTATATATATATGTTTATACACATATACAATATAAGTAATAGTATATATATATATATATCAATGTACATATGTTATATATATATATATTCATATATATATACATGTATATGGATATATCTATATATAAACATCTATAAATATTTGCATATACTAATGTATATATATGTGTATATTTATAATATATACATATGCAATATATTTATGCAGTATATATATGTATATACAAATGCTTTATTCATTTATGTATATTAATGTCTATATTTATATAAACCTATATATATGTACATTTTTGTGCATATAAACATATAGATTTATGCAAATATATATGTATATGCATAAATATTTATAAAATATATATACGCATATATTCATATATATAAATGTATAGACAAAAGATATATATATATATACGTATTCATGTAGACACATGCATAAATGTATATATTATATTTATAAAGATATGTATGTAAAATATATATAAGATATTGTATTAAATACAAATATGTATATGAATATATATATGTATGTATACATGAATATATATATATATATATATATATATATATATATATATATATATATATATATATATATATATATATATATATATATTCTTGTCTATACATGTAAATATATATATACATACATAAATATATATATTTGTATATATGCATCTATATAGCTTATATACATACATATACATATATGTCGATATATATATATGTTTGCATATATTGATATATCTATCTATCTATAGTTATGGAGATATATGCCCATTTGTATGTTTATATATCTATAATAACGTGCATCGCCGTCAGGTTGCTTGATTTCCTCTTCACAAAAAGTGCTTCAGCAGGATGATAATTAACTTCATCAGGTCACGTTTTGACAGATTTCCTTAGCCCTCAAAGTCAAGGCCACTTTCTATAGAGATAAATGCAATTTGCGCACCTGAAGCAATATGAGCCTTTGTGAGCACCTCTCATGTTTGTAAATCAAGTTTAACAATTGTAACACAATAGCTTTATTTATCAGCAGTATATATGTTCATGGCAACTCAGTTTAGATAATGATGGTGAAGTGCATTAAAAAATAGTTAAATGCTCCTGATAAATTCAATTAATATAATTAATCCAACGATGTTACTTTCAAAAGTATGGATTATATTTGCGTGCTGTCAGTTACATTATCCTGCACATTACATTATCGATGGAAAGACAAAAATACTATATTGTACCAAGGCTCCATGGTTATGTGGCGACTACTTTAATTGCTAAGGAAATGCCAGTCACCATCTCCTCTAACACAACAACAATATGGGAGACCTTGACCCGTCCGACCTCTGAGACATACATTACCACAACATATATCCACCTGACCTAACGAGCGTAAACAGTTTTGGGTAACCAGCTCGAGATTACAGGAATGCTTTCTAGATGGAATCTAAGAGATTCTCATATTGGGCGAGTGAGGAAAGCTTTTAACAAGACGTTAACCAGACGCAGAATTTAATATCAAATGTGTGACTGGATAATTGTGGCAATGACCATAATGCATACATATATATATGCTGATCGAGAGCTGATTTAGGTTTATTATTGAATATATCATAATAGCAAACGTGCCTAAGTGATTTTACAATTGAAACCATGATATACAGTAATTCATACTTTCCGCGTGGATGGCAGCGTAGTGTAATGGAGCACACCTTGTTTGCAGTAATTAATGAGTGACTAATAAAATAATTTTCCGAAGATGATGTTTAATTGCCTCTTTGCCTCGGTTCTCGACGACTTCGGCAATGAAGTACCTAGGTGATGGAATAAACACTGTGATAATTAATGGCATGTCTTGACGATTTACTTGTTTGTAGTTTGTCAAGGATTTGTGAATCTATTTCAGCCATTTTCTTACCCAACGCATATCCGATCACAGTATTCAGACAGTAGGTACAGCACAGTTATTTCATATTCGGGAAGCACAAAAGCCGACAATGTAGCTCATATTAATATCAATATCAGATTGATTGAGTTTGGAGGCTGGCTTAAGGCTATAATGCACAATATACTCCCACCTAGCACTGGCACTTTTCTTCGTAGAATGTTATGATGTTTTGAACTTATCTTATGTCCATCTCCAGCAAGTGCATCTTTATCAAATTGCGTGGAACGCTTTCTCTATGATGCAGCTTTTCGAGACATTGAACAAAAAATAGTTGCATTCATAGCGGCTTTAGACTATTGCTTGATAAACTATATGATAGATGGGGCGTTGGATTATTAAATTGGATGATTGATGATTGAGCGGTCGAACATTGGACCCAATCGTCCATTTCACTCAGCAATGGAAGGGTATCCATCCACGCATCCTGCTACCGAGTGTAGCCCAGGTGCTTTATATCCGAAGCAGCCAAGCAACAGCCCTGTCTTTATTGGTAACGTACGTAAAGATGGCCTTGTCATCATAACGGTTTAAAATGGAGGTCAGATCTTAAGCTATATCAACTTTAACTTAGCAACATAACCGCCCCTATGGCTGCTAGTTCATTTTGGAAAGATTACAGGTGTCATAATCTGTCATTTATGACACCAGGACGCATTGGCTTCTCCGCAGCTTGACGTTGGGTCGCGCATGACCACGTGGCGATGGGGTAGGAGATGATTGGATGTGCATGCTTCTTTTTTCGTCCTCACGTTTATTGATATAGTCACAAAACTGCACATTCTGCCCGAAGCAAGTTACTTGTGATGCCCTTTCTATAGGATGCATCTTTAATGTTCATGATTCATTATATTTGTAAAGATTTTGTTTTTGATAATTTGTGGCATAAAGTTAATCAAAATCGAATTACAACTTTGCTTAATTCTGTAGACGTCTACCTCATGTAGCCCTGAAATATGCCTGCATCTTATGTTGTTATATATGTTTGGTACTAAATGAATTCTGAGAAAATATCAATGAATTGTAATATGTAGTTGATGATGATTCTATGGAATGTGTGTGGATCTAGAATCCTTTTAACGGAATCATTCCAAACTTACTGCAGTGTTACACGGCAGTTGACTTGATTCGATTTGACCTCTCAGTATCACATGTATTTAAGAATCATGTAACACAGACATCCGCAGTTGATTGCATTGCTCCACATATAGCACCAGAAGAAACGTCCATCTTTAGTTGAGTTTATAATTAAGTCATCAGACTATAGGTAGTTTTATTTATCATGAACGATTTCCGGTTTATTTATCAATGCCGACAACTGTAACTGGTGTTACTGAGAATAAGACTTTTCTCCCTGCTTTAAATACACCTCTATTGAATTCACACCGTGAACAAGTTGGTGAGGCGCGAATTAAGTGGGTGATAAGCGATTATAAATATCTTCTAATAGCTGAATTGATAGGATAGTTCATGGATAAACCTTTTTCCGAATCAGAATGCAATTGATGATACCTTCAGGTGCTAAACTGCAAGCTTCATTCTTGAACACAATTCTCTTTACATTCGATGAGGATGGGCATACTTAGCAAGGAGCGTGAAAACTGATGGAATGACACCTGTAAGGAAATGACACCTACACAATGCTAAGTTAAATATTTCTTAAGATTGAACTGTTTCTCAGAACTTGATTCAGATCATTTACTTTTCTACTCCTCGGGATACTTTAGACGGAATGTCCTATACCACACATATAATCTAGCAATCTATGTCTGTTATAAAAAGCCATATTATTAATATTCAGAATCTTTTCTACAAAATGGCAAGCTACACTTTTTTTCCCGTTACTACAACATTAATCGTAATATGCTTGTTGAAACAGCTGCTACGTATATAATGGTGTTTTACCAAGAAATCAATTCTATTCACTGGTTTGTCTGGTATTTAATTAACTAAATGATAATTTACAAAATGTCAACTAAGCATATAGTCATTTCATCAATTCAGCTTCGTCAATCATGCGCTTGCTTATGGCTTTACCCATTACAGTGTCTTCAGCGACTGACACGTTAAGCACGCAGGGGGTGGCGATATTAAACCTGGCTATTGCGGCTTGTTCAGTCTATATAGGTAGACCATTTTGTTGCTGCTTTTATCAGTTGAATGTGATAAAAGTTGTAGCTGCTTTATGTATGGGACGTTTACAATTTCATGACAAGTATATGAATCTTGATCGTATAATCCATATAGGAAGTGTAAATCATATTTGATGTTTTCTATTTATATAATATATTATACCTTATCACTTATGAAATGATGGATCATATTTGCGATGGGAAAGGTACCCTTGTGTTCTCAAATCAAAAGGCAGCGATGCCAGATAACACTCTTATGATACTTCATAATATAATGCTGTATATAATGCCCCAAATCGCGTGGGTTCTGTCAGGGATAGGTTCTGTATGTTTTGATGGGCAGGTTTAATTAGTTTCATAACATATATATCCTAGATTATGGTACATTATAAACGCCCATCCAACAGCTGAGGGCATTACGCAACTTACTGGGCCTTTTTGATATAAATCAACGATTACTGAAAAAGATTGTTCCTTTTGATGTGTTTGGAACATAATTGTTATTGATGGAAATGAGGTTTATACATTAAGCATGAATGCATAATCCTCGGTATGAGGCTGTGTTGAAGCACAATCTTTGGCGGAATTCAAAGTCTCGTCATCACCCAAAGACAGTGGGGTATTCAAGATAGTATGATTGATAAAGCCCACCCTGCGATGGCTTTCAATAGGCTCGTGTTTCAATGTGCTTGGGGATGTCGGGTCCTATCTGATATCCTTTGATTAGATATACATGTTGGGCAGCATTAACACATATTTTACATAACACAACTTCTGCGTCTTTAGACCCAGTCGTCAAAGTGTGAATGTAATACAGCTTGTCAGGAAAGACACAGTTTCACCGACTGGGCTGACACTCGTGTCAAACTCCATTGATGTGATTATTGTTCTATTTGAAACTCAAGTGACGAGATGTGCTTTTCACATTAGTGATAATGGGATCAAGAACCGGCGTCTGAGATTATGTCCGGGATCCTACAAACATATATTTTCTGTCAAATACTATCTCAGTTTTGAAAATTAACTTGTTTTTATTGGTTTTCCGGATATCTTTTCATAAGTTTGTTGATGTTAAGCATCGACATAGAATAAGTGACATATAAATGGGTTGCTATTTGACAAAATCAGGCTGCACGCGATGAACAATCTTGGCACAGGCACGTAGTGTTTGTAATCATGTGGTCATTACGCCTATAAGGCAATAAATGGACAATGTCATTAGATGCGTACACTCCATCTGGTGGTGCAGTGGTATCGCGTTTGGTCATAGCACCCATTGGTGAGTTTGAGCAACTCTGTGATAGCTTGATTATTTTTTGCTGGAGAGAGTTATGGCTGATGTCAGAGACCTTAAAGGCGTCTGCTTTGCGACGCCTTTGCTCATTTTTCATGAAATACCAGTAGTAACTTATGCGTTTTGCAGAATACAAAGCATAACGGAATGCATTGAACTGTCATCAGTTGAATACATTGTCGTATATTATCATGGAATATATTCACTAAGCCAAAACAGGCCATGGTTGATAAGCGTGCTGTAACAAGCATTCAGATATAAACCTGGGAAGCCGCTGCACGCTATGAGCAATCTTGGCACAGGTGCGTAGTGTTTGTAATCATGTGGTCATTATGCCTTAATGGTAATTATATTGCAATATCCAAGCAGGTTTATAGAAAATAAAATTTATGGAAATAAGTGATTGATAAATAATTTGTGATTCGATATCTTTATACTTGTATAAACCGGATAACTTTTGTACAGCGAGCAATAAGGCTTGCAGTGTTGGATCATTTTCATGGTAGTTATCACTCTATGTAAAACAACTGTACGCATTCAATATGATCTAGCAATGGCCACAAGAAATACATAAGTGATTCACGAGGTACAACTGGCACTCTACGACTGTCGCAGAATAGTTATTGCATATTTTACATATACGTTTAGATATCGAGCTTTATTGGGTCGCAAATCGACAGGTTTGTGTTGATTTCAATGTAAATGTTGGTTCTACTCATATGCACGATGCACAATCATCGACAAGTATAAATGATCTAGCCTTTTTGCTGATCAATCTTTCGTCATAATTGCCAATATAGGTGGGTGCATGTTGTCTTCGATTTACATTGGCACCATGCAGGGAAAGATTTGAGCTTGTTGCAGACCATAAAAGGCTTAGGAATGTAAAATTCTGAACCCTGAGTGATGAGATTAGAGATATATATACTTCACCAGTTATTGTATATTGACACCGTTTCAATCTATCCTCAAGGTCGGTACTTCAAGAAAGCAACATATAGCTGTTGCTTTAAATCCTCAATAAATAACTGAAAACATGAAATTGCTTATTCAGAGCACATTAACAGTACAGTTGACTGGCGAGTGTACTTTTACACTTTTTTCCCGTTACTACATCATTAATCGTAATATGCTTGTTGAAACCGCTGCTACGTATATAATGGTTTTTGCCAAGAAATCAATTCTATTCACTGGTTTGTCGGGTATTTAATTAACTAAATGATAATTTACAAAATGTCAACTAAGCATATAGTCATTTCATCAATTCAGCTTCGTCAATCATGCGCTTGCTTATGGCTTTACCCATTACAGTGTCTTCAGCGACTGACACGTTAAGCACGCAGGGGGTGGCGATATTAAACCTGGCTATTACGGCTTGTTCAGTCTATATAGGTAGACCATTTTGTTGCTGCTTTTATCAGATGAATGTGATAAAAGTTGTAGCTGCTTTATGTATGGGACGTTTACAATTTCATGACAAGTACATGAATCTTGATCGTATAATCCATATAGGAAGTGTAAATCATATTTGATGTTTTCTATTTATATAATATATTATACCTTATCACTTATGAAATGATGGATCATATTTGCGATGGGAAAGTTACCCTTTTGTTCTTGAAAATCAAAAGGCAGTGATGCCAGATAACACTCTTAAAGTAAATGCCAGTTACAAACGACATCTTCTTTTAGACTAGGTAATACATTATCACGGCATGCATTCACATAACCTGGCGAGCCATACCTGAGCGATGCACAATAACGAATGATCAGCTCGGCTGAGTGATTCTCACTTTGGCCGTCCGACAAATGCTTTTAATGAGACACCTACTCCGTTTGATTAGAACGAGCAGGAAGTATTTGACTTGATGGATTTGACAATGAACATGACGAAGATAAATCTGCCAATCGTAAACAGATGTAGGTTGATGATTGGGAAGCGTGCTTCATACTGAAGACATTGTATGTTTTCAATAATTGTATAAGATAGAGATTTTTTAACTGATGATACTTCATAATATAATGCTGTATATAATGACCCCAATCGCTTGGGTTCTGTCAGGGATAGGTTCTGTATGTTTTGATGAGCTGGTTTAATTAGTTTCATAACATATATATCCTAGATTATGGTACATTATAAACGCCTATCCAACAGCCGAGGGCAATTATGCAACTTATTGGGCCTTTTCGAACTTTGATGTAAACCAACGATGACTGAAATAGATTGTTCCTTTTGATGTGTTTGGAACATAATTGTTATTGGTGGAAATGAGGTTTATACATTAAGCATAAATGTATAAACCTCGGTATAATGCGGTGTTGAAGCACAATCTTTGGCGGAAGTCTCTTCATCACCCAAAGACCACATCTTGAACACAATGCATAACTGAAGGGAACATTTTGACATCGCCTCACACAGGCAGCAGTTGATAAGATCATCAGGGAGTGGGGTATTCAAGATAGTAGGATTGCTGAAACCCACCCCGCGATGGCTTTCAATAGGTCGTTGCCTGAAGGCGGGCGTTCGTGTTTCAATGTGCTTGGGGATGTCGGGTCCTATTTGATATCCTTTGATTTGATATACATATTGGGCAGCATTAACACATATTTAACATAATACTACTTCTGCGTCTTTAGACCCAGTCGTCAAAGTGTGAATGTAATACAGCTTGTCAGGGAAGACACAGTTTCACCGACTGGATTGACACTCGTGTCAAACTCCATTGATGTGATTTGAATCTCAATGTGCATTTCGCATTAGTGATAATGGGATCAAAAACGGCGTGTCTGAGGTTATGTCCGGGGTCCCCCAAACATTAATACTTGATAAGCACGTTTTCGTGAGACGGAAAATGCAAAAAAAAAAAAAAATTCTGTTAAATAATATGTCGGTTTTGAGAATATACTTGCTTTTATTGATTTTCGGATATCCTTTCATAAGTTTGTTGATGTTAAGTATCGACATAGAATAAGTGACATATAAATGGGTTGCTATTTGACAAAAACAGGCTGCACGCAATGAACAATTTTGGCACAGGTGCGTACTGCTTGTAATCATGCGGTCATTACGCCTAAAAGGCAGTAAATGGACAATGTCATTAGATGCGTATACTCCATTCGGTGGTGCAGTGGTATCGCGTTTGGTCATGGCACCCACCGGTGAGTTTGAGTAACTCTATTATAGCTTGATTATTTTCTGCTGGAGAGAGTTATGGCTGATGTCAGACATCTCTACGGCGTCTGCTTTGCGACGCCTTTGCTCATATTTCATGCAGTACCAGTAGTAACATATGCTTTTCGCAGAATGCAAAGCATAACGGAATGCATTCAACTGTCATCATACATTGTCGTATGTTATCATGGAAAATATTCACTTAGCCAAAACAGGCCATGATGGATAAGCGTGCTGTAACAAGCATTCAGATATAAGCATGGGAAGCAGCTGCACTTTATGAACAATCTTGGCACAGCTGTGTAGTGTTTGTAATCATGTGGTAATCAAGCACATATTATGTTGCAAAATCCAAGAAGTTTTATAGAAAATAAGATTTATAGAAATAAGCGATTGATAAATAATTTGTGATTCAATATCTTCATAATTGTGTACACTGGATAACTTTGGTACAGCGAGCAATAAGGCTTGCAGTGTTGGATCATTTTCATGAAAGTTATCACTCTGTGTAAAACAACTGTACGCATTTAACATGATCTAGCAATGGCCACCAGATATACATAAGTGATTCACGAGGTACAACTGGCACTCTACGACTGTCACAGAATAGTTACTGCATATCAGATATACTTTTAGATATCGGTTGGTTCCACTCATAAGCAAGATGCACAATCATCGACAAATGATCTAGCCTTTTTGCTAATCAATCTTTTGTCATGGCTGCCAATATGGGTGGATGCACAGTGCCTTCGATTTACATTGGCACCATGCATGGAAAGATTTGTGCTTGTTGCAGACCATAAAAGGCTTAGGATTGTATCATTCTGAACCCTGAGTGATGAGATAAGAGATATATGTTCTTCACCAATTATTATATATTGACACGTTTCAATCTTTCCTCAAGGTCGGTACTTCATTAAAGCAACACATGGATGTTTCATTAAATCCTCAATAAATAATTGAAAACATTCGGTAGAATGGTTTATTCAGAGCACATTAACGTAGTACAGTTGACTGGCGAGGGTATTGTTACACAAATTCAACGTAATCAAACACTTACGACCTTACTTCAGATATTGCCATTGGGGGACGAAGCACTCCATAGGTCCCCCAATGGTCACACGAAAGCTGGACTAACACAGATATATATATATATATATATATATATATATATATATATATATATATATATATATATATATATATATATATATATATATATATATGTATATATATACTTACAATTGCAACCATTTTGGACAATATCGACAAAACCGACCATTTTGGGTCATTCGATTATTTCGCTTTTTGGAGCTCAAATTATGTGATATCACGGATGCAAAACATTATACATCTGCTTTGTACAGCTTTCAGTTAATATCTTCATTCAAAACTTATTTTAGAAGAGATTATAAAAATCCCAGGCCAAAATGGTTGTACCAAAATAGTCATGATAGTTTTGTCATGCAAAAAACCAACCATTTTGGAACTTTTTTATAAAACCAACCATTTTGGCCTTTTTATATAACCAACCATTTTGACCATTTTACATATCTACCCATATTGGCGATTAGAATAAACAAATGAGCCGACCAGCCCTTTTTGCCTTCCGATATTACCAGCATTTATTATCCCAACCAACCTACTACTGACAGACCATCGTTTATGCAACCTTGGGTTACAAAGCTTAGTCAATGAAAAAGCTTAGGTCAATGAAACCATAAACGACTTAAATTTAATTCCTACACACAAGCTTGCACAAAGTATTGCGCGTTTTTAGGTCTTTCGGGAACCGAAAGAAACTTTTTTCGATTTCTCATTGTTTAAACATAATTCGAACTGTACATTCACAATATTCAACGAGCCATGAAGAAAAAAGTGAAGCTAAATTATCGGCGCGATTCCACGAAATGCTGACGCAATGTCTTGCTCCGAAAAGTTCCGAACCTTGCCGAGCGGCAGGTGTACCGGTCGAACGGAGAAAATATGCATTAAAGTCACCTATTTTAAGGAAGGGAGTTCTTCAACGTACCCGTTATTAATTTGGTTACAAGTTTATACTTAGGTACTGCGAGTTTTAACAAGAATTAGTGATACCTAACATTCTGAAGATTGTCGTCTCTAATATTGGAGCACGGACGATTCCAAGTCAAAAATGCACGTAGGTCATATATTTTAACGTATTTATATTCTGATTCATGGATAATTAAACTGCCGTCATTGAAGTAATTGCTGTAACTATTATACATTTCGATTGCTCTGGGCAGATTAATGTTATTTAACCACTCTGAACACTGTAATCTGTCTGTCAACGATGTCGGACAACATCCCTCGTCCCTTAAATCGGGAGAGTCCAAACAGCTGTCACTATTTATCTCCGTGCGACATTGCGACAGTTTTGCCGCACATGGCCAAAGTTGCAAAATCCGCTTAAATTTGGTGCAACAAAACAATAAGGTGTAATCTTAAATCAGTTCCAATTAAATGAAAGAAGAAGTGTTAATATATAGTAAATGAAAGGCAAATTAGATATGGTAATTTGAGAGAAAATGACTTTCGACTGAAGCTATTTGGGTGTGGCCCAAATCGGTCGCGTTGACAGGCTTCTGTGAAGTTCTGATCAGCTAGCTAGCTATACACTGAATGACACGGACCAGTGGAGGCAGCATCACATAGCGTTATGAACCCATTCCACGCTCTTATATTATATGGTTCAATAATTTATTTTCGTATTGTTAAATATTAACTGCAATAATGCAAACCAGCCGAGAAGTTTAGGTGTATGTCATAATGATGTGTCCAATTGCATATGTTCACGCATCTATTCACAATTTGCTTCATCAAGTGTCAAACTGACCTCCAATTGATTAATTGTGCATTCTTTATTACATGTTTTATCTGTTCATGAAAGAGCATCATTGTCTTGCCTTACATTATATTTATTTTGTGAATTAAACTGAATCCCATCTTTTAGTGTGAATGATATAAATCCCCTCAGAACACCATGATTAAAACATGGATTAAACAATCTTTAAGCTTTAAATATATCACCGTTATTCAGTTTGCCACATAATAACATGTAGTTACAAAATGAAAAAAAACAGCAGCATCTGCAGGCAATGAGCTAAAGGATTTCTTAAACTTGGATTGCTGTTCGCTTGCCTATCTAGGGTCACTTAAATTCTACAAAAAATGTATCCACAATAAAGGCATTCAGAGTTGATTCAGCTGAATAAATTGACTTAATGGACTGAATGTATTGACCTCATAAGGGTTAACAATATTAGGAAATCAATTATCAGGATATCATTATCAAGCAAAGCATATCTACAGTTAAATTTGAACATGATCAGCAGGAACTTTGACAACAGCGTCTTATGTTGCACTATCAGTAATAAACTTTCAATAGGGCCAGTCTTGGTGGGTTTCCATTAGGACCACAATTAGTGAATCCATACAACAGCTTGTCCATATGATTCAGCTAAAGATGATTCTCCTGCTGTGCCCCAGCTATAGTTGCACATTCTGTTACACACACAAAGTTAACTTGTCAAACTGCCAATCAGTCTTATATCATAAGAACTAAAGGAAGTCTATGTAAAACATTACACAACATTAATTCTTACAAACCTGATAAGGTTGAATATCAATACAACATGTCACATGAATCAATCTCTTGTAATTAAGTAAAGGAAGTAAAAACTAATCCCTCTGTGTGGCAGAAACTGAATCTACATTTGAATATAAACTAATAGAATATTGGTAAAACACATTGTAAGCCTGATATTATCAATATGCACTGCAATTATATAACAAATAATAAACTGCCCACCCATCAATAATTAATGTTACCTTCATTCATTGACCACTGATGGCTACTTTAACTTTCTCTTTCTGGGTATCTAGATAACAGGCATTGACTAGTGACCACCAGGAAGGTTGCTATCGAGCTTAGCATTGATAAATATACTAGAATTCAATGCTTGACTGCTCCCCTGGGTTGGCTATGGTGCACTTACTTCTGTCACTTAATAAAATGGTGTCTCATCCACATAAGCCAGCTCTCTTCACCCTTAACCCGAGGTCACATTTACAATTGTACACATCTGAAAATCAGTATATAGTGAATATGAGGACTTACATATCTGATGTTCATCTGTGACAAAGCCAGATGTTCAGAATAAGTCTACAGCCCAGAGACCTTAGTTCAGTCATCAGTAACAGGGCTGGAAGTTAACTAAAATGGCCACCCGTCCCGACCTGTCCTGGTGACCATTTTAGATGTTAACTGGCCTCAAGAAATACTACCCCTCCAAACAAAAAAGATGCCATGTTAGGAGAACCCCAGGTCGGTGACATACTGGGCTGGTGACAAGAACCCCGGGTCAGTGTAACGACTGGCTGGTAATAAAAAGAACCCCAGGTCTGTGTCATGCTGGGCTGGCGATGAGGAGGTGATATGAATTGCAGATAAATACAGAGCAGATTAAGTGTGCAACAATGAGACACTATACATAGGTGCATACATCATAACTGCAAGACCATCAATCAGGACCAGGTGGAGCTTAACAGTCATACTGGGTAAACAGAACTTCTGATAAAAAACTTCTACATTAACAGATTGTTGAAGCCATACTCACACACAACAAATACAGATAATACTCATTGTTTCGGTCATTTTGGTCATTCTGATGGTTTTGACAAAAATTACATTTAGACATAACAGTCTTTTTAAGCCCCAGTGATTGATATATCTCAACGTAATATGATAAACAAGAGAAGCCAAAACATTGATGAAGCCACAACATTGATGAAGCCACAACATTGACGAAGTCACAAAATTGGTGAAGCCACAGTATTGGTGAAGCCACAATATTGATGAAGCCACAGTATTGTTGAAGCCACAATATTGGTGAAGCCACAATATTGATGAAGTTTTAATATTGCTGAAGCCACAATATTGGTGAAGTCACAACACAGCTAAAGCCACAACATTGGTGAAGCCAAAATATTGCTGAAGCTACTGGTAAACCAAAATATTGGTAAAGCCACAACACTGGTGACGCGACAACATTGATGAAGCCAAAATTTGGATGAAGGGATAACATTGATGAAGCTACAACATTGGTGAAGCCAAAATATTGATGAAGCCACAACACTGGTGAAGCCACAACACTGGTGAAGCCACAAAATTGGTGAAGTCACAATATTGATGAAGCCACAATATTGGTGAAACCACAACACTGGTGAAGCCACAACATTAGTGAAGCCAAAATATTGTTGAAGCCACATTATTGGAAAAGGAACAGTATTGATGAAGCCACAATACTGATGAAGTCAAAATATTGATGAAGCCAAAGAATGGGTGAAGCAACAATATTGATGAAGTCAAAATATTGATGCAGCCACAACATTGGTAATGCCTCAACACTTGTGAAGCCAAATATTGATGAAGCCACAGTATAGGTAAAGGCCACAATATTGATGAAGCCACAGTATAAGTGAAGCAACAACATTGGTGAAGCCACAATATTGATGTCACAATATTGATGAAGCCACAATATCATTGAATCCACAACACTGGTGAGGCCACAACAATGTTGAAGCTAAAATATTGTTGAAGCCACAACATTGGTTAAAACAAAACATTGGTGAAGCCACAACTTTGGTGATGCCACATTATTTGTGAAGCCACAATATTGTAAAGCCACAATATTGGTAAAGCCATAACACTTGTGAAGCCACAACATTGGTGAAGCCAAAATATTTATGGAGACACAACATGGGGGAAGCCTCAATATTGGTAAGGCCACAACACTGGTGAAGCTACAACATTGGTGAAGCCAAAATATTGATGAAGCTACAGTATTGGAGAAGCCACAGAATTGGTAAAGTCACAATATTGATGAAACCACAATATTGGTGAAGCCAAAGTATTGGTGAAGCCACAACATTTGTGAAGCCACAATATTGGTGAAGCCAAAGTATTGGTAAAGCCACAACATTGGTGAAGCCACAGTATTGGTGAAGCCACAATATTGATGTCACAATATTGATGAAGCCACAATATCATTGAATCCACAACACTGGTGAAGCCGCAACAATGTTGAAGCCACAACACTGGTGAAGCCACAACACTGTTGAAGCCAAGAAATTGACGAAGCCACAGTATTGGTGAAGCCACAATATTGGTTAAGTCACGATATTGATGATGCCACAGTATTGGAAAAGCCACAGATGTGTAAAGCCACAATATTGATGAAGTCACAATATTGGTGAAGCCACAGTATTGATGAAGCCACAACATTGGTGAAGCCAAAGTATTGGTGAAGCCACAATATTGATGTCACAATATTGATGAAGCCACAATATCATTGAATCCATAACACTGGTGAGGCCACAACCATGTTGAAGCTAAAATGTTATGAAGCCATAGCATTGGTGATGCCACAGTATTTGTAAAGCAACAATATTGGTAAAGCCACATTATAGGTTAAGTCACAATATTGATGAAGCCACAATATCATTAAATCCACAACACTGGTGAAGCCGCAACAATGTTCAAGCCGAAATATTAATGAAGCCACAGTATTGGTGAAGCAACAACATTAGTGAAAACACAACACTGGTGAAGCCACATTGGTGAGGCCACAGTATTTTCGAAGCCACAATAATGGTAAAGCCACAACATTGATGAAGCCAAAATATTGATGAAGCCACAGTATTGGTGAAGCCACAACATTGGTGAAAACACAACACTGGTAAAGCCACAACATTGGTGATGCCACAGTATTTGTGAAGCCTCAATATTGGTAATGCCACAACACTGGTGAAGCCACAACATTGGTGAAGCCAAAATATTGATGAAGCCACAGAATTGGTGAAGCCACAACATTGGTGCAAACACAACACTAGTGAAGCCACAACATTGGTGATGCCACAGTATTTGTGAAGCCTCAATATTGGTAAAGCCACAACACTGGTTAAGTCACAACATTGGTGAAGCCAAAATATTGGTGTAGCAACAGTATTTGTGAAGCCTCAATATTGGTTAAGCAACAACACTGGTGAAGCAAAAATTTTGATGAAGCCATAACATTAATGAAGCCACAACACTGGTGAGGTCACAATATTTATGAAGCCACAATATTTATGAAGCCACAATATTGGTGAAGCCACAGTATTATTGAAGCCACAGTATTGGTAAAGCCACAGTATTGGTGAGGCCACATTATTGGTGAAACTACAATATTGATGAAGCCACAATATTATTGAAGCCACAGTATTGGTGAAGCCACACTATTGGTGAAGCCACAATATTGTAAAGCCACAAAACTGGTGAAACCACAATATTGATTAAGTTGTGAATTTACCATTAACATAAAATTTGTTTTCATGGTGGTTAAGTACATGGACCTTAATATTGCACATGTAACTCATTATGTAGAATAGTGAGGAGGTCATGTGGCTTCATCTGCATTACTGTCAGTAATGTAGATGAAGCCACATGACCTCCTCACTATTCTTATCTTTAACTATTCATTTATATCAAATCACCAAATGTCATGAAATGAAAAGACTAAAGAATATTTCTCTTCACTTAGCAAGAGCCTAGTGGCCCTAAAGCAAGACACTGCTCCATTTGATATGAGGAGGTGTCTTGCAGAGATAGATGAGCATAATTGAGATATTTGGACAGCTGATACTGTTGCCCATCTTGAAAAAATAAATTTCCTAAATTGGGCAGATTAACCAACACAGAGGATATTAATCTCCAATATGATTCAATTGAGATACTGGGTCCATAATATTAAACCCAGAACAGGAGGTAAAGCAGTTAATCACTACCAGATTGTGAGTGCTGCTGAGCAAAATGTCATCACAAACACCTAGTCAATCTCACTGCCTAACAATAAAGACAAAAGACCTATGGCTATTGAACTCTGCTGCTTTTGACAGCATTTAATCATAGCTTTTATAGTATATCTTTGTATTCAATGACACACCAGGGCTGAATAATAACTCCCAAACCCACTTGTCTAGCAACAATAGTCCATCCCCAAGTATGCAAAAAGTTTTAGCATTTAAGCCTAATTATTTAAGTTATTAAGAAATGATTCACCCTAACACCCATGAGCTAATAATAACTTAGCTACATTTTTCCTAGAACAAGCAATTTTAATTTGCTTTTATTTAGCAAGTCAGAGGTCAAGAGCCATAAAGCTATGAGTTAAAGTTTGCAAGATTTGGTCAATGTGAAGTTGCAGGCTTGCATTATAAGAAAACGTGCCATCAAGAATTATTCCCCATTGAGTAAAACACTCAGGAACAAAAGGTCATGCAGCGCTGATATTTACTTTGTAAGTGATCATCAATATAAGAGTGGTTCATGTTTAATTTGAGACAGGTATTCCCTATTTGGTTAACATAGCTAAGAAATATTTTTTCAATAATGTCACAATCAATATATGAGTGACTTGCATTATTAAGAAAATGTGACACCAAATGTTTACAAGCAGACAGATTGACAGGGTAAAACTGTACTTTGTCATGTGTGATTTGGGATTTCAGATATGCTTAATACCTCTATCAACACTAGATCAGATGCACAGCTTTTAAGACTAACTGACAGATGACCATGGCATTTATAGCTTATACATGACATATTCAAATGATGTGATTGTACTATTGAACATTGAACATTTGTCAACAATTTTACTACCAATATTGATGTGGCAGATACCCTGACAAAAGAGGCTCTGGACTTCAAAAACCCACATAGGTTCTAATTATTTGGCAAGCCACTGTTAAACTTGGCTGGCAGCTAAAACTAGCACAGTTTGTTTTGGATAGCTATTATTGAGATACAGATAGGATCATTCTCCTGACTTATTGATAACAAAAGTTGTGACTATCATATAACACATAATCAAACTTATAGGAATGTAATAAAGAATTCATGTTTTAGTGTATTACGATGATACATAATATTAGCAGATCATGCTATTTCCATGTCCAATAAAAGTACTTTAAAAGGTAGGTTAAAGGTCACATTACTGATGCAAGTTAGTATATTATTCAAGAATGTTGAAAGCAAATTATCAATCTTCAACCTTTGAAAAAACATTGAAAGAGTAACCCTACCCCACTAACGCACTACCACCAGAGTAGTTATAACTTATATGGTGTACTATGACACTAGGCTAGGGGTGGCTAGTGTCATAGTCCACCATACAACATTGTTAGTTACAGGGCATAAAGTCTGAAGTCTGTTTGGGTTATTGTGATACAGGAGCGGATTAGGCAATGTTTACATCTGACAGATGACAGCAAAAGCCGTAGGCAATAGTCGATACGGTTTAATGAACGTTAGGAAATACATTTTAAAAAAAATCATTGGTAATCGATAGATCTATCCAACCAAACTGCAGGCATCTAGTCACATTAACGTGGTATCTGGGTATTGTTTGCCCTTGGAATGGTGTTCGTGATCGGAAAGTGAGAACGAGTAGAGCCCACGTGCGGAACAGCCCGTTGAAGCTCGCTAAACCACTGTAAACTACGGGTATTTCGTAATTTGTCGTACATGAAATTTCTTTCCGCAACAATAACGTTCATTGTTACATGAATGATATTCAATCTATAAAAGTTAGAATCATACTGACCGAGCGAGAATCACATGGAAACAGTGCGTGCAAAATTGTCATGGCTGACCGATCGTCTTGTTTATGTTCGCTCGTGTACCGGAAATTCCACGAGGTATGGCAGGCTGGAATAGTTACAATCCCAAAATATACCTTCAGCTTGAGCCCGCGGGTGCGTTAGTGGGAACATTTGGATTTTACGACACGAGTAAACTGATAACACAGAACAATCTTTTTAATTAATCACTTGATAAAAACAGTCCATTGATACGATATGCTTTCATTGATTACTCGAAACTTTGCACATCACAGATCGAAAAAACCGGTATTTCATTTCAGTGAGATTCTCAAAACATTTTAAATGCTGATCTGCTTCTAGAATTCCCAGCTTAAGTACTACATTTGTTCTTATTTATCTAAATTAAACATTATCAGACGGATATATACCGGAAAAAAACACCAAAAATGAGTTGACAAAGACTTACATCCACGGATTTCCCAGTAAAATCGCCATTTTTTTAATATCCGTCCGTAAAGATATTTGAGCGTGTGCCGCCCGTTATTCTTTAATCTGCTGATTTATATATTCATTCAAAATTTGTATGTTTTTCATTTCAAGCGATAATTTAAAACAAAGAATTGTTCATTGAAGTTAGAAGTCACACAAATCATGAATATAAGTTTGAAGCAAATATACATCGAACAAAGCCATATAATGACCGATTATTCAACATGGCCAAAATGGTCGTTTTGGCCAAAATGTAAATTCAGGCAAATGCATTTAACGCCAAGAAAAAGTGGATAGTTATCCCGAATAATAAGATTCCAACCTTAGGAGGAGTAGAAGCAAATAAAGTTACGATTTTGTGGGGAAGCGCAGCTGTGTAAGCCTATGGGATGACGCTGACTATTTTGGCCCCATGATCATCGGCCAAAATGTAAGTATGGGCCAAGATGGTTGGTGAATTGTTCCAAAATGGTCGGACTTGTATAAATATATATATATATATATATATATATATATATATATATATATCTGTGTTAGTCCAGCTTTCGTGTGACCATATATGCATATATATATATATATATATATATATATATATATATATATATATATATATATATATATATATATATATATATATATATATATATATATATATATATATATATATATATATATATATATATATATATATATATATATATATATATAACCAACAACTTATCTCAAAAGCAGCGTATCTGCTGCCGAGTTTCATATCATATCATTGATCAAATAACATACCGAGGTTACGGAAGCAGACGACTTTAGGCAAGAGGGGGTTTCTATTACACTGGTCACATAGATTAGTCTGAGACCAGGATGCTTGGTGAAGCAACCAATTGGAAAGGGTCTGTCCTCTTATCTCTAGCATACATATTCTTTCAACTCTACCAATGGTTGGCAGTGTCCACACATACACATGTTACGTTATGTAGTGATGAGGATATGAATATATTAAATTAGTTATGACATTATGTGTGGCAAATAAGTTTTAGCTGTGTACATTCATAGAAACTCAGATGTAACACTGGCCATGAAAGTGATACCATAACCTTCATTTCCTTAAGTCAAGTTTTGCATTCATTTATGGGCTAACTGATATTCCTAAAAGAAAGCAGCTGTTGTACTCGCTGTGCTGTATATGTTTTAGCTCTGAATTAATCTACATCAACTTTGATAAGACCTTCTTTATATCTAAGTGCATCTCTATTTATCAACAGCAGCAAATCCGAAATTAATTGTGGTTATTTTACAGTTTGTGTCGAGGAGCTTTAAAACTTACATGGTACAACTTTGTTAACATGAATCCGTGCAGCCATTTGATCAGACAAATGTGTTTTTGATATCACATGTCTGCTGTCTGATATGGAAGAATTATTTGCTCCAAACCTCTGTTATATACTATTTGCTTTGTGTTAACATGAGTTGCAATTAATTTAATCACTAATGTAACTTAGGTCAATCAATAAACTTCTGTAGCATTGGTGTTAACCAGTCTCCCACCAACTCAATTGTCAATATACATGATACGTTTGAACTTATATAATTCAATAGATTACAACAGCTTTGGATTGTTTGCATTAAAACACATAATATTTGTAAAATTTATGGTTAAACTTCTCTCATTAAAAGTCAACACATATACAATGGTGCATAAATACTGGTGCATAAATACGATCCGAAATAACTTACCAAGGTTTGTTCTGCAGACATGTCCTGGGCAGGATGATCCGCGTAAGTCCCCCAGACGCAGCAGGCGTCTTGATTCGCCTCATCAGAGACGTCTGAATCGCTCCTTTCTGCCGAAGCAACGATAGTCTGCAAATGATCTGTACCATCGCATGTCTCTTCGTCGCTCTCCAGAAGTGATGAAATAGCGAATCTACCAGCAGCCATTTTGCGAGAATCGTAACGCAGATCGCCCCTCGCAATCAAAACATTGCCCTGTCCGACATCACGCAGAGGCGATTAATCATTTATGAGCTTGTTGTTTCGATAAGCCTGACTCATCTTAAAAGTCGAATTTTGATCCGAAAACACGCACTTTCACGGCTGACACGGAGAGAATGGGTACTGTTGGGTTCTATTTCCGTAATCTACCGAAAAATATGACATGATTTTTCGTGCGATAGGTACTTTAACTGAATTTAATTAGAACCCGTTCATTTTGATACTCATTATAAAAATACAAGCCTTGTCATTCTAAATTGTTTGAAAGTTGTCAGAAAGCTTCAAGTGATACTGAGCCCTAGGATATATTGTTGGGGCCAGCATACACCTTACATTAATTGAACAAGGCTAAGTTGCGAAGCAGCCATAGCGGTAATAAATCATTGTTAAAGACAAGTGTTAACTTGCGTGTTATTTCACAGAATGTCTTTGCACTCTGCGTTAGAAACACTGCAGTATAATTCACCTGCTCTGCTACCTGAACAGAATAGTGAGGCCGGATCTACCTGGGTGATAAACTGCATTTCCGGTAACATAAATCTTCTTATCTATGAAATGGTAGCAGGATGCATGACTGAACTTGCTTCCGATCAAAATGCAATTGATGACACCTTCAAATGCTGTCTCTAAGAACTCGCCTGGCAATTCAACTAACTCAAGTCAAGCTGGGACACTGTTGTGCGTGAACAACATTAATCATGCACTGTAATGAGCCCCATCCACATCCATCATGATTTGATCAAGCAACAGTTCTGTCAATGCTACTATGAATGCAAACATATACTCGTTCTATGTCACCATTAGCTGCATCCTTAACCACGCTCCCCTTGACATTCGATTGGGAAGAACTTGCACCAAATCGTTGGAATTTACTTCATATGATTAACTCATTTATATCTTCCTAACAACAATTTACCTGCAATTACATTATCGCACATATATATATGACAACCTGCAATCCCAGACAGGCAACGCTCAAAAGAACTTATATAACTTTCAAAGCTCCAAGTTTTAAATTGCTTGTAAATGTAATAATTTTTCAAAACAGTGCCTAGTTTGAAACGATCGGGTATTGATATTCAACCCTCGATACACTTTGAAACAATTGTTGTACACCGCATATGTGGTTTTATTACAATCTTCTAGTGTTTACAAGCAGAAACGAAGAAATTGTGCCGTCCGAGGCATACATTTTTACACCCACCAGGCCCAACGAGCCATTGGTGAGCAATGCACAGGTATGTATAATCACCTCGACGTCGGAAGCTACTGATCGACGTCGGAAGATAGCATTTACTGCATTGGGGAAGAATGATCAACAGTAAATCTCTTTACAAACGTGACCAAGTGCATATGGGAATTAAATGGGGAAATATGCATCTGCTGATCAAGCAGAAGGTTGATAGCTGGATAAATCACACTAGCAAGCATGTCAAAATGGTTATAAATCTTCGCATATATATATATATATATATATATATATATATATATATATATATATATATATATATATATATATATATATATATATATATATACATATGTATATTAGACAATTGCACTTGTTTACGCATAGCTTTGTGGCTAGTACATTAAAAGTGTACAGGCATTGGTAGAACACCGCGAAGTTTTTTAGTCCACATAGCAAGTCACTCAATTACCCAGCGACCACATACAACCTTAACTCAATAGAGGGCTCGAAATCATGGACATCGCCTAACGCAAGAAGCTGTTAACAAGCTTTGCAGGCAGTAACATATTCACGATAACACGATTGGTGATTCCTTGCGCCACCGTTTAAGTTTCAACATTCTCAGAATTGCCGGGTCCAATTTAACATGCAACGGCATGTTCCACTCTCAACACATACATAGCTACAGATACAGTGATATTATTCTCCAACGTGCCTTAAACATTTGAATAAAACCCACAAAACTTCATAAGAAATCACGTTGCAACCTTCGACGTCAATTCTACTTTTTGGGGAAAATGTTTGCTAATTTCAAGCATAATGAAGCTGCCTTCATCAAATACTTGTTAACAGGCTTGGCTTAGCATTGTTCAATACATCGCTTTATTTTAAGTAAATGACGTTTGTTCCAAGATATTTCTTTCAATCAATGAATGATATATATACCGACTATTATTTAATGCTTCAACATTAAGATACTGTACTGTTGAAATGAATTTCATAATAATCTTAGTACGTATCTGTCCATACATCAATCAACACTATGTTGAGATTATTTGGCCCTGTAAGCTGAGGCAATAACAACTCTGAGTTGCATATGTCATGAATGCTGAGGCTTTGTGAATCGACCTGGCACCATTGTATGAACAATTCATTTAATCTCTCCATAACCGCTTATACATCTGCCTCACAATATTGTCGCCCATATTAATGCATACCTGTATTAGTGATAATGTGGGAACATTATGTGGTCCATGTTGATTCTGAAATTATATCAGCAGCTTACCTAGTTGCACGCGCAATAAATACATGTGTATCAGATGATATAACCTTTATTATCATCAATAAATGTCACCATCAAATAACTCGGAAGCATATTTGTACCATATAAAAGCAAGACATGCATCTCTAAGAAATTTTATTTTCTAAGGCATATCAAAGAACATTAGCTGTCTAAACATGAGCATAATCATATCATTTAGAGGTCTCTTCTTATAATACCATGCAACTGAGCAGCAATTACGTTCTCCACCTGATAGGGTTGCAATTACACACTGTATAGCTATATACAATGATAATCCTAGACCATTGTTTTGCCAGCAGAATGCTACAGCAACTGTGAATAGTAGGGACCCCTTCGTGCAAACAATCAGAATGATTTGTCTTGGATGCCAGTTTGATTGCCTGCTCTTCTCGCAGCATGTTGACCACAGCTTATTCAAAGCGCTAATCAAGAATTGGCATCAGCTGGGCATACCACGAAGATCGGTGTTAGCATAATCAAAATCGTTTAAGTCAAAATGATTCTTTTCGACACAATCATGTTCATTCCGCTAGTAGAAAGCGGTTAACTGTATTCATATTATATGCAAAATAATTCAAACCGGCTTCATTGGAAGTCAGACAATTGATCTTAGTTTATTGCTAAAACATTTGTATATCAATTTTTGTCTAAATAAAAAATGACTACTCTATTCAAATGGATATTACCTGTACAAAGTCCAGTCTTACTTGACGTTCAGTCCTTGCGAGGATCACTTTGACCTTTAAAAATCAGTTCTATCCATATGCTGCAATTTAGATGTACTTGCTGGGCTTAGAACTAAGATAAAAAATCGAGCAAATCGTCTCATTGTATGGGAAAGTGCTTGCTATAACGCCTTGTGTTTCGGCAAACGCATATATATCTTCCTGACAAATGTCTCTGCAAAATATATTCGCTGTGAACTAACACATTGAACTTTCTGCACTGACACTTGCATCAGAAAGGTATGCCCTGAAGAAATATAATTGCTTGCATAACAGATATTGCCTGCAATTGATTTTGAAATAAGCCTCTTTTTGTCAGGAACTAATACCCGAAACAGAGGGTTGATTGACAACATAATCGGCTTCTGCCCCGTTGACGGCATTTTATTCAATCACTGCATTGTAAACCCCTCAACATCCAAGGGATAAATGCTTTAACCGCAAGTTTGCTTTACTAACCTTACGGATTAGGAATACGTCTGATAGATTAAGTCTTAGGGTTCTTAATTACATCTGCCGCAAGAGATTTGGCTTTGGGTCATTTGACGAGAACGTTTCCAGTAATTATTCAAGCATGATATGTCTGCAACATGAGAAATTTGAGCATGAGGGGATACTTCTCCTGTACATCTTGCAGAGTGATATGGACCGAAACATTGGTTACTTAACGCTTATATGAAGAATGAACTAATTGATGCTTATACACTCCTTATACTACTCCGCTTTGTGGGCTAAAGCACTCCCCCCACTTCTCCAAACTCAGAAACTAACACACACTTACACTCGCACATGAAGCATAACATCTACAGAGCAGCAGCATAGGCGGCGGCGGCGACGACGGTGGCGGTTAGTTAATCAAATTACCATGCATATATTGCAGTGGATACAGAGACGTATATCAGGATTCAGATTAATGAATCACGGCAACCAAAATAATCCATTCACTATGATAGCGTCTGTCTGAAGCAATAGTTAGTTCAGTCATAATACAATAGTGCGTACAAGACTTGGATACATCATCTAATGTTAGCTAATTGGGTCAACGTAATACCCAGTGTTTTATTGTAAATAAGGGTTTCCTTTACAATTCGGAAACTACGTGATTGTTTCATGAAAGCTCAGGAAATCAGTAGCCTTTAGCAATGGTGCCATTGATCAAAGCCCAGGAGATCAGTAGCCTTTAGTAATGGTGCCATTGATCAAAGCCCAGGATATCAGTATCCTTTAGTAATGGTGCCATTGATCAATTGCCGTTACCTGTTGAAGTAATTTGGATCTTTTTGCTCGGTAGAATTATCTATATTTGAGGTTGGTCATATCCAAGTAAGATTGATCCAAATGAAAATTTACCAGGCAAACGATGAAATGTTGAACAAGGTGAGTGATAATTTCATACACGCACATGTGTTAAACCATATATGGTTGACCGTCCTTTCATGTTCGACATAAATGCAATGTAAATTTAGGTTCATATACATAGATAAACTTAGCCATATAAATCGTATGTCACATAGTTGAGGAATATTATTGATTACGTAAATAGGACTGTTGATCTGAATGCTGCGAATCTTCGATGATCAAACTCGATTGAAGCACCTCCAGAGTATTGAAAACCAAAGCCTTTGAATCGATGTGGATGTTGATACTGTTTGAAAAAGCTAAGGCTGTAGGGAGATGGTATAGGGCTCTTGGCTCCACATTGCGCCGATGCCGTATAAACACTGATTCATCAAAGGTCAGCACTGCTTCATAACGCTGCACTGTGAAGGATATGCCCATGTACAATAGTCGTGCATGAAGCTCTTTAGTGAAGCATTAGGGCTATTTTGGATGTAAATAATTACTGTCGGTAGAGATTTTGTTGCTATATGTTTGCATTTCCATCAAATAATCATGTGATCATTTTTATCGATATTTGACTTTGGGGATTTTTATTTGCCCGTACGTTTTGCTAACGTGCAGATTAGAATAAAAGAAATACAAGAATTGTTCATCTGCAAAAGATATGGTTTGCAACATCAAAAACCCTACACTATAAATAATCGGACTAGATGGTATTGGCATTTAAGGATCAAGAAGGCAGATGTTACTGCCGTTGGGCGCGATATTAAAAGAAGTTTTGCAGTACTTCAGAACCATGATATTGCCTTGTATTGATATTTGCTTCTACTTCTTTGCATTAAGAACATCTATGTTAGAACACATTACAGAAAAAGATAGCAGCCACAAAGGTCGGTCTTGAGCTTCTAGAAATGAAAAGACTTATATGGTCTTCATATATCGATGCCTGGGTTATAGTGAGGGTTGTCATTTCCGATTACTTTTAGTTGTTGACATACATTCAAAGTACGTAAACTAATGGATTTACATAAAGTCAAAACCATGAGAACTGTGAATGGTTGAACCCAGACAAATGCATACTATCGTAAAAATCCTCTACACTTTCAAATGTATGAATATGATGTTTCTATTTATTTATTTGAATGCACAAGTGCTCGCCTCTATTATAAGCGTCACTGATTGTTTTGGCAAATGCTTTGTAATGAAAAATCACTCCCAAGTAATGTGAGCACATTATGCTGTCAAAGCACGAGACCCAATCATTCCCTTATGGTCCGCTCGTCGCTCCACTAGAGGAGGCAAACAATATCTTTACGGCGTTGCGTGGTTGAGAAGTGAGGTCATGAACGACGTTATGACATTTTATAACCTACTTACCTCATATATAGCATCACGGGACAAAACTAAACGCTCGTTGATTGTACTATCTTTCATAACCAACGGTGGTAAATACCTCAAAACCATTCCAACAACTGAATGCGGTGAAAACACTAGCTATCTCAGGCAAGTAAAATTGATTAGCTTTATCAACTGTAGACTATACAGCTATTCAGTAAACTGAAATATTGCTATCAGATCAGATCAATAACCCGTCTGGCTTGCAGCATAGTTACTCTTGTGGCGTGCTTAATCCAAGATCAGACTTAGACATTTATTTCTTCTAACGCTACATTGCCTACAAGGTTAATTAGTTTGGAGACATTCAAGAGGGGGTGTTTTGATGAAATGTCTAGATTTCACCATTTGTTGATTGGAGAAAGGAACCATAATACTGAAAGTGACAGATCTGTTTTGAACGTTGAGCGAAAAAGGAAAAACAAGGAGGATTCGTGTTTTGTGGGCCGTCAGCGAAAATAAGAGTGAGTCTTGATCAGTCAAGCACATGATTTGCAATGCATCAACTGCGTATAACGCATAAGCAGCAGCAATGAACGACGGATGTGGAATACATCAACGCGGTATTGAGTGGCCTTGCTGCTAGCATTTTGGAATACCAGTTGGGTCAATTCATCCACGTTATATGCATCAAAGTGTTGTTGGCGTTATGCTCCAACCGAGAAAAGTGATCGGCAATACAAATATGAAAGGAATCAGACCATTGGACATTTTATTAGGCCTTACATATCAAGTTAGATGAGCATTTATACAGATATCTTAGGTAACATTTGATGAAGCAGATTCTTGACAATAGTTGAAATTGCATGATACGTCAGGCAACCAGCAGCTTTATTATGCGTTTATGAACCACTTTCGAATACAAAAGTCGCTATATCGAGGCAGCGGCTAAGAGATAACCGCCATTGTTACCTTAAAAACTCTTCTACACCAAGGCGTTGTAAATGAGAATCCGAATTTGATAAATTGATGCCCGTGTCAATCTTATATCGTTGTAAAAAGGTCGCTAGACAATTAATCAGATTCATAAAAAGTTCAGACCCTGTTTTGTATATGCAGCATCAATCATCTAATTTTGTGAACCACAGCAATATCCGTCATATGGCCTATTGAGCAATAGACTTGGCCAATGTTGCTATGAACACTTGCTGGGCATAGAGCTATGATACTTTGTCAAAACATCATCACGTTACGCAATAACGTGGGTCTCACAGCCTTTCATTCGACCAAACGCGTTTGACCATACTTCGTGACAATAGTTTCATACAATACATCAAATATAAATATGCCAGATAAAGTTTGCAACGATATCGGTTGTCTTAAATACACATTTTGGCATTTTGTGTGTTAAAGGCTGCTGTGATGTTTTTCTGTGCTTGTATGGACTCCCCTACAAATACAAACCCTCGATCTCTATAGCATTTCATTGCATTCTATCAACAAATGTTCCGGGTTGTTTAAAAAAAAAGGGCTCATTTAACAACCACTGTTCTGAAGTATCTCAATTCATTGATGTTATGGTAGATTAGGACAATTCGACAAAATTACACCATCAGGATGGCTGTAGGCTCCTTTAGACTAGTTTCATTCCAGATGTGAATCACCTTGTAAATGTACAATTTGAAAGGAAAGCATCTTTCAATCAGCCATTGTCGATGCCATCTTTCAGAAAGTATGCCGATTCGTTCATTATGACGCTAACTGTTTGCAACCGCACAGCCACTTAACTAATGTGCTTTATATATCACCAGAGTAAAACGGCTATCCTTTTATCTTCTTATATGATGACAATGCGAAAGCAAAAACAGCATATTACGGCGTAAGACCATTAAAAGGCTCTGATTGAATAAACCAGACCAATGCAGATTAAGTCATGTCCAATATGTCATCAGCATGATGAAGCCTACGAAACTGACCTTACACTTGAATAAAGTCAGCGTTAGGCCGGCAGGTGAAATTGCCAGATGGCAACTTTGGGCTTCGGGAAAGAGGCATACCTCCGTTATAGACTGATGGCTACTCCTCAGCTAGATGCACCCTTTACTATCATAACCTCCACGCACACACTCACTGATTGATCGAGCAAAATAGTGAGTCAATTTTAGCATGAAGCAGAGCTCGATTTTACCACATGTACGTTAGTGCAAATGCACCTATGTTGTGGTCGAGCCTTTCGACAGATAGCCACTTATGGTCATCGTCATTTGTAAGGGATTATATGAATGCACCCTATGACCGCCACATCAGATTCATGACGTCGTAATGTAAATCGTGAGTTGATGTCTCATATAATAGCAGGTCGACAATAAGACTTCTTAGTAGGCCGCAGGGCATTTTTTACATCTGCAGATTAAAAGTTGATCGAATGCACCGAAACTGAATAAGTCATATCCCACATGGCTAAATGAGGCATTATTGGCTGGGTGTATGGGTTATTTTCAAATGACTGATTCCACCTTGATGCTCTCCATAATCTATGCAAAGTGGTTATTTTTGGGTACCTCAAATTTAAGCGGAATATGCAGTTCCATTCCTTGCCAAATATCATGTCTGTTGATAGCGGCATTTGGTGAACGGGTGCTTAAGTTACAAGTTTTCTGAACTATCCGGCTACTCTCGTCCTTTAAGGAAAAGGCACTCGATGAGCGCCTAACGTTACGATGCAATATGGTCCACCCACTGCCCATTGTGAATATAGAGTTCCGTTGTAACTTTAAACTTGCGCCACGCGTTCTAGATATAAGTGTTCTGCAGTACATTACTGCCACAATCGAGCAATTGTCTTTCCCTGTTCAGGTGACTTAGATGCTGTTGCTTGTTGGGTATCATCAATTTGATGGAGGAGGATCGTGAATCAGTTAAGTGGTCGGTTCCAAATACGTTTGAAATGAATAGATCACCTATTAGGTAGCGCTGTTGGTAAGGACATAACATAAACGTTTGAACCAGTGTGTGTCTGACCGTCCTTAAATGATCGACATACATGCACGATGAGTTTATCATGAGACATATGGGTGTCAACCTCTCTAAATGGCCCAAGCCTCGTGAATATTATCGAGTGCACATCGGAATGCACTTAGCATGCAGATATCCAGCTAGTGTTGTGGCAAATGATGATGCGTGCAAGTGTGCACTGAATACCCTCAAGGCGTTGGTTTTAAACATTATGTAATCTTTCCAACTACTACACGCTGTAGAGGCGTAATTACCTATATCATCTCCCCAATACTCTGCTTAATTGCCATCCCTATCATTCTATCATGGCTCAATAATCATTAACAAGACATATGATATATTACACACTATATTTCAATGTCACCGGCCTTGATCGATGACATTCCTCACCGCTCATTGGATGTCATAGGGATAAGGATAAGGATCTGAACTTGGCAGTGAATAATTATCATAATTTACACTGTGTCGTGCGCCGCGATACAAATGTCCCCTTTTAGACCCCATTACAAGACAGATGTTGTTTCACTTTGCTAGTTAAGGCAAATCGAAACACGTATAGTAGTATTCATTTGTTTACTTGCAACAACAAACCATTGATGTACATTAACAACATACGTTCATAATAAATGTAATGTTGTAATAAATAAATAAATAAATGTAAAGTTGGGACAGTGTAGCCCGGAGCTGTCTTCCCATTGCCCCCAGTTGTTCAGGGACAATAGGGAGACCTAAACAAATGACTCATTTAAGAGTCTGTGTGGTTATGAAGCTATAATGAAATTAGCTGAATTAATAACAATTCATTTAACGAACCTACATAAGCTTTTTAGTGTCATCATCAAATTAATCATGTCACATACTGCTTGAGGCTGTGGACATTTATACCTTTTCTGCTCCACGAGAGCATGAAATGAGTTTCAAAATAAAGGTATGTATATTTAGTAACTTCATATGATGTTCTCTGCAATGAAATACGAGTGTCTGCATTTGACAGAGCTTGATTGTTCTCTACAGGCTTTAACAGAAAGTGGTGTTCTTGAAACGCGTTGTCATTAACACAGAGTATCTTGTTTAATGCCATGACGTTCGCATAAATCGTTTCGGTTCATGCTTTGAAATAAGAAAGAGAATGGCAGCTCTATGGTTGTTGTTTATTGACAAATGGGCTTTGCAGCATTTCTTCCTCAAAATTGACCACCAAGCTACATTATTAGTAAGATTTGTTTATCATGAGAGCGAACTGATGTATCCTCATGAGTCTACTTACTACGATTATAGTATCCTCTTTACACTACCAATTGAAATGTGATGAGAGGATTCGAGAACAAGAATTGTGGAAATTTGTCTGAAGCGATTGAATGTTGATTGGTTTTACGGAAAAAGAATTGATCGTTGCTGACCAAATCAATTATCAAGTCGAAGATCTATCGACGAATCAGCAGCGTGCATGTGTTTATTAAGAAGATCATTACAGCATTACCACTCATTGAAAGAAAAAGCCCTCGCTGATCCGAAAAACTCACTAAGAGTAGTGAATATATGGTGATAAAATATGGACGGCCTAATAGAACTAAGCGTCTCTCGCTCAGTGTCTATTAAATGCTAATTTACAACCAAACTTACAAACGCGTCGGTATTTCAATCATAAGGCAAGTAACCCAAAAGGTTCGCATAATCTATTCCCTATATCACTCCGTAATAAGAGTTATTTAGTTCTCATCTCCAGGCTTTCAAAAGATTGCTTATAACACAGTTAAAACTGTGCTTGCTACGGCGACCTTCGCTTGTAACCAAATTACAACCTCAAATCAAGCTACAAGACAAAAGCACAACAGCGTTATATTGATTTTGTACATGCAATGCATGAACCACTTTGCAACTGTACAATTGGATTGCATTTGACAATCAGCCAAAGTCGATGCAATCAGCAAACAAATAGGTCAAAACATTATTTCCCATCTTACCCATTAGCTACTGCATATTCACTTATCCATATATTCCACAAAAGACAACCATAGTTGTCTTCCATTGCCCCATATGCAGGTCAGACAGTCACGATCAGCACGGATGTTTAAGGCACGATTAGCATGGATGTTTAAGGACGCACGGAATTTAACATTTAGAATAATATTATGCTGCAAGCATGGGGCAAAGTTGCTTACCTGTCCATGCTGCATTTAGTTAGTTACACCTTCGATAATCTATCCATCTACTTCTTTCTGTCCACGGATGTACACTAGCCATGCAAAGTAATAGTCGTGTTTTGCTGCCGATAATTGCGACCTTTATTGTTACCCATTTCTTCTCTTAAAGTATTGCTGGTGTCTATGTGAATGTCATCGACGTTTGTAACAGCGAGCACATAACCATGAGCAAACAACAGCGCAGTTAGATGCCTTTGCTTCAAGCATTATGGGATAGGTAGCATTAAAAGCTGGGAAATTGTGTGGTATAAATCTTATCAAAATCAAAGCAACTCATATTATACTCAATGGCAACCTTCCTGAACCTAATGCACTATTAATACATTATGAGATATAATGAATAAAGCTAGATGCTTCACACATTGAATAGATCAATAACTGTAATTAACGATCTTTATGGAAATGTATTTGCGAGAGTCATTCCAGGTGACCACACATACATATATATATATATTTCAAGTAACACCCGTACAATCGTATCACCAGCAAATATTTCAAATACGTGGCATGAAGGTATTACCATTGGAAAAGAGGGAGAGTTCCATAATCCCCTAAATAAACAAAATGGCCGTCAATTCTATACCATGCTCTATATCGTCTTCAGATCATGTCAATATTATTGAAAAGAAGACCATGATATAAAAGTTCTCAAACACAGTTTTGTTTAAAAGCAGCTACTTATTATGTCTGATGCATTCTCACAGCCAATAATGCTTTACTTATTCGGTAAAGACATCATCCTATAACCTGCCTCCTATCAATCTTTTATATGCTCTGGTTGGTTGCATTGCTAAATAGACCTGGAAGTCGCGCTTAACTAAGTGCTTGCGAATTAGATATTCACTTAAATATAATACTTACATGCTGGTCATGGTCGTAAAAAGAGACAACGTGGCCACATCAATCTATTTAACGTGAACTACACAATAAAATGTTCAATATAATTATTTAGTTATATCAATTAAGCAATAGGTTGATTGTGGGCCTCCTACACTGTCAATCTACTCTTTAAGTATTAGGATACATTATTGATGGTGTCTTTGTTCCATACCTGTGTTATGTGTGGAATATATCACCAATGAATGGTCTCTGTGGCAAGGATGTACGTCAGCGTGAATCTGAAAAAAGTCAGCTTCTGTTACTTTTCTTAACCATTCCTCATTATGCCTTTCACTGCATTCTGTCTATCTAATGTGCGCAAACAGGGTATGACGAGTTTGTGTCGAAATGGATTGCCTCCTAATATTAGTTTCAGAGGTAATTCGTTATGATTCATTTCTGAAGCATGCACCTGACTTTCTATCTGCACAGCATGTTGCCAGGGTGATGACGGATCGAAGTGTTGGATAAAAGGCACTGCCGGAAAGATATTTTAATCGTATAATGGGTAACTCGTGCATAGGTAAAAACTCGTTCCGCTGCATGGGAGTGATGGCGACTGTGTCTCGAAAGGATCACCACACTATTGACTGAATCCATGTCCAAATCTTGCTTTTGATATTTGACTTCAGCGATACGGTTCATTAGACAAACGGTTTGATTGATGCTTCCGTGTTTAAACAAATAGGTGGTTAATTGGTAAGGTATGCTGTATCATGAAAAGCATTCCCCTTGCAGATCTTGCATTAATTGTGCATTTGCCTTTATGACGCAAGATTAATATTGTTTATCAATGTATTTTATGTGGCATGGTACGCAAACTATCGTTTTTTCGCGAATATGGGTGGAAACAAGGCTCTCTAAATAGATCATACTCTGTGACGTAGACTCATCCTATTTATGCTCGCCTCGGAAAACTCTTTAGAGCTATTGATGAGGAGTTAATGTATGCTCATAGAAGTGCCAGGGGATTGATTAAAGGTTATATAACAATCGGAATGCTCCACTATCGGTTGTTACATAACAGAGAGGATTTATTGATTACCAACCCGAAACACCTCGCAAATAACCCATAATTATATCGAGGCTCTTAGGAATAACCATTGCCATGACATCAATCAATATCATATTGCCGACTTAATTGTCAAAACTTTGCGTCGTGCGACGAAATGTGATTACTTTTCCCTATTCAGAAAGTATTTCAGGACGGATGCCATTTTACACGAGCGATAAAGCTGTAAAGGCAATTGGCCAAAAAAATAATCAATGAAACATCACATTTTACTGTCTGCGTAGAATGTTCGGTTTATCAACTATTAATGCTGTCAAGTGAATTCAGCGCCTGTATCAATCATGACCAAATTCCAACCCTTGCAGTGTATCCACCCTAATCCCCGCTGTGAGCCCACCGCATTTCCTCTGTGACAGAAATGAAATTAATTTCCCCTTAGCCTAATGAAGACGGGTGTGAAATGCCTGTCATTCAAAAAGTGTGAGCATATACACCAGTGTTTCAGTTGCCTCAGTGCAGCGCCTGCATCTGCTGACACATTTTCACCAGTTTTGCCTCATTTTGTCTTCCGGCGATATCGGTTGACATCGGTGGTCAAATCCAATATGCCCGTTACATGCAACATCAAATGTTGCCCCAACTGAAGCCACTTGGCATACTTGTGGAGGGATCTGAGAACTGACTGACTGACTAACTGACGTACAGACAGACGAATGACTGACTCACTGACTCACAGACGGACAGACCGTCATGCATGCACACGTGTGTATTAGATCCGCATTCATGTGCACCAGCATGTAGTTTTCACATAACGCTCTGCATTTGTCGGTTTGCCATTAAACACGGAAGTCATTCAGAATATTATCTCCTGCTGCCTTAACCTACTGTGGACATAGTTCTGGTCCACAAGGCTGTTTCACCACAGAATAGACATTTGATCATTTAACCGATTTACAGCTGCCCCTACATATTGCAGACGGGTACGCTGGAATGTATTCCTCATGTGAAGGCTGTGTGGGGCTTAACACTACAAACGACCCAATGAATACCAAGTCTGGCATGGAGATTGAGTGATTAAGCGGCTGGTTGTAAGTGGGTATTTATTCGTCGTTAGCGTATGTAATCGAATCCACGAAGTTAATTTCAGCAATTGGGTAAACAAAAAAAACCGAGACTATTACCGATTCATACATTGGTGTATTTGTCATTATAAAAAAATGCCTGAAAAAGGGCTTCTATACACATTATCAGATTGATTCGTGATGTCAATACAAAAGACACGGACTTTTGTATCATAGCTTTTGTTGGCACCATATTTTACAATCTTGTTGGTGCACCGTGAACCGTTAAAAATGTGATTTAGGGTTTTCATATAATTTTCAATAACGAGGTGACGTCGCGATGGTGAAGGATGAGGATTATTGTGATGATTGGACGACTTCCCATCAAATGCCAGCGCTCACTTGGCACAAAGAGAACATTGCTGCTCCTTTCAGCTCGGGGATAAATGGATT
>CM067356.1:14349304-14390886 GCA_034190875.2 Urechis unicinctus
TTGGATACGACCAACCTCAAATAAATATAATTCCCCCGAGACAAAAGATCCAAATTACTTCAACATGTAACGTCAATTGATCAATGGCACCATTACTAAAGGCTACTGATCTCCTGGGCTTTGATCAATGGCACCATTGCTTAAGGCTACTGATTTCCTGAGCTTTCAAGAAACAATCACGTAGTTTCCGAATTGTAAAGGAAACCTTTATTTACAACTAAACACTGGGTATTACGTTGACCCAATAAGTTAACATTAGATCATGTATCCAAGTCTTGTACGTACTATTGCATTATGACTGAACTATGAATGAACGGGTATAATACACCGGGTTTAACATGGTCAGTTGCAATAAGGCCGTTGAAAGCAGTATATGTCAAATAACGTCGGCATGCCTCTCTAAACACGTAGCCTCAAGTTAATGTTTTCTAAACGTATGTGACAGACAAAGACTGCAATGCCACAAGAAAATACCCCTTACACAATGTACTTAAAATTGGCAATACCAAAGCCTCATAAAGATATAACATATGGAAATATATTCATGGAAGCTAACACGAAAGTGACAACACTGTTGTATGATGCCGTTTTCAGCTTTTTATGCAGTGTGTAGTTTGTGGTTTTCGTGCATTTGGTCAAGATTCTCATGTTTAATTTTTATGAGTGATATTTTACGTCCACTCATTTAACAGACAGTCAGATTCTCTCTGCTGCTATACGGCCTACCGTCAAACACTCTTCTATAAGATTATTCTAAGTAACAGAATATTTATCGTAGCTGCTGTTGCTTTTTTAGGGTGGATTCATTTAATCTATGAAGTAATGCGGGATTATTATGTGATATAACCCAACAAAACCACGATGAACATTCACGACCATCTGTCGAAAGAATCGGCCTTCACATATTTGAAACATACACCCAAAGGAAAATAGAATTCTGCTTCGTGTCCGAATGGAATACCTCTTCCTCTCGAGTGTCAGTACGTGTGTGTATATATATATGTACAAGTGTTTGTGTGTGTGTATGTGTGTGGGCATTTGTGTGTGTGTGTGTTTGTGTGTGCGAATGTGAGTATGTATTGGTTTCTGTGCTTGGAGAAGTGGGGGGAGTGCTTAAGCCCACAAAGCGGAATAGTATAAGGAGAGTATAAGCATCAATTAGTTCATTCTTCATATAAGCGTTTAGTTACGATCATTTTGGTCCATATTACTCTGCAAGATGTACAGTTGAAGTATCCCCTCATGTTGCAGACATATCATGCTTGAATAATCACTGCAAACGTTCTAGTCAAATGACCCAAAGCCAAATTTCTTGGGGCAGATTTAATTAACAACCCTAAGCATTTATCTATCAGACGTATTCCCAATCCGTAAGGTTAGTAAAGCACACTTGCGGTTAAAGCATTTATTACTTAGATGTTGAGGGGTTTACAATGCAGTGATTGAATAACGGGGCAGAAGCCGATTATGTGGTCAATCAACCCTCTGTTTGGGGGTATTAGGTCCTGACAAAAAGAGGCTTATGCCAGAAAGTTCAATGTGCTAGTTCACAGTGAATATATTTTACAGAGATATTTGTCAGGAAGATATAAATGCGTTTGCCCAAACACAAGGCATTATCAAGCACTTTCCCATACAATGGAATGATTGGTTTGATTTTATATCTTAGTTCTAAGCCCAGCAAGTGCATCTAAATTTTAGCATATGGATCGAACTGATTTTTAAAGGTCAAAGTGGTCCTCGCAAGAACCACTCCGCTCAACCACTAGGATCCCATTGTCCACCGACATGAGTCTCAACTGAACGCCAACAGGTGGCCCCCTATTAGTCACCTCTGACGACATGCAGGTGAATACAGTGGGCCTATTCTATCCCCGGACCCTCAGAGTGAAAGGATCCCATTTACCTGAACAGGTAGCAACAATAGATTGATTGCATCATTACTGAAGGCTACTGATCCCCCGGGCTTGCATGAACGTATTGCGGATGTTAGGAATTGTTAAAGGAACAACTGATACTTACCACCATCCACATTACGTACAGTAAAGGAGCTAGTATTGACGTATGTGCAATTGTATTTCCAAAAGCGTCGACTAACAAAATAACCTGCGTTAGCCTCCTGTGAACGATTGTACTATGTCTGGATTAACCATTCATTTGCATGAATGATACCATGGTAATCTGTGACTGAACGTCTAGTAAGACTGGACTTTGTACAGGCAATATCCATTTGAATGGAGTAGTCATTTTTGTATTTAGACAAATATTGATATACGAATGTATCAGCAATAAACTAAGGTCGATTGTATGACTTCCAATGAAGACGGTTTGAATTATTTTGCATATAATATGAGTACAGTTAACCGCTTTCTATTAGCGGAATGAAGATGGTTGTGTCGAAAAGAACCATTTTGACTTAAACGGTTTTGATAAGCGTCATCATCGATTGTCATTATGCAAACACCGATCTTCGTGGTATGCCCAGCTGATGCCCATTCCTTGATTAGCGCTTTGAATAAGCTATGGGCAACATGAATCGTAGCCCACATTATTGAAGTATATTCCAAGTATGAGTCACCTACAAATGGGCTCTTATCATAATGAATGTGCCTCTAAGATATGCTTTCTACGAGACTAATCACTCTACGCTACAAGTTTACTATATAGTCTCACAACAGGACGCTTACCAGTTATTGCCCATCATTGTAAACCTATGACGGTTCAAAGCATCACATTCTGTTTTGTACGATTGGAACCTCGAGTAAAATCACCGGGATCGCCACTTAATTTTGCCCTATCTGCTGGGTGTATACGAAAGACTAATTACCTTCCGTAAATATAATCAGGCAAGCCTCTCATACCGCGATGGTCAACATGATAAAAACTCATTGTCCAATCTCTCTGCTTGTTTTAAATTCCAACGAGATACACTAACGCCCCAGTAGGCATATCGGCCAGTAATTAACATTTTAAACGTACCCGTAACAAGGTGTACGTTAGTCAACTGACATTTCAGTTTTCAGGTCACTTGCACCTGAACAAAAAAGTAAAGATATGGACCACCATCGCGAGGAATCACCAATCGTGTTTTCGTGAATATGTTACTGCCTGCAAAGCTTGTTAACAGCTTCTTGCGTTAGGCGATGTCCATGATTTCAAGCCCTTTATTGAGTTAAGGTTGTATGCGGTCGCTGGATAATTGGGTGACTCGCTATGTGGACTAAAAAGCGTCGCGATGTTCTATCAATGCCTGTACATGTTAAATGTACTAGCCACAAAGCTATACGTAACCATGAGACAGCGGTCATTTCAGTAGCTTATTAGTGCAACAAAGTCAATTGTCTAAATCATTGAAAGTTTGCACACACATACACACACACACACACACACACACACACACACACACACACACACACACACATATACACACACACATATATATACATATGTATATATCTATATATATAAATATATTTATATATGTATATATATACATATATGTATATATATAGATATATATAAACATATATATATATATAAATATATATATATTTATATATATACATATATATATATATATATGCAAAGATTTATAACCATTTTGACACGCTTGCTGGTGTGATTTATCCAGCTATCAACCTTCAGCTTGATCAGCAGATGCATATTTCCCCATTTAATTCCCATATGCGTTTGGTCACGTTTTTCAAGGGATTTACTGTTAATCATTCTTCCCCAATGCAGTAAATGCCATCTTTTGACGCCGATCAGTAGCTTCCGACGTCGAGGTGATTATACGTACCTGTGCATTGCTCACCAATGGCTCGTTAGGCCTGGTGGGTGTAAAAATGTATGCCTCGGACGGCACAATTTGTGGACTAAAAAGCGTCGCGATGTTCTATCAATGCCTGTACATGTTAAATGTACTAGCCACAAAGCTATACGTAACCATGAGACAGCGGTCATTTCAGTAGCTTATTAGTGCAACAAAGTCAATTGTCTAAATCATTGAAAGTTTGCACACACATACACACACACACACACACACACACACACATACACACACATATATATATACATATGTATATATCTATATATATAAATATATTTATATATGTATATATATACATATATGTATATATATAGATATATATATAAACATATATATATATATATAAATATATATATATTTATATATATACATATATATATATATATGCAAAGATTTATAACCATTTTGACACGCTTGCTGGTGTGATTTATCCAGCTATCAACCTTCAGCTTGATCAGCAGATGCATATTTCCCCATTTAATTCCCATATGCGTTTGGTCACGTTTTTCAAGGGATTTACTGTTAATCATTCTTCCCCAATGCAGTAAATGCCATCTTTTGACGCCGATCAGTAGCTTCCGACGTCGAGGTGATTATACGTACCTGTGCATTGCTCACCAATGGCTCGTTAGGCCTGGTGGGTGTAAAAATGTATGCCTCGGACGGCACAATTTCTTCGTTTCTGCTTGTAAAATCTAGAAGATTGTAATAAAACCACATTTGCGGTATACAACAATTGTTTCAAAGTATATCGAGGATTGAATATCAATCCCCAATCGTTTCAAACTAGGCACTGTTTTGAAAAATTATTACATTTACAAGCAATTTAAAACTTGGAGCTTTGAAAGTTATACAAGTTCTTTGTAGCGTTGCCTGTCTGTGATTGCAGATTGTCATATATATGTGCGATAATGTTATTGCAGGTAAATTGTTATAAGAAAGATATGAATGAGTTAATCATATGAAGTAAATTTCAACGATTTGGTGCAAGTTCTTCCCAATCGAATGTCAAGGGGAGCGTGGTTAAGGATGCAGCTAATGGTGACATAGAACGAGTATATGGTTGCATTCATAGTAGCATTGACAGAACTGTTGTTGATAAAATCATGATGGATGTGGATGGGGCTCATTACAGTGCATGATTAATGTTGTTCACGCACAACAGTGTCCCAGCTTGACTTGAGTTAGTTGAATTGCCAGGCGAGTTCTTAGAGACAGCATTTGAAGGTGTCATCAATTGCATCTTGATCGGGGGCAAGTTCAGTCATGCATCCTGCTACCATTTCATAGATAAGAAGATTTATGTTACTGGAAATGCAGTTTATCACCCAGGTAGATCCGGCCTCACTATTCTGTTCAGGTAGCAGAGCAGGTGAATTATACCGCAGTGTTTCCAAAGCAGAGTGCAAAGACATTCAGTGAAATAACACGCAAGTTAACACTTGTCTTTAACAATGATTTATTACCACTATGGCTGCTTTGCAACTTAGCCTTGTTCAATTAATGTAAGGTGTATGCTGGCCCCAACAATATATACTAGGGCTCAGTATCACTTGAAGCTCTCTGACAACTTTCAAACAATTTAGAATGACAAGGCTTGTATTATTATAATGAGTATTAAAATGAAAGGGTTCTAAATAAATTCAGTTAAAGTACCTATCGCACGGAAAATCATGCCATATTTTTCGGTAGATTAGGGAAATATTACCCAACGTATTTATGCGCCAGTATTTATGCACCATCGTATATGTGTTGACATTTAATGAGAGAAGTTAATCCATAAATTTTACAAATAAAGTCTGTGCCCCCTTTTCCTGAACATATTTTCCTACACTTATTATGTGTTTTAATGCAAACAATCCAAAGCTGTTGTAATCTATTGAATTATATAAGTTCAAGCGTATCATGTTTATTGACCATTGAGTTGGTGGGAGACACCAATGCTACAAAAGTTTATTGATTGACCTAAGTTACATTAATGATTAAATTAATCTCAACTCATGTCAACACAAAGCAAATAGTATATAACAGAGGTTTGGAGCAAATAATTCTTCCATATCAGACAGCAGACATGTGATATCAAAAACACAAAGTCTGATCAAATGGCTGCAAGGATTCATGTTAGCAAATTTGTACCATGTAAGGAGTGTTAAAGCTCCTCGACACAAACTGTAAAATAACTACAACTAATTTCGGATCAGATGCTGTTGATAAATAGAGATGCACTTTGATATAAAGAAGGTCTTATCAAAGTTGATGTAGATTAATTCAGAGCTAGAACATATACAGCAGAGCAAGTACAACAGCTGCTTTCTTTAAGGAATATCAGTTCGCCCATAAATGAATGCAAAACTTGACTTAAGGAAATGAAGGTTATGGTATCACTATCATGGTCAGTGTTACATCTGAGTTTCTATGAATGTACACAGCTAAAACTTATTTGCCATACATAATGTCATCACTAATTAAATATATTCATATCCTCATCACTACATCACGTAACATGTGTTTGTTTGGTCACCGCCAACCATTGGTAGAGTTGAAAGAATCTGTATGCTGGAGATTTCTCGAGTCATGACCGCTAAATAGGACAGACCCTTTTTAATTGGTTGCCTCACCAAGCATCCTGGTCTTAGACCAATCTGTGTGAACCCTTAGACCTTGCCAGTGGTACATTTATTCTACAGACAACAATACCCGCACACGTGAGATAATGATGTAGAAAGATAAAGGATATGTACAAAGGCTCACAATCATTATTAACATTTCATTATACTTATTGAAACGGTATGACAAAAAAAACCCATTTGAACATGAATAAATCACCAATGTCACATTGTTATTTTACAGGCGTTACAGATATATTGCATACAGTTTGATGAGGCCCTGGACGTGCTTATTCCCCAGTGTAATAGAAACCCCCTCTTGCCTAAAGTCGTCTGCTTCCGTAACCTCGGTATGTTATTTGATCACTGAGATAAAATGAAACTCGGCAGCAGACACGCTGCTTTTGAGATAAGTTGTTGGTTATATATATATATATATATATATATATATATATATATATATATATATATATATATATATATATATATATATATATATATATATATATATATATATATATATATATATATATATATATATCTGTGTTAGTCCAGCTTTCGTGTGACCATTGGGGGACCTATGGAGTGCGTCGTCCCCCAATGGCAATATCTCAGGTCCCCTGAATTAAGGTCGTAAGTGTTTGAGTACGTTGATATTGTGTAAAAGTACTACGTTAATGTGCTCTGAATAAACCATTCTACCGAATGTTTTCAATTATTTATTGAGGATTTAAAGAAACATCCACGTGTTGCTTTAATGAAGTACCGACCTTGAGGAAAGATTGAAACGGTGTCAATATATAATAATTGGTGAAGAACATATATCTCTAATCTCATCACTCAGGGTTCAGAATGATACAATCCTAAGCCTTTTATGGTCTGCAACAAGCACACATCTTTCCGTGTATGGTGCCAATGTAAATCGAAGGCACTGTGCATCCACCCATATTGGCAACCATGACAAAAGATTGATCAGCAAAAAGGCTAGATCATTTGTTGATGATTGTGCATCGTGCTTATGAGTGGAACCAACCGATATCTAAAAGTATATCTAATATGCAGTAACTATTCTGTGACAGTCGTAGAGTGCCAGTTGTACCTCGTGAATCACTTATGTATATCTGGTGGCCATTGCTAGATCATGTTAAATGCGTACAGTTGTTTTACATTCATGAAAATGATCCAACACTGCAAGCCTTATTGCTCGCTGTACCAAAGTTATCCGGTTTACACAAATATGAAGATATTGAATCACAAATTATTTATCCATCGCTTATTTCTATAAATCTTATTTTCTATAAAACTGCTTGGAATTTGCAATATAATATGTGCTTGACTAGGTAATTACCCTTAAGGCACAGTCACCACATGATTACAAACACTACGCAGCTGTGCCAAGATCTGAATGCTTGTTACAGCACGCTTATCAATCATGGCCTGTTTTGGCTAAGTCAATATATTCCATGATAATATACGACAATATATGATGTCAGTTCAATGCATTCCGTTATGCTTTGCATTCTGCGAAAAAGCATACGTTACTACTGGTACTGCATGAAATATGAGCAAAGGCGTCGCAAAGCAGACGCCGTAGAGATCCCTGACATCAGCCATAACTCTCTCCAGCAGAAAATAATCAAGCTATAACAGAGTTACTCAAACTCACCGATGGGTGCCATGACCAAACGCGATACCACTGCACCACCGGATGGAGTATACGCATCTAATGACATTGTCCATTTATTGCCTTTTAGTCGTAATGACCGCATGATTACAAGCACTACGCACCTGTGCCAAAATTGTTCATAGCGTGCAGCTTGTTTTTGTCAAATAGCAACCCATTTATATGTCACTTATTCTATGTCGATACTTAACATCAACATACTTATGAAAGGATATCCGGAAAATCAATAAAAACAAGTAAATTTTCAAAACTGACATATTATTTAACAGAAAAATATTTGTTTTGGCGGTTTCCGTCTCACGAAAACGTGATTATCAAGTATTAATGTTTGGGGGACCCCGGACATAACCTCAGACACGCCGTTTTTGATCCCATTTCTAAGATATGCTTTCTACGAGACTAATCACTCTACGCTACAAGTTTACTATATAGTCTCACAACAGGACGCTTATCAGTTATTGCCCATCATTGTAAACCTATGACGGTTCAAAGCATCACATTCTGTTTTGTACGATTGGAACCTCGAGTAAAATCAGCGGGGATCGCCACTAAATTTTGCCCTATCTGCTGGGTGTATACGAAAGACTAATTACCTTCCGTAAATATAATCAGGTAAGCCTCTCATACCGCGATTGTCAACATGATAAAAACTCATTGTCCAATCTCTCTGCTTGTTTTAAATTCCAACGAGATACACTAACGCCTCAGTAGGCATATCGGCCAGTAATTAACATTTTAAACGTACCCGTGACAAGGGGTACGTTAGTCAACTGACATTTCAGTTTTCATGTCACTTGCACCTGAACAAAAAAGGAAAGATATGGACCACCAGCGCGAGGAATCACCAATCGTGTTTTTGTGAATATGTTACTGCCTGCAAAGCTTGTTAACAGCTTCTTGCGTTAGGCGATGTCCATGATTTCAAGCCCTTTATTGAGTTAAGGTTGTATGCGGTCGCTGGATAATTGAGTGACTCGCTATGTGGACTAAGAAGCGTCGCGGTGTTCTATCAATGCCTGTACATGTTAAATGTACTAGCCACAAAGCTATACGTAACCATGAGACAGCGGTCATTTCAGTAGCTTATTAGTGCAACAAAAAAATCTAAATCATTGAAAGTCTAAACACACATTGACAACACACACACACACACACACACACACACACACACACACACACACACACACACACACACACACACACACACACACACACACACACATATATACATACATAGATATATATATATATATATATGTATATATATATATATAAATATATATATATATATATAAATATATATATATATATATATATATATATATATATATATAGATATCTATATATATATATATATATATATATATATATATATATATATATATATATATATATATATATATATATATATATATATATATATATATGCGAAGATTTATAACCATTTTGACACGCTTGCTGGTGTGATTTATCCAGCTATCAACCTTCAGCTTGATCAGCAGATGCATATTTCCCCATTTAATTCCCATATGCGTTTGGTCACGTTTTTCAAGGGATTTACTGTTAATCATTCTTCCCCAATGCAGTAAATGCCATCTTCTGACGCCGATCAGTAGCTTCCGACGTCGAGGTGATTATACGTACCTGTGCATTGCTCACCAATGGCTCGTTAGGCCTGGTGGGTGTAAAAATGTATGCCTCGGACGGCACAATTTCTTCGTTTCTGCTTGTAAAAACTAAGAAGATTGTAATAAAACCACATTTGGCGGTATACAACAATTGTTTCAAGTATATCGAGGATTGAATATCAATCCCCAATCGTTTCAAACCAGGCACTGTTTTGAAAAATTATTACATTTACAAGCAATTTAAAACTTGGAGCTTTGAAAGTTAAATAAGTTCTTTGGAGCGTTGCCTGTCTGGGATTGCAGGTTGTCATATATATGTGCGATAATGTAATTGCAGGTAAATTGTTGTAAGAAAGATATAAATGAGTTAATCATATGATGTAAATTCCAACGATTTGGTGCAAGTTTTCCCAATCGAATGTCAAGGGGAGCGTGGTTAAGGATGCAGCTAATGGTGACATAGAACGAGTATATGGCTGCATTCATAGTTGAGTACAACTGTTGTTGCATTCATATGTTGCATTGGGCTCAGAAGTGCATGTTGTTGTTGATCCCAGCTCATTGATTAGTTGATTGCCAGGCGAGTTCTTATTACAGCATTTGAAGTTGTGCATCAATTGTCATCTTGATCGGAAGTTAGTTCAATTGCCATGCATCCTGCTACCATTTCATAGATAGAAGAGATTATGTTACCGGAAATGCAGTTTATCACCCAAGTAGATCCGGCCTCACTATTTGTTCAGGTAGCAGAGCAGGTGAATTACTGCAGTGTTTCCAAAGCAGAGTGCGACATTCTGAAATAACACGCAAGTTAACACGCAGTGTCAACACTGCATCCTGCTAAGCAAGATCACTTTCATAATACTTTCTACCATTTATGCTTAAAGCAGATTAGCCTTGTTCAATTAATGTACCCAAGTAGATCCGGCCCCACTATTCTGTTCAGGTAGCAGAGCAGGTGAATATTACTGCAGTGTTTCCAAAGCAGAGAGCAAAGTATATTCTGTGAAATTTACACGCAAGTTAACATAAATGTCTTTAAAATCAATGATTTATAACCGCTATTTCCTGCACTTTGCAACTTAGCCTTGTCAAAGCTGTTGTAATCTATTGAATTATATAAGTTCAAGCGTATCATGTTTATTGACCATTGAGTTGATGGGAGACTGGTTAACACCAATGCTACAGAAGTTTATTGATTGACTTAAGTTACATTAATGATTAAATTAATCTCAACTCATGTCAACACAAAGCAAATAGTATATAACAGAGGTTTGGAGCAAATAATTCTTCCATATCAGACAGCAGACATGTGATATCAAAAACACATTAGTCTGATCAAATGGCTGCAAGGATTCATGTTAACAAAGTTGTACCATGTAAGTGTTAAAGCTCCTCGACACAAACTGTAAAATAACTACAACTAATTTCGGATCAGATGCTGTTGATAAATAGAGATGCACTTTTATATAAAGAAGGTCTTATCAAAGTTGATGTAGATTAATTCAGAGCTAGAACATATACAGCAGAGCAAGTACAACAGCTGCTTTCTTTTAGGAATATCAGTTAGCCCATAAATGAATGCAAAACTTGACTTAAGGAAATGAAGGTTTTCTGGTATCACTTTCATGGTCAGTGTTACATCTGAGTTTCTATGAATGTACACAGCTAAAACTTATTTGCCATACATAATGTCATCACTAATTAAATATATTCATATCCTCATCCCTACATCACGTAACATGTGTTTGTGTGGTCACTGCCAACCATTGGTAGAGTTGAAAGAATCTGTATGTTGGAGATTTCTCGAGTCATGACCGCTAAAGAGGACAGACCCCTCCCAATTGGTTGCCTCACCAAGCATCCTGGTGTCAGACCAATCTGTGTGAACCCTTAGACCTTGCCAGTGGTATATTATCCTACAGACAACAACACCCGCGCACACGTGAGATAATGATGTAGAAAGGTAAAGGATATGTACAAAGGCTTGCAGTCATTATTAACATTTCATTATACTTATTGAAACGGTATGACAAAAAAACCATTTGAACATGAATAAATCACCAATGTCACATTGTTATTTTACAGGCGTTACAGATATATTGCATACAGTTTGATGAGGCCCTGGACGTGCTTATTCCCCAGTGTAATAGAAACCCCCTCTTGCCTAAAGTCGTCTGCTTTCATAACCTCGGTATGTTATTTGATCACTGAGATGAAATGAAACTCGGCAGCAGATACGCTGCTTTTGAGATAAGTTGTTGGTATATATATATATATATATATATATATATATATATATATATATATATATATATATATATATATATATATATATATATATATATATATATATATATATATATATATATATATATATATATATATATATATATATATATATATATATATATATATATATATCTCTGTGTTAGTCCAGCTTTCGTGGGACCATTGGGGGACCTATGGAGTGCGTCGTCCCCCAATGGCAATATCTTAGGTCCCCTGAAGTAAGGTCGTAAGTGTTTGAGTACGTTGATTTTGTGTAAAAGTACCCTCGCCAGTCAACTGTACTACGTTAATGTGCTCTGAATAAACCATTTTACCGAATGTTTTCAATTATTAATTGAGGATTTAAAGAAACATCCACGTGTTGCTTTAATGAAGTACCGACCTTGAGGAAAGATTGAAACGGTGTCAATATATAATAATTGGTGAAGAACATATATCTCTAATCTCATCACTCAGGGTTCAGAATGATGCAATCCTAAGCCTTTTATGGTCTGCAACAAGCCCACAAATCTTTCCATGCATGGTGCCAATGTAAATCGAAGGCACTGTGCATCCACCCATATTGGCAACCATGACAAAAGATTGATCAGCAAAAAGGCTAGATCATTTGTCGATGATTGTGCATCTTGCTTATGAGTGGAACCAACCAATATCTAAAAATATATCTAATATGCAGTAACTATTCTGTGACAGTCGTAGAGTGCCAGTTGTACCTCGTGAATCACTTATGTAAATCTGGTGGTCATTGCTAGATCATGTTAAATGCGTACAGTTGTTTTACATAGAGTGATAACTTTCATGAAAATGATCCAACACTGCAAGCCTTATTGCTCGCTGTACCAAAGTTATCCGGTTTACACAATTATGAAGATATTGAATCACAAATTATTTATCAATCACTTTATTTCTATAAATCTTATTTTCTATAAAACTGCTTGGATTTTGCAATATAATATGTGCTTGACTAGGTAATTACCATTAAGGCACGGTCACCACATGATTACAAACACTACGCACCTGTACCAAAATTGTTCATAGCGTGCAGCGGCTTCCCAGGTTTTATATCTGAATGCTTGTTACAGCACGCTTTTCAGTCATGGCCTGTTTTGGCTAAGTGAATATATTCCATAATAATATACGACAATGTATGATGACAGTTCAATGCATTCCGTTATGCTTTGCATTCTGCGAAAAGCATACTTTACTACTGGTACTGCATGAAAAATGAGCAAAGGCGTGGCAAAGCAGACGCCGTAGAGATCTCTGACATCAGCCATAACTCTCTCCAGCAGAAAATAATCAACTTATAACAGAGTTGCTCAAACTCACCGATGGGTGCCATGACCAAACGCGATACCACTGCACCACCGGATGGAGTATACGCATCTAATGACATTGTCCATTTATTGTCTTTTAGGCGTTATGACCGCATGATTACAAGCACTACGCACCCGTGCCAAAAGTTTTCATAGCGTGTAATTTTCCAAACTGACATATTATTTAACTGAAAATATTTGTTTGGCGGTTTCCGTCTCACGAAAACGTGATTATCAAGTATTAATGTTTGGGGGACCCCGGACATAACCTCAGACACGCCGTTTTTGATCCCATTATCACTAATGCGAAATGCACATTGAGATTCAAAAAGAACAATAATCACATCAATGGAGTTTGACACGAGTGTCAATCCAGTCGGTGAAACTGTGTCTTCCCTGACAAGCTGTATTACATTCACACTTTGACGACTGGGTCTAAAGACGCAGAAGTAGTGTTATGTAAAATATGTGTTAATGCTGCCCAACATGTATATCAAATCAAAGGATATCAAATAGGACCCGACATCCCCAAGCACATTGAAACACGAACGCCCGCCTTCAGGCAACGGCCTATTGAAAGCCATCGCGGGGTGGGGTTTCAGCAGCAATCCTACTATCTTGAATACCCCACTCCCTGATGATCTTATCAACTGCTGCCTGTGTGAGGCGATGTCAAAATGTTCCCTTCAGTTATGCATTGTGTTTAAGATGTGGTCTTTGGGTGATGAAGAGACTTCCGCCAAAGATTGTGCTTCAACACCGCATTATACCGAGGTTTATACATTTATGCTTAATGTATAAACGTCATTTCAACCAATAACAATTATGTTCCAAACACATCAAAAGGAACAATCTTTTTCAGTAATCGTTGGTTTACATCAAAGTTCGAAAAGGCCCAATAAGTTGCATAATTGCCCTCGGCTGTTGGATAGGCGTTTATAATGTACCATAATCTAGGATATATATGTTATGAAACTAATTAAACCAGCTCATCAAAACATACAGAACCTATCCCTGACAGAACCCAAGCGATTGGGGTCATTATATACAGCATTATACTATGAAGTATCATCAGTTAAAATATCTCTATCTTATATAATTATTGAAAACATACAATGTCTTCAGTATGAAGCACGCTTCCCAATCATCAACCTACATCTGTTTACGATTGGCAGATTTATCTTCGTAGTGTTCATTGTCAAATCCATCAAGTCAAACACTTCCTGCTCGTTCTACTCAAACGGAGTAGGTGTCTCATTAAAAGCATTTGTCGGACGGCCAAAGTGAGAATCACTCAGCCGAGCTGATCATTCGTTATTGTGCATCGCTCAGGGATGGCTCGCCAGGTTATGTGAATGCATGCCGTGATTATGTATAACCTAGTCTAAAAGAAGATGTCATTTGTAACTGGCATTTACTTTAAGAGTGTTATCTGGCATCGCTGCCTTTTGCTTTTCGAGAACAAAAGGGTAACTTTCCCATCACAAATATGATCCATCATTTCATAAGTGATATGGTAAAATATATTATATAAATAGAAAACATCAAATATGATTTAAACCTCCTATATGGATTATACGATCAAGATTCGTATATGTCCAGTTGTCATGAAATTGGAAACGTCCCATACATAAAGCAACTACAACTTTTATCAGATTTAACATCTCCAAATATACAGCAGCAACAAAATGGTATACCTATATAGACTGAACAAGCCGTAATGGCCAGGTTTAATATCGCCAACCCATGAGTGCTTAACGAGTCAGTCGCTCAAGACACTCTTATGGGTAAAGCCATAAGCAAGCGCATGATTGACGAAGCTGAATTGATGAAATGACTAAATGCTTAGTTGACATTTTGTAAATTATCATTAAGTTGATAAAATACCCGACAAACCAGTGAATAGAACTGATTTCTTGGTAAAACACCATTATATACGTAGCAGCTGTTTCAACAAGCATATTGCGATTAATGATGTAGTAACAGAAAACAAAGTGTTGCTTGCCATTGTGTAGAAAAGATTTTGAATATTAATAATATGGCTTTTTTATCAGACGTAGATTGATAGAGCCCATGTGTGGTATAGGACCTTCCGTCTAAAGTATCCCGAGGAGTAGAAGAGTAAATGATGTGAATCAAGTTATGAGAAACAGTTCAATCTTAAGGAATATTTAACTTAGCGTTGTGCAGGTGTCATTTCCATCAGTTTTCTCGCTCCTTGACAAGTATGCCAATTCTCATCGAATGTCAAGAGAATGGTGTTCAAGAATGAAGCTTGCAGTTTAGCACCTGTAGGTATCATCAACTGCATTCTGATTCGCAAAAAAGGTTTATCAATGAAATATCCTATCAATTCAGCCATTAGAAGATATTTATAATCGCTTATCATCCACTTAATTCGCGCCTCACCAACTTGTTCACGGTGTGAATTCAACTGAGGTGTATTTAAAGCAGGGAGAAAAGTTGTACTCTCAGTAACACCAGCTACAATTGTCGGCAAGTATAAAAAAACCTGGAATCGTTCATGATAAATAAACCTACCTATAGTCTGATGACTTAATTATAAACTCAACTAAAGATGGACGTTTCTTCTGGTGCTATATGTGGAGCAATGCAATCAACAGCGGATGTCTGTGTTACATGATTCTTAAATACATGTGATACTGAGAGGTCAAATGGAATCAAGTCAACTGCCATGTAACACTGGCGTAATTCTGGAATGATTCCGTTAAAAGGATTCTAGATCCACACATATTGCATAGAATCATCATCACCTACATATTACAATTCATTGATATTTTCTCTGAATGCATTTAGCACCAACATATATAACAACATAAGATGCAGGCATATTACAGGGCAAGATGAGGTAGACGGCGACATAACCTTAAGCAAGGGAAAGGCGGTGATCTTGCCTCAAGCGTCAGGGAACACCCGCTGGGTTAATTAAGCAAAGTCGTAATTCGATTTTGATTAGCTTTATGCCACCAATTATCAAAAACCAAAACTTTACAAATATAATGGGCAACATCTGTTGATGAACCATGAACATTAAAGATAACAGTCTGTAACTTATGTCAATCACGTGTCTGCATCCTATAGAAAGGGCATCAAAAGTAACTTTCTTAGGGCAGAATGTGCAGTTTTGTGGCTATATCAATAAACGTGAGGACGAAAAACGAAGCATGCACATCCAATCATCTCCTACCTCATCGCCACGTGGTAATGCTTGATCCAACGTTAAGCTGCGGAGAAGCCGATGCGTCCTGGTGTCATAAATAACCGATTATGACACCTGTTTTTCTTCCCATAATGAACTAGCAGTCATATGAGCGGTTATGTTGTTAAGTTAAAAATATTATGGCTTAAGGTCTGACCTCTATTATATACCTTTATGATGACAAGGCCATCTTTACGTACGTTACCAACAAAGACAGGCTGTTGCTGGGCTGCTTCGGATATAAAGCACCTGGGCTGCACTCGGTAGCAGGATGCGTACATGGATACCCTTCAATTGCTGAGTGAAATGGACGACTGGGTCCAATGTTCAACTGCTCAATCATCAATCATCCAATTTAATAATCCAACGCCCCATCTATCATATAGTTTATCAAGCAATAGTCAAAGCTAAAGCCGCTATGTATGCAACTATGTATTGTTCAATGTCTCGAAAAGCTGCATCATGGAGAAAGCGTTCCACGCAATTTGATAAAGATGGACTTGCTGGAGATGGAAAACCAAAACATTATGACATTGTACGAAGAAACGTGCCAGTGCTAGGTGGGAGTATATTGTGCATTACAGCCTTAAGCCAGCCTCCAAACTCAATCAATCTGATATTGATATTGATATGAGCTACATTGTCGGCTTTTGTGCTTCCTGAATATGAAATAACCGTGCAGTGCCTACTGTTTGAATACTGTGATCGGATATGCGTTGGGTAAGAAGATTGGGTTAAAAGATTCACAAATCCTTGACAAACTACAAATAAGTAAATCGTCAGGACATGCCATAAATTATCACAGTGTTTATTCCATCACCTAGCTACTTCATTGCCGAAGTCGTCGAGAACCGAGGCAAAGAGGCAATTGAACATCAACTTCGGAAAATCATTTTATTAGTCATTCATTAGTTACTGCAAACAGAGTAATGCTTGCATTATAATACGCTGCCATCCAAAAGCACGCGGATAATATTAATTACAGTGTATCATGGATGCTATTGCAGTGGTGTAAAATCACTTAGGCACGCTTGCATATATCCAATCATAAACCTCAATCAGCTCTCGATCAGCATATGTTTATGCATTATGGTCATTGCTACATTTATCCAGTCACACGTTTGATTATAAATACTGCGTCTCGTTAACGTCTTGTTAAAAGCTTTCCTCACTCGCCCAATATGAGAATTTCCTAGCTTCATCTAGAAAGCATTCCTGTTATCTCGAGCTGGTTATCCAAAACTGTTTACGTTCGTTAGGTCAGGTGGATATATGCTGTGGTAATGTATGTCTCGGAGGTCGGGTGGGAGGAGGTCTCCCATATTGTTGTTGTGCTAGAGGAGATAGTGACTGGCATTTCCTTAGCAATAAAAGTAGTCGCCACATAACCATGGAACCATGGTAGAATATAGTATTACTGTCTTTCGCTCGATAATGTAATGTGCAGGATAATGTAACTGACAGAACGCAAATATAATGCCATACTTTGAAAGAACATGGTTGGATTCATTTTATTAATTGAATTTATCAGGAGCGGTTAAAAAAAATTTATGCACTTCACCATCATTATTTCAACTGAGTTGCCGTGAACATATATAATACTGATGATTAAAGCCATTGTGATACAATTGTTAAACTTAATTTATAAACCTGAGTGGTGTTCGAGAGGCTTTTATTGCTTTATGCGCGGCAAATTGCATTTATTTCTATAGCAAGTGGCCTTGACTCTGGGGGCTAATGCAATCTGCCGAAACGTGACCTGATGAAGTTAATTATCTTCCTGCTGAAGCACTTTTCGTAAAGAGGCAATCAAGTAACCTGACGGCGATGTGGAAATACACACCTACATATCGGCTCAGGGGTGCACGTTATTAAGTCGAGTTATACATATATAAAAATATATATAAGCATAAACCTCAATGAATATAGATAGATATATCAATATATGCGCACATATATATATCGACATATGTATATATATGAAGCTTTCGAGATGTATACATACAAATATATATCTTTATGTATGTATATATTTATTTATATGCATAAACATTTATACATATATATATATATATATATATATATAATATATATATATATATATATATATATATATATATATATATATATATATATATATAAATATATATATTCATATATATATATATATATATAAATAAATATATATATATATATATATATATATAAATATATGTATATATTTATCGTGTTTATATATATATCCATATATATATATATATATGAATATATAAATATATACATATGTACATACTACTTATATGTATATGTGTATAAATATATATATACATTTATCTATATATGCAAATATAATGATATAAAATGTATATAATATATATAATATATATATATATTTATATAATATATATATATATATTTAATAATATATGTATCGATATATACATATATATATATATATTATGGATATATTATATATATAAAACATATATATTATATATATGTATTGTATATATATATATATATATATATATATATATATATATATATATATATATATATATATATACATATATATATATATATATATATATATATATATATATATATATATATATATATATATATATTTATATATATATATATATATATATATATATATATATATATGTCTGCTTAAAGAGATGCATATATTATATACATATATATGATATATATATTAATATATATATATAACTTTATATATTGATATATCCATATATATATGTATATATTATGTATATATATATATATATATATATATATATATATATATATATATATATATATATATATATATATATATATATATATATATATATATATATATATATATATATATATATATATATATATATATATATATATATATATATATATATATATATATAAATGCATATATATATATATATATATATATATATATATATATATATATATATATATATATATATATATATATAATATATATATATATATATATATATATACATATATTTATATATAATACATATATATATATATATATATATATATATATATATATATATATATATATATATATATATATATATATATATATATATATATATATATGTATATATGAGTATGTATATATGATTGCCAATGCCATGTATCGTATATTTGTCACGTACATCGAAACTTCCATCCTAATATTGCATGCAGCCTATTTCGGTATAGGGGAATCTCCCCTTCGCTTTACGCTGACCTTGGTCGGCCAATATGCCAAAATTTCATGTTCAGAGGTTTAGTGTGCAGTGTGCATACTTTTGATACCATATATTCCAATCTGTTCAATTACGCTTGGTTTTGATGTTAGTGCACTTGTCGTTTCGCACGTAGGCAGTAGTTGCTGTTGTTATCAATGCATCAGATTCAAATTAATTTAATGAAAACACAAGTGCTATAATATACCGTGAGATAGCCCTACAACACGTCTGAGAAGACGTCTAACTCTGTTTGAAAACGACGGAATGTTATAAATTATGAGATTGATTCAGACAACTACCGAACACCAAACATACCTAAGTGACTGAGAGTTAGAATGTAATGATGTTCATGGACAATTTTATCCCTTTGTTGTGGGTGATTTCATCCATGGAAAGTAGTTATAGTTTGATAAACGTGGATGCGGTAGAAAGTCCGAAACACAGCGACATGTTTGTTTTCAAGTTCACGACCACGTACATCGCGCATGCTCGGAATGACGTGACCCATCGACGACTATTGCTTCCTGCATCTGAACTCGGAAAGATACAGCAGATTTTATTCAAAGTGCCTCAACGTGCTTCGCAAGCTTAGCGGGGAGGCAATGCGTCTGAGGCGGTTGAAAATCACGCGACCCAATATTTTCCAAATTGGCGGTCATAGCATCGCATTGTTCCGGAAAGGATATATAGATGGCATTTCTTAAAGAATAGCATCGATCGGGGGTAAGCTTTTCGGTGCGCTGTGACTTTTTTTGTACAGGCTCTTGATATATGTTATTTTCTAGATGCGTAACCTTGCACCTTAGTCAAACGCTTGTTTTAATGTGCGCCCTAAATATCGGAGCAGAACGGTATTTATTTATATTATCGTTCAACCGGAGCTAAACCTGAGATAAATGTATGCATTCCTGATTGATTGGTAGCGGTAAAGCAGTTTATGTTTGTAATTTAATCATACACACCCATTACCCATCCCCATCACAATTCACTGGCGGGCACATCCTCACAAAGTGATAATCACCTTATCTGAAGGACGATCGCTTGTTAGGCTAATTGGACATATTATTTGGCGAAACATTGACCTAGATGAGACGTTTTGTCGCCATTATCTTCCGTATTTTGAGGGTGAAAGGATGTTTTTGCCCTATAGGCACTGGAGATGGAAGAAACTGGCGCCACGTGGTTGAGTAGGGTCGTGACCGTTTTCTTGATGAGCACAAGGAAGTAACTATCCAGTCACAATAGCAATCTTTATAGTCTTTGAATGTGTTATGATTGAGTTCACAATCGTCTGAGAACACACAACACGCGATTATCAACCAGACAATTGAATACTATGCATTATGATTAATCAGATCATTTGCCTATTCACACTTTAATCAATTGAATGATTTGTATCTTTCAAGGACCCTCAATGCAGCGTTTCATACATTTCCGTTCTGTAAGTCTTATTATTCACTGCGTAATTAGTTGGATTAGAACAGGGCGTTAAAATAACTGGTAATGCATTTGTATGGCCATAGGCATTGACATCAAGTTTATAGTCAACTTGAACCAGAAACGCAGCAGAGTGTATTATGCACAGGTTTAATTTCGCAAAATGAATTGGTCTGAGGGACGTTTATACCAGGTGGTCGTAATGGAAACTTGTTCATTGAGCATTGAATTTGGCACATGTTCCTGAAATATATTCACTCAAACCAAACAGTAATGGATCCTGTTATCGTGGGACCACAGGCTTTGCTTCACAAGTGACTAAGATGAAAACCGCGAAACGTTATTGTACCGACTTTACCGCAAGCGATGTCGGGGTAATTCGCCAGATTATAAAGAAGACAACAATGAAGTTATTTGTCGAAGAATTTTGTGAAACATTTAGTTGAGTCAATCTGCATATAATTTGTAAGCAATGTACGTTCTGACACTTGCAGCTGGTTGATATGAAAACAACCAAACCTGTTTAACCGACCTTGCCACAGACGACTGGTTTGCCAAAGAACATCGATGGAGTAGGCTTATGCATAATTCTAAATGATTCTGCTATGAAATTCTATAGTTTATATATTTTACTAAAATCATCAGTTTCATGATCAACTAAAGATTTGCAATTAATGAAATCCATTGCGCGTAAGACTCCAGCCGCATATATGTACATACCCTACTAGATGTAGATCAGCTTCTATATTCATCATTGCACAACAACTAAAAACCGGAAAGCAGTATATGTCATCAGTCAGGATGTAATTGATGGTGGTATTTCAAATATACTGCACCGTTTCATATAATCAAAACGCCAAATGTCGTTCATGACGAAAACAAGTTGCTACTCGCTCCATTACATATGCCTTAGCACAGACAGTGTTGGAAAGCTGCTTCAAGGAAGGATCGGCATCAAAAGTTAAGTACAGCTAGGTACGTATATTGTCTTATATTGTGTCTGAGAGTACCTAATGATGATAAGCATCATCAGAGTGGGAACTTTCACTTTGACGACTGCGTGTTGAGTGGACATATTGTGGAATAATGTATGGCTTGTCTCGGCAGCTTGATATCTCAAGGCTCTATTTTTTGTTAGGCAGTTGATAGATGATGTCTGTTTGACGTAAGCAGTATGTATGGATAGATTCACGCTTGCTTCTGATTATAAATGTTAAATCGCATATCGTGCTCGGAATTTCTTAGCACTAGTATCAGTAATTTAATGGCGCGTTTCACACCGGTAGATGTGTTTACAAACAAAGCGTAGGGTATTGTACAATTTGAAGGTATGGTCACAAACATAGCCATGACTTGGCATGACGTATCCCTTTGTCATATTGGCAAAGATCGTACAATGATCTAATTGTGAACATTTTATCGTGCGATCGGCTATATATTACAATTTCAGCATTGTCAATATACTTATATTAACCCAATAACGTATATCACATGATAGATTGTAGTCTTGGAATATTTTATCAAAAGTTTTGATCAACACCAACATTGTGATGACAACAGCTTTATAAAAGGTTTATCGCATTAACACCGGGGCTAGAATTGATTTAACTGACATTCAGCAGGTCTAGCACTTAACGGAACTCCCCACACGAAGAAGCCATCGTTATGAATGTTGTTCCATTAATCTGATGTTGTATATCATGACTTCAATTGCTAGGTTCCTGCCAGAAGCAGTTGCAGGGCTGATGGGAACACTTGGCCCTTTCATCGCACAATATTCAGTTAACGAGCTATGTTAGGCAATACCAAATTCAAGATAACATGATTGATGATTCTCTGCGATGGCTTTCAATAAGTCAATGCTTGATGGCCAGTGACGTACATGGGAATATTTGCTCCTATGCAATATGCAATGGATTGATATCTACGTATGTCAGCACTAATGAAACAGATGGAATAACACAGCTTCTGCCTCTAAAGACCAAATCTGCAACGTACGCATATCACACAGCTCGTGAAACCCGATACATGTTCGCTTACTGGTCGTCGTTCGTGGTTCACCAAAATAACAGTGTTCTGAATTCAATCTCAAGCAGCGACGAGATATGTACTGTGCATAACCAATGATAGAATACATTACCGATGTGCCTGAGGTTATGTCCGGTTGTGACTCAAAAGTAATTGCACGATGAACAGCTTTACATGATAAAGAAACAGCCCAAACGTGTATTGCTTGTCGAATTGACCTAGCGATATTACGATGCAAACGACGGCGATTCGATGCCTTTCCTATATGTACACGAACTTATATCAAAACTGCAATGTAACTTGACCCATGCATGGTATTCATATAAAAACATTGTTGTTGTAATTATATGGTCAGGTTTCAATTAGGTAATGAATATGAATATACAATCGCATTACATATTTGTTGCCGACCCGGTGGTAATGATTAAATGTGGCTCAAAGAAGAAGTCGACAATGAGTTTGTGCCATGTTGACAACCGTGGTATCCATGTTGACAAAAACGCCAGTGGTATCCTCTCACATTGTTATTCAAGAGGCGACATAAAAATACGCCAGGTAAATGGCGGTTATGCCGAAGAACATCATGGTGCCAGGTAATGGGACGCCCTCTCGCGTGTTGTTAAAGAGCAAACAGTCGTAAATTATGCTTTTCCCAGTATACATAGATGAATTTATTACCTTGAACCGTCATCAGTTGAATGCATTGACATACATTATCATGGAATATATCCACTTAGTCAAACAGGCAATAGTTAATAGGTCTGCTGATGCAAGCACTCAGATATATTTCTTTCATGTAAGCTGTCATTAATTATCTCTTGCAGTTCATCTGTAGGCTACAATAATAAAACTCTCCAATTGCAAACTGTGTTAATAGTACTTTTACAGACGACCCCGGTGCATACTTGCCTTACAAGTATAATCAGCACTAAATTACACAATAAGAAGTCAACGACAAATATTAAATGGTCCAGGATATTCTTCGCTTACGTCTGTGTCTTTCTAATATATATTTCGTTTCATCTAGGTACATTTATGTGGTGGCAAATCTACAGCTTTGCTTTAGTATCCAGATGTAGGACTGTTTGTCCTATCTACGAAATACATTGGCCCTCGCTAATAGAATATATCTAGCCTTAGCACTGGTGCAATCACTGCAATAATTCCAATATCGATGGTGGTGAAGTACATTTATACATTCATATTCCCCCAAAAAACCTCTACAACGAGACAAGCTGAGTAAGGTTATGGCTCCATCAATTGAGCTAATAATAATGCCTAGCATGACTAGGAGTGCTGGAGTTCTACCAGGGGTAGGTGGCGCTCGCAAAGCAGAAAGTTTTGAGGATGCCGATGTTGTTTGATTAAAAACAAAATCAAAAGCACTATGATACAAGTAGCGGAACCTACTTTGACATGATGTTTTGTTGGCAAAGCAATTTGTTCTGTCATGCAATGAATGTCTGATAACCAAGGTTTTTACAACTTGGATAAGGCAGTTTGTTAAATGTGCTGCTGTGAACTGCACTTTCAATCAGCCGATGTCGATTTTTTTCCTGTTATGAGGTGAATAAAAAGAAGCGAGTGGACCTTGCATAGCAAGAAGTTTAGGGCAGACAACAGCATCAATTTGGTAACTTTGGTTTGAAACACGGAATATATGACTTTATATAATGAAGGTTACTAATGGATTAAGCAGTTTTATTGTAGAGTAGTTAAATTTTATCAATAATTAACACCTTAGTTGCCAATCTAAAAGCTAAGCAATATTATGTTGTTTAAAGTCTTAGTTGGTGTAATGTCACCTACACTGATGATAAAATGGCCGCCAATCTCATTGCACCTCATAGTAATTAGGCTGGTGCATAAGATATATGTATATGAATAATCCCATTCTAGGTCAATCCATCATCCGACAACAACATATATTATCACAGTACAAGGCCATTGCAAGGACTTAGGCATCGCCTCACAGAAGGAGCAGTTAACAAGATATGTCAGTCAGTAGCATATTTGCGATAGCATGATCGATGAATCCCCTCATTTGCATTCAATAGGTCAATGTTTGCAGGCTAGTGTTCATGTGTCAATGTCTTTCGCAAATGATTGATAACCTCGGTAGACAGCACAACCGAAATATAGGGAAACACAGCGATTCCGGGCCTTGGGCCCCAATCATCAATGTATGTACATATTGGAGCTTGTTAGAGCGGACACAATTTTGCTTACTTGATTACCTCTAATAGCTAAGTCCGTAATGCAACATTGCATCAGTTTTGCTCAGATGTATGTATATCGTATGAGGATTAATTCCTGGTGATATCCAAGGTGTACCCGAGGTCATAGAATGATAAACAGCTTTACCAAAGCCGTACTCAAAGCATGTATTGTAATTCCTCTTATGTATAAATGTTCCCTGATCTCTGTTATTTTTTCTGGTTGATCACAGGTTGGTTAATAATGCTTAGAATTTTCCGATGCAAAGTCAGAAAAATTGTAGTATCTGTTCAATAAATGATATAGAATAAGTGGCATAACTTAGGGTTAGGGGAGGGGACAAATGCATATAAAATTGTCATTAAGCAATCGCATAGATTTATGTGTTGAGAAAAGCACGGCCATAAAAAGAATCCATTGTCACAAAGATGCATGAATCATTGCTGCCACCCATATATCTATATTTATGCGGCCTTATAGGTAACAAAATGAGACAACAAACGACTATTCTATATGATACTGGGTTTGCCTTCAATCGGTCAAAGTATTAGTCTGCAATCATGCGAAAAGATACTCCACACAAAAGTGAAGTTCACATAGTATAGTTCATTTTGTCAAAAGCCTCATTATCCCCTTTTTATTGAGATATAGGATTATTATTGATCTAAGGGCGCATCAAAGGATCATTTTATGGACGATTTCCACAATGTTAAAACGCGCAATAAACCATTTCATCCTTAGCTAAGCTACTTAAACCTCACTTGGGGAATTATGATGCTATAACAATGACATACTAGACCGGACATGGTCGGAAAAATTCGATGATCGTCTAACGCAAGCAGACGTTTAGGTCATATGCCATGAGTCATCATATAAATATGTTACTTAGCTACTATGCTTCACCCTCCCTCCCCTTGCTCCAACCTGGTGATTTCAATGTTATTGTATTTTATCGGAAAGCAAGGTATACGTTTCAGTGCCAAGACATGCTGCATATTATATATGCAATGTTTTGATTCATTGCAAATTCTTGTTGTTAAGTCCATTTAAATCATTATTCTCGGAATGAAATGGTTAAGTACGTTTGTTACAAGTGGAAGTTGATACATGAATGTATCCGTCTAAGGCTATGACAAAGATACTGGATTTTAATTTAGATAATAACAATTGTATGGTATAACTAAATTCGTTTCGAAGCATTTCAACTACACTATCTTTAGAAAAGCCCGTGCTCTCTGGCTATTTGGCTGTGATTATATATGAGAACATAATATCAATGTCACCGTTATAAAGAAACCTAAATTGGGAAGAGATGGTTTTAGTTATGACCATCGTAGTATGCGTTGTAACTTCAAACTAACACCATTAGTGAGTGTCATAGTAAGATTATTGAAACCTACGTCTGTAAGGTGTAGGATTGATACAACTTTGAAGCCAATGGACAATTACTAAGGCTTTACAAGTTCCGTTTATGGCAGGATATGTATAGCTTTGCAAATATATGCTTTTCTATGCTTTGACATGGGGCGTGCATACACGAGTTATGAATAGCGAAATTGGCCCTAGCAAGGTTGTGAAGATGAGCGTTTACAACTAAACTGATATGGCATTCCCGTATGATGTCTGCAGAGGTGGTTATAAGTAAAACAAAATAGCCTTGTTGCAAAGGTTGGCTATTTTAGAATGCGAGTTGTTTTATTACTTGCATCTATTCACGAGCTTTATCCCTATTCACGTTAGCGATTAAGGCCATGTTAATTTTAAACGGGGTAGAGACCTGCGTCTGGCATTTCAAGTGCATTACGCTAAAAAGCCCCTGCTATTCCAGCTCTGACTTGATCTTCCGCTACATCTCTGTACAACGCTGCATTATGTGATAAGGCATATCATGCAAGTTGCATTCAGAATGTTTTTTTTGTGAAAGATATATACCGATCATTAAGTAATAACGATGGTACTGCTGAGTACGAAGAATTTCGGTCATATTTTATAGTGCAATGCATTGCTAAAAACTATCAAATAAACGATTTTTCTAACAAAAGTATCTAATCGTCTTTTATATCATTTACGCGCTAAATAGTGTTTTCAGGCCCTTCCCAATCGGCCGGTTTAATAATGTCTATCTGACCCACAATTTGGCCATTATGCCCTGTATCAAGAGCCAAATTGCATGAAAGGTTACTGAGAAGTGTTGAGCAGCTACGTGGTAAGGTTATTGGCTTGCAATACTATCAGCACGCAACGATATCTTCATATGCGTAGGTTTTGGGAGGTGAATTTAGAGCTAGTTGTTAAAATTGCCCTTCGGTCGCACTTGTGCGAAATTTCAAGTAATGATGGATTTATCAAGCAATCTTGTCGTTCGTACAGGGTGAAATAACCATGTGTGGACTCTAACGCTTTGTAGCTTAGTTTTGCCCGATTTCTGGTGTTAACGTGTTAAAATTATTATATACAAAACACGGCATTATGCGCATTTCTTGACATAAAAAGGTATTGAAGTCAACCATATTTAATCTGAACAATATCCAGCGAGTGCATGTGCATTTATTTTCAATCAATCGACATCCAGGTCCCCCAAAAAAGCGGTGGGATTCATTGATCAAGTTTTTGTATCGTGTTTTTGGTCTGATTATCTCATCTCTTTACAAAGCTTGTAAGCTGCCGCTCACGTGAGGCGATACCCCTCATATAAATCCGCCATGTATAGCATTAAGGACGATGATAGATCAATGGCTGAAGAATTTGGGTTTGCTGAAGATAATGCTCCGCAGCGGCATAAAGATCAGGCATATTCATCTGATTTATGCATTATCTAATGTCTTTGAATATCAATAAAGCTGACAGCTGTTTCAATCACGTTATAGTAGCCACTACATCGATTGACACAGTCTATTCGTTTTATTGGCCATTGCACAATGTTCTTATACACACAAAAACTGTTATTTTCTTGATATAATTTGTCATTTAGCATGTTCGATGTGATTATTTTGATGTGTATATTCATCCTACTGCATAAAAAGTAGGCGTTTCTACCCCTACCCAATACATAACACGTTTTATTAACGTAATAGGTAACGTTCGTTAATTGACCATTTTTCTCTCACAATAAATGTTTTTGAAAAAAAATGGGGGATTAAATATTGGCAAATTGAAATTATAATGTCAACAATAAAATATTGGGATACACATTTTAATTTAAACTTTGAAATACAGAGAAATCTGGTTAATGAAAGACACTAATGTTTGTTTGTATGCATCTCATCATGTATTCTCATTGGTTTCATCGCCTATTCCATTTTCCGTTCAACTTTTCATGAAACCACAGACTTATTCTCGGAATTCCCTCCACAATATATATCGTCATTTGGAGACTTTGTAGCGATCATAGGAGCTCGTGCGGTGGTCAACACAAAGTAGGATCCAATACGGGATCCAATCAGCTGAGCGGTTGGCTTTTGCGTTTTTTGCCGTACAGCAGAATTCTCCATAAAAGCAAAGTGTTGTGGCATTAGACCGAAAGGTTTTGATTATACAAATTTACTACTGTTAATTAGCGACGCAAATTGAGTAATTCTTGAATGACTAAAATGCCTACTGAGGTCATCTCTGCGCTTTTTTCTCTTATGGTTTGTAAATGATAGGCTCACGCATTACCATTAATTGCATGAATTCAGTACTGGAATCCAAACCAGTATCGTCCCCTACTATCACAATGATCCACTAATGCATTCATTGGGAATTGTATTAGATTAAATGTCAAAGCTTTCATCTTTTATTGTTAATTGGATTACAAACCAAAGGTCATAACATATATTGTGGTCAGTATTGTCTTAAGTGTAAAACTTACACCCATTGCACACACGGTCATATTTAAACCAAGTCTAGTCGTTATCAGCATGCTATCATCGCGTCATCTAAGACTAAGTGCCATATCATTTGCCATACCGTGTGCCTATAGTTATTAATTTGTCACTTTGTTTCCAATTTTTAACTCTGAGACACTAAATATTGAATCCCAGATATGCCCTGTAAAACATTATTTTGTCAATATAATCAGATATACAAAGTGCATCTGACAATCGAGTGGTCCTTTTTCTGTAGTTTACAATATTTTATGCTGAAAAGACTAAATAGTTACAGATGGTGTTCCGGATTCACGTAGCGCCCATTCTATGCTGAGCCATACGCTAAATTTGTTAACACACTTTTACCATATCAAGTGTAGCATATACCGTTCACTAGCTAATGTAAAAGCTGGAAAATTGCAAGTGAAATGTGCTGCATATTGATGTCGCGTCATTAATGCTCTAGAGGGTTATTATGTTAATGATGCATTGACGAGAACGCACAGACTTGTGTACGGTTAAGCTTCAACAGCCATTGAAAGAGGTTAATCTATTCATGCAAGTTTTGAAAGATTTTAGGAAGCGATCGGAAGGCGGCAATTTCCCGTTACGCTGCCTGTCCAGTTTACATTGCCTCGTTAATTTCCTTAATTTCCTTTATCTCACAGTCGATAATGTAACTCACAGCAGTCAATAATGTGTACAGTCGTGTCCCGGACATGCAAGCAAATTCGATTGTCAATTTTTGCATAATTGATTTACTAAATTGCACTATGAGTGCTCCGTGATATAGATGAATTTGGAGTCTTAGAGGAAGATTATTTGACCATGTTGCCTTAGGCATGTTGGCCCGGGGAACAGCTAAAACACGCGCCACATCTGCGTATTTTCCTACTTGAACCACGAAGTTTAGCTACTGACTGGATGGCTATTCCACAGTCTGTTAACCTCCATCATCCCTGTGTTGCTTGCTAACTGCTGATGCAGCATCTTACCAAAAGGCATTAATTAAGCATCGCTGCTTAATGCGGTCAACAACAATATGTGGTTACTCTGAATCAAGCTATTACATTTCTCGAGAAAGCATTCCAGTGAGAGCTTCATTGTTAGCTCACAATTCCTACTCTTAGCAATTGCCGTAGCCTGTTCCTCAATCAGTCAATAGTCGAATATAGAGTCAGGCAAGTCCGAATGAAGTGGCATCAACATTGAAAGGTTTGTCGACAAATGTAACGTAAGAACGATGCTATCAAAGGTATGCTGTTATTAAAATGTTATGACAATCGCATCGGGTTCATGTTCTTGGCCTTGCTGCTCAACGGTAATTTGCTGGACGTCAGATCTAGCGGCTTCGTGTTTTTTGCAAACACAATTCAAGCTCCACAATTACTACACCCAACTTCGCCGAATATTATCTCATTGCTGTCATCAGCGAAACACCTCGACAGTTCATTTAACCTGTGTTGTGTGCTTACACGACTATGCATTATAACATGTATTATTGCATGATTATAGTTGATGGAGAGAGTTTATTCCTTCTATTCACCCGTAAAACGGCTGCTATGCTGGCGAATACCACGACGCCTGGTTATGCGACGCTCTATCCATCATGAGGTATCAGTCGTAACGTAAGCCTATTGCGGTACTCAAAGTAGAATGGAATGCCTTAAACCATCATCCGTTGACCTTATGCTAACCATTATCATGGAATAAATCCCCTTAGCCAAACTGACCATGATTCAGGCGCTGTTACAGGTATCCAGATGTAAGCCTCTCTGATAACTTGCCATAAATTGTCCTTTGTGTATTGGTGGACCCACAAGCTGCACTTTTGAGAGGGTCGTAAATAATATGATAATACATGTCTTTGTAGATATAGCGCTGAGATCTGATGGATGAATAAGCAGGATTTCACTAAACCACACAGCTAGGGGTGGAAGCCTATAGTAACGGCTTAGGATAACGCTTTCGTTAATGTTTGTCGATTTGGAAAATAGGTGAATTCACTGATTATAGGGAGTTTGGTTGTCATTAGAGAGTGTAACGGTTTTGGGCAAAGGAATGTCCTTTCTTTCTGTGTAGATGAAACATGACTGTACCTACTCGTCTAGGAGCAATCGTTACAACATCTGCAGCCAGAATATTTAGCATACGAATGAATATAGCAGCAGCCAAAATATTTTACTAAATCAAACAGCTAGGGCTGCGGTCAGAGTATTTAGCAAACGAACGAATTTGGCTCAAGTCAGACTATTGACATTGTCACATTGGTGCCGAACATTTAAATAAATGTATAACATAGCAGAAAGCTTCTTGACATCTAACTATGTGAACTGTTAAGGCGACTCAAAACGTGTTTGTTGACCAAGCAGCAATTGAATGACATCCATTTAATTGAGGTCAATGTCGTTTACCTCACGTCTTATTCCTCGTGATGTTTTTCAATTTACACCTTATCACCTTATCAAACTTATCTTGTGTGGGCAATTTATTCTGCGGTAACGATCCAGGCAACCCATGTTGCCTTTGTGCGACTGACAATGTCAATTAGAAAAATATTGGCATTATGAATGCGTCCAAATTTTATAACTTAACAGCGTTTTACGTAAAATATGAATCCAATATATATGAGAAAGGATGGTTCAGCATTTCATTGATGTGTACTGTAGCGAATATGCAGATTCATTGTACGATACGCAAGGAAGTATACAGACTATGACTTACAACCGCAAACTTTCTACCTGCTGTAACAATGTCCATCAGGTGAAAGTTCATTGCTACGGCGGTACCTTCACTTAGCAGTAAAGCAACCGTGTATATAAATAAGTGTTTAATATGGTACCACTGCCGCTCAACGAATATTGCTTCAACAGCCGCATGTTATTCATAATGTACGGTACATACTCGAAAAGCATTTGGTTATTAAGATTTATGCGACTATAAATCTACGGCTTTGCATATGTGCCCCATTAGAGGACTGTTCTAGCATACGATGTGGACATTCTCCCAACAATGCAACTGTCTTATCACTGGCCAGTTTGCTACAATAATTGCCATGTCAGTTGGAAATTAAATACAAGCGCTCAAACAATATCTACTAAGTCTATATAATATATAATCATGATAGTTTAAACATCGAAGTTTGGGTTTTTTTCTTACCAAACACTCGTAATACATTTCCTAAATAGTCATTGATAGCAGTAGACCATAATCCGTCTATTGCACCTTCCATCATTGAGAACATATCCGCAATCACCCATAAACTTGGCAATATAGGGTAATAATCGTATATCACAAATTCAACTACAACCATGACTGTACTATGCGGTCCTCGCGCTATGGTGTTCCCACATAATAAACCTATGATGTTCCTAAGCGTACTACAGCAAAATGAAATCCACTCCACTGGAAGTGTGATATATCAAAACGGTTTACTTTATGCTTGTCTGCATACAGAATTGATGTTAAACGTGTTCAATGCCGTGGTACAACATTTTTGCTTGCACTTTGCCAAAAGTATAGATGTGTAATGTTGAATTTTGCCTTTCTACAATTTCAATTTATTAGACGCCGATATTGAGATAAATGCATTAATCATACAAGAGCCTGACTAAAACTGAGGGTCGGAGAAGCGATGGAAATGAGGGCATTAATGCGGAAAGGGTGACAAGCTTTATCCAAAGCTGCTGCAGGGACACAAGTATATCATTTAAATCACAAGTTTTAGAAATTATTTAACTCCTTAACTTAAACAGCTCATTCACTTTCCCTACGCTCGTGTGAAATAGAATTATGCAAGCAAAGTGATTCAATTCATAGTAAGTGACTATTATGCCAATTATATTGATTTAATTCAGTAGTATCGTGATGCATTTTCATTAATGCATCAACGTAAAAGAGCTCTATCGCTCACATTAATCTGTGTATTGAAAATAATCGTTCATGCGAACTCGGGTTATTAGTTGCCCCGTCGGTGGAGACATCTATATCTGTGCATGAAATATAGTATGCTGGCGGTTCCACATAACACAGTAGACTCACTCTGGCTGTTACCATATTGAGATATAGCTCACCAGAGTTGATTGAGCCAATCGTAATGAAGCACATTGTTGAACCACAGTCGTCGCCTGCCTACAAGAATGCATGTTAATAAGGATTATATAGGGTGCTTATTACAATCAATGCATATTTTCGCAATATTTGGTACCTATTTTGTACATATCTGCGTTCTCTAACAATGCCACATTCACCGACCGAGCAATGGATAAGATTTGTTTTTTTTTATTAAAATGGATTTGAAAGGACACCCGATTAAATAGTCCTCTTTTATTTTCAACTTGGACAATATACCAATATGATGTGAAATACCAGGTGGTCCATTCTATTTAGTGCATTTTCCAATTCCTCGTGTGTCATATCATTATGTGACATGGAATCAGCATTACTATAATGTGTACTACCGTGTTCCGTGTATAATATTTGAACTGTGTGCCCTTTCAATGATTTACTTCTAGCTGCCTTTTCATCATTGTTACTAATTGATATTCCAAAGATCCACTTTATTACTTAAATCCACAAATATTCATAATTTTCTCTCGTTGATGCGAGTATCGATAGTGTTATCATCCATTCGAATATAATTTCAAATATAGACAGACTTGTTGATGACGTTGCCACCCTGTCAAAGATAAGAATTATTTAGCAGATTCTGTACAATGGGCTGTCTTGTGTCACATTAACCGCCCTGGGAAATATTTTGTGAAACATGGTGCAGCTTAAACCTCTAAGCCATTTTATTAAGATATACGGTTTCCGTCGTGAGGACTGATAGGGGAATTCAGCATAAACATTATTAGCGACAATAGAATGTACAGCATGTTACTGACATCCATAAGTTGGCAGTATAGGTCATCTTGATTTTCAACAATGTAATGTTCGATATGGCTTTTTCATCAATCGGATTGGTGCGTAAGAAAAATCATTTATTCAGCATTAATACTAAATATGCAGATGAAGTTTGTGAGTGCGGTATTTAAATATATTACACCATCTGTCCTCGTGAGCAGTGATAGCTATGACCAAAGCCTGGTGCGTGCTTGTGAGGCTCATAGTGTAGAACAGATGCGAAAAAAACGTTCCCCACAGCTTTTAAAATTAATATGATTGCCAGTTAGTTTTTCGTCGGCATAGTTCCTGGTTAAGTGCTCCCTGTGCCGTTAGTTAGCTTTATATCTGCCCGGGAAGAGTTCGTCGAACACAAAACTATTATGGTTGGGATCTGCGTCAATGAGAAGGATATTCCGGTCTGATGGTCTGCATCCAATCGATTGAGCCTGACAATCCATCGATGTGGACCTTAGAGAATACAATAACTGAGCCGCTAACATGGCCCCCCATTAACGTGAAATTTGTCAAAGGATAAGCGGAGATAGAGGTTAAAATGACGGACCATACATCTCAATAATCAAATTACTCTGTATGCTACAGAGGGCAAAGCATCGTATACGGTTTATGTGGGTGTGAGGACAGACCAAACATTTATTATATTCAATTCCCGCATTGTTAATATAGATTAATCAGCCATCAATTTGAAAATTAAGGTGAATCTATTTGTCAATGTTAGAATAATTGAATCAACGCATATCGGAGGAAACCAATCCTCTTCAATCGTGACAATAAGATTAAACGTCCGAGCAAGCTTGGCCTATACGTAATGAATGTTTGTCCACTCCACACGGTCGTGCTATCAATCCAGAATGTCTATTGTTCAATATTTTGATATATGTGTTTAAATAAGATATGACCAGGAAAGACTGTGGTTGCTGCATATTTGGCAAGTGTGCGCATGGAAGTGTCTGGGTCATTTATTTAGGGGATCTGACCACCAGCTTTGCCATTCTGCTTTGTAACAAGGGCTTTATTACATGGATGAAGACTAACAATGAATGGACGGCTGAGTTGTATAATCGATGGCTTGAACTACCCCCAGCATGTACGCATATCGCAATATTCCTAGATAATGGCCGATGGAATTGAAGCCAGATGCCTATCGGTCTCGCGCGTGTGATACAATATAAACTGTCTATTCAGAAACTACCATACAGGAGGACGTTATGCATTGATTGAGCAACCTTCATACCACGGGGTGTTGGTTCCGTTCATAAGTTCACGTTCGGACAGATGTATGGCATTAATTGTAATTATATGAATGGTACAGATCACTGAATCAATGCCTAGATTAAAACCACCGATTCAGCAAGTTCATCATATATTGTTACCCTGACAATTTGCCTTGGTTATTTACGGCAGCAGAGCATTGTTTTACTGTAAAACATGGCGTTATTTTCTTTGCACTTAAGTCATTGCATTTTACCATAGTTTTACCAAACCTTATTGTGTGAATGCATGTGCATCTTAACTTTTTCAAAAAGAAAGTATTAATTCATGTTCACAGTGTCGGGACTATAACCGCAATGAATGATGATCCTATGTTCACAACGACGTCCAGCGTCTCATTATTCTATCCTCAGGTCATCAATCATGATACGCTTTTCTAACTGCATCTTTTTTCTTGTCACCATTAACAGCATTATGTTTAACGTATAATGGCATACCTTTATGCTTTGCATTCCGTGAAAGGCGAAAGAATTAAATGATGCAACAAGGGACATGGATGCATAGCCACGGTACTATTAAGTGTACCTACCACTGGTCCGATGACCGCATCGAATATGACTCATACCACAAATGTAATTATTTCTGCCTTTAGTGTCATATAATTACATTCGCAGTGTTACCTGCACCAAGATAATGCAATTACAAAGTCCCAACATGCATTTTGATTTTGATGCACGTTTAGCATGTTAATACACAAATCAATTAAATTGTAGCAGGCATACCGCGAATAGTTTGGTAATCTGCGTCGAAAAGCAAAATCTTCTACCCCAACAACCTCCGGTTGACATTTGCATTATACCTAAAATATGCTTTAAAGTAGTCATCCATTAGTTATAAGCTTAGCCGGTGACACATTATAATTTCCAAGCTCTTAGTTTGCCTTGCTTCAAGATGAATAAAAGAGTTAATATGAATCTTTTTGCCTGAAACGTTGACGCTTTAAGGTAAGCACACCTCACTTTACACATTAGCACACGAATATATTCACACAAACACATATATAAATATATTTATATAGATACATGTATATATATATATATATATATATATATATATATATATATACATAAATATATATATATAGATATATATGATACATATATATATATATATATATATGTATATATATATATATATATATAAATATATATATCTAAATATATACTTATATATATACTTATATCTATATATGTATATATATATATATATATATATATATAGATATATATATATATATATATATATATATATATATATATATATATATATATATATATATATATATATATATATATATATATATATATATACACTTTCTCTCTTGGATTCACCTCTGCTTCAATGAGGAAACAAACTGCGAATGTTACGTTTTGTGTATGTCTCTTTTGGGTAGAACGTCCATCGCCGCTATATGAGCTATAAGTTCCGGAGCATTATGCTGATAGACCTTGGCTAGTGAGCAAATGGGTACAGTGTGAGTCTTTTGACCCAGAAGCTGTGTGATTCCATTTGTTGTGAATGCTAACAAACCCTAAGACGATGTAAGGTTCTTTGGTCCTGACTAACACGGTGTAATATACTGGTATGCGGATATTGACCTGTATCAAACCCAACATAGGGTATGGTTTATCATATTGCCTCGACTTGAGCGAAACTTTAATGTGCAGCTTCGTTGCTAACTAGAGGTTACGTGAGATGACCACCAAGTGTTTCTACAAGCCATAAGTCGAAGTTGTCGTTGAATGTCCCAAGATAGTGCTTCACATTGGTATCATGTCAATTATTATACATATTTTCGATGTATTGGGTACATATTCTATGAATAACAATAACGTTGGTGGTTGTTTCCATCGCGTTAATATTGCCATGACATCAGTTCGGACATTTCATTTTACATACGGCTAATTCAATTTCCATCAACATTCTATTCGGTGCAACAAGTGGCATTAGTACCCACGGCTGTTAGTTTGACAATGTACTTATTTATCACAATTTGGGATGTTATTAGTGAAGACACAATAACAATTATATCCATTTTTGTTATTGGATGTGACATGAATAAGACCAGCATTCTTTATCAGATCTTTAAACCAGCTCAGTGTAGGCGGAAGATCTCCTCGTGGGTAAGAATGTGTTGTTAACAAAATGGTAATATGTCTGGGGTACAGACTACCGATTTTTCGAAGGCCAAAATATGACAAATATAATAAAATGAATCGCCTGTCCTGACTAATGGAACATGGTATCTTTGGATGTTATTGCAATATTGTTGAGGCCAATTGGCATAAAACCTAAGTGCCGGATGGGAATATGGGTATGTTTTCCATAGAATTCTACTTATAATAGCATAAGCTATCAATAAAGCATCGTTTATTATTGATGTTAGATCTAGTGGCTCAAGGCAACCCAAAATATTTTATCCACTTGATATATTCATTCAAACAATTTCAATGACCTTCTAACGCAGCATCGAATTGCATTGCACTATTCACTAGAATGATATACCCCAGCTAATCTATAAGTAAAAAGGAAGTAATTTATATAACCGGTTGGTTGAATTTACACTAAACATACCCGCAGGGTGAGTCTCAACAATCATATGCTGGCTTACAGCATATAATCCTCTCGATGTAAGCTCTACCTTACTAGTTCCAAAAACATGCATAAATTAGTTCCTAGATACAGAGAAATAACATATAGAATAGTGTGAATAATGGCATGCAATAGATATGATTACCTTGAGCACTGACTGTACAGTATAACATCGTCTGTTCAATGGCATTGTTTGAATATATGTTATACTATCAATGTGACTGATATTGTATTTGCATGACAAATGTCTTCGATAAATGACATAAGGTTTCAAACAATTGAACACAATATGTAGAAGGTAATAACATGCCATGCTTAATGGTAAAGCAGTCTTGAGAGATTATTTGAACCTAAAGGTCGTTTTTCGTACAAAAGTACTGCCTCAGGCAAACCAATTAGTATCATCATAATGTCTCTCTATTGGTTCAGGTGAGCCAAAGGATTGTTGTTCACACCAGTATTGCCGTCGGTGAACGGTGCATTGGAGAGAATGTATCGGATCCCTTAAGGTGAGTTCTTTGCATTAATCAACAGCGTCAACGTACAACGTGTGTTCTTAAATATACTTAATAGTCACAGTACATACTAATGAATCAAGCCACAAGCCAACGAACATTTCATTGAACGATTCGAATATCGATCTGCATGCGATGAACATAGAAGTTTCCAATATTGACCTGTTGATAAACAATGGGATCTTTCCTCGGCTCTGTACGGTGTGTTACAGTCGGTTGTCGTTTAAATTTAGTCTTTGGAGCTGGTTACGACAACGCGGTGTAGTATCATACCATATTCACACAGCTAATGTTTTGACAGGTTGCTCAACACGATATAATCGAGATCGGGTAGTCATTCGTATTTATCGAAGAAAATAGTCGGATTGAAAATACATCTATCCTTTGATAAAATTGGTAGGTGCCCCTGATATTAGATTAGCGCATTTAATTAGCATGAACAGTTTTATTTGCATCCGATCCACTACCTTTATCTTCTGTGCTGTGACCAGAGCCAAAGTGCATAAATATCCTCCGCTCTAAAGCAATTGTTATGTCGACCTGGCTTGCATTTGCTTCAATATTTACGGATGCTGCTGTATTTGTAGCTCATGCCAAATCAAAACTCAATCATAAGGTATAAAGTGTACATTTACCCGTTTTGGGAGATCGATATATACGGTCCAGTAACAAACTGAGAATAAAATATCTATGTACTCAAAATGCGAGGCATCAACTAAACAGCAATGATTATGCCATAGATTCTTCGCAGCATCCCCAACTTAACATCAACAGAATTCCAACTTAGCTGATATTACAATGGGCGCCTAAGAAAGGTTTGCAATCGGCAAATCTTCATAAGACAAATCAAAATGTGTAAATGTGATTTCCTTGTCACTAACCCATTGCATTCTATCAAAAATATACTATTGACACAATACAAGTGTTTGTATTTCAGTTAACTACACAATACGTTCGGATTCGCATCAGTATGTACCGTTTTATGTGGCGCTGCTTATGCCCAGCATGTGTCCGATACCACGGCTGTCTGCCTTAGGATCATGGATATTATTAATGACCCTTCCAGTTGGCAGTCTGAGGGTCGCACAAATCTCTGTTACATGTCTCTTATCAACAAGTAGTAATACATGGAAACTTACTAGACAGGTTTATATCTGATTGCTTCCAAGAGCATGCTTATCAACCAAAATTCGTGATGAAGTATGACATTTCATTCAATATTTGGCTTAAGGCGTCCATTTCTGTTTTGCGTTCCATTAACAATGTGCGATAATACCACACATACGAGCATGGACACCATCGCATCTTAATTGAAAAAGTTAGACGACAATCAGGAACTATTTCAAAGGGCGCTCCTTCATCACATATGCAGACAATACCTTTCATTGGTCCATTTTTCCAGATATGACGTATTGTCTTATCAATCGAATAGCCGATATAATACAAGGCATTCTTCTCTACCTCTCTTATGCCAATGTAGAACGGAGAATAACGCACTAGAGCACTGACAAGACGAGAAGCCACTCAGCGACTCATAATCGTGTAGCTTTGCAGTAGGTGGGGTGTGGGTAACATCCATTCAAGTCATATGCCGTTCATTTCCTGATGAAATCAACTCAGAGGGATCTTACTTTGCGCAGTATGCATTATAATGTAATGATCGAGTTTGAAAACACGGCTAGCACTGACAGTACATCTAGCGAGGTTCTACGGCTCTATGAATTTTATCTACTTTCCTGACATGAAAGTCTACAATATGAAAGCATCAACTCTATAAATAATGCATTCTTTATTATGGCTGTCATTTAGCGCGGAAGCATGTACCGACTTCTTCCAACTATAACTATGCTCTATGGAGAAAACTTCTCTGACCGCACCATGGAATAAAACTGACAGCTAGTAGTCTCAGAGCTTCCCTAAATATACAACTCTTGGCTCTTTGTTACCATTATCACAAACATATCAAATATCCATAATCGGGAAAACAACTCATTGTCATTTTGCAATCCTTACAAATAGGCATAGGTATGCCATATTCTCTGTGCTCTAAATGGTATTGACCTACACAAGGGAAGCCGACATTGAGATATCCCTTTTAGTCGAATGATGATAAAAATCATACAAGCTCTTGTTTTAGCAGACCTGATGGTGAGTCAAAACTGGTACATGCGTCGTCAGCTGGGAATAATTGAGAAAATAAGTGATTAAGCACACTGCTTTTGTGTTGCGTTCAGTAGGCTCTGATTTAATTCGCAATATGTACGGCGAGTGATTGTCATTTGCAAATCGAAGTCAATCATTACAAGAAAAAATGGACAGCCTGACATCTTGTGATATTTGTAGGTCAAGTGAAGGTGAAACTACGAATGTATAACCAATATTACGAAAATGTCGAACATGAGAAAGTTATGAATCACATCATAAAAAGTTCTATGGGAAAAATGTGAAAGCAAGACATCGAATATATCCGACACCTTAAAGCCACAGTCACATCGGATCGTACGATTTCTGGATCGTGCAATTGTTTCAAATGATCTCCATTTGCGATCGCATACTGTGATTGGTGGTATGAACCCGAGAAGCCACTCCAAATATACTCGCCTGAGAACGAACTAAAGACTGATGGTCCCGCAAATCGTAAGGTCTTGCAACCAGTCGGGACAGGTCGTGACTGGTCATACGACAGGTGGCACCTTCAATCGTCAGGTGGCAGGACCAGTAGCACGACCAATCATGCGACTACTTAACCCTCGATTTTGCACGACTGGTGGTGCGTCCATGCGCGACTTGTGGTACGACCATGTAAGACCTCCGACGACCTCTTAAGATTAGGAATTGCAGGTCAGAAGTTTTGAACATGACCATCGATCTGGCTGGGATTGATTTTCCTCTTGCGATCACCCACAACCTCTGCGATCAGTGTTGCG
>CM067356.1:14398214-14545714 GCA_034190875.2 Urechis unicinctus
AACGGTTTTGGGCAAAGGAATGTCCTTTCTTTCTGTGTAGATGAAACATGACTGTACCTACTCGTCTAGGAGCAATCGTTACAACATCTGCAGCCAGAATATTTAGCATACGAATGAATATAGCAGCAGCCAAAATATTTTACTAAATCAAACAGCTAGGGCTGCGGTCAGAGTATTTAGCAAACGAACGAATTTGGCTCAAGTCAGACTATTGACATTGTCACATTGGTGCCGAACATTTAAATAAATGTATAACATAGCAGAAAGCTTCTTGACATCTAACTATGTGAACTGTTAAGGCGACTCAAAACGTGTTTGTTGACCAAGCAGCAATTGAATGACATCCATTTAATTGAGGTCAATGTCGTTTACCTCACGTCTTATTCCTCGTGATGTTTTTCAATTTACACCTTATCACCTTATCAAACTTATCTTGTGTGGGAAATTTATTCTGCGGTAACGATCCAGGCAACCCATGTTGCCTTTTGTGCGACTGACAATGTCAATTAGAAAAATATTGGCATTATGAATGCGTCCAAATTTTATAACTTAACAGCGTTTTACGTAAAATATGAATCCAATATATATGAGAAAGGATGGTTCAGCATTTCATTGATGTGTACTGTAGCGAATATGCAGATTCATTGTACGATACGCAAGGAAGTATACAGACTATGACTTACAACCGCAAACTTTCTACCTGCTGTAACAATGTCCATCAGGTGAAAGTTCATTGCTACGGCGGTACCTTCACTTAGCAGTAAAGCAACCGTGTATATAAATAAGTGTTTAATATGGTACCACTGCCGCTCAACGAATATTGCTTCAACAGCCGCATGTTATTCATAATGTACGGTACAAACTCGAAAAGCATTTGGTTATTAAGATTTATGCGACTATAAATCTACGGCTTTGCATATGTGCCCCATTAGAGGACTGTTCTAGCATACGATGTGGACATTCTCCCAACAATGCAACTGTCTTATCACTGGCCAGTTTGCTACAATAATTGCCATGTCAGTTGGAAATTAAATACAAGCGCTCAAACAATATCTACTAAGTCTATATAATATATAATCATGATAGTTTAAACATCGAAGTTTGGGTTTTTTTCTTACCAAACACTCGTAATACATTTCCTAAATAGTCATTGATAGCAGTAGACCATAATCCGTCTATTGCACCTTCCATCATTGAGAACATATCCGCAATCACCCATAAACTTGGCAATATAGGGTAATAATCGTATATCACAAATTAACTACAACCATGACTGTACTATGCGGTCCTCGCGCTATGGTGTTCCCACATAATAAACCTATGATGTTCCTAAGCGTACTACAACAAAATGAAATCCACTCCACTGGAAGTGTGATATATCAAAACGGTTTACTTTATGCTTGTCTGCATACAGAATTGATGTTAAACGTGTTCAATGCCGTGGTACAACATTTTTGCTTGCACTTTGCCAAAAGTATAGATGTGAAATGTTGAATTTTGCCTTTCTACAATTTCAATTTATTAGACGCCGATATTGAGATAAATGCATTAATCATACAAGAGCCTGACTAAAACTGAGGGTCGGAGAAGCGATGGAAATGAGGCATTAATGCGGAAAGGGTGACAAGCTTTATCCAAAGCTGCTGCAGGGACACAAGTATATCATTTAAATCACAAGTTTTAGATATTATTTAACTCCTTAACTTAAACAGCTCATTCACTTTCCCTACGCTCGTGTGAAATAGAATTATGCAAGCAAAGTGATTCAATTCATAGTAAGTGACTATTATGCCAATTATATTGATTTAATTCAGTAGTATCGTGATGCATTTTCATTAATGCATCAACGTAAAAGAGCTCTATCGCTCACATTAATCTGTGTATTGAAAATAATCGTTCATGCGTACTCGGGTTATTAGTTGCCCCGTCGGTGGAGACATCTATATCTGTGCATGAAATATAGTATGCTGGCGGTTCCACATAACACAGTAGACTCACTCTGGCTGTTACCATATTGAGATATAGCTCACCAGAGTTGATTGAGCCAATCGTAATGAAGCACATTGTTGAACCACAGTCGTCGCCTGCCTACAAGAATGCATGTTAATAAGGATTATATAGGGTGCTTATTACAATCAATGCATATTTTCGCAATATTTGGTACCTATTTTGTACATATCTGCGTTCTCTAACAATGCCACATTCACCGACCGAGCAATGGATAAGATTTGGTTTTTTTTTATTAAAATGGATTTGAAAGGACACCCGATTAAATAGTCCTCTTTTATTTTCAACTTGGACAATATACCAATATGATGTGAAATACCAGGTGGTCCATTCTATTTAGTGCATTTTCCAATTCCTCGTGTGTCATATCATTATGTGACATGGAATCAGCATTACTATAATGTGTACTACCGTGTTCCGTGTATAATATTTGAACTGTGTGCCCTTTCAATGATATACTGATAGCTGCCTTTTCCAGTCATCTGTTACTAACCGAGATTCCAACGATCCACTTTATTACTTAAATCCACAAATATTCATAATTTTCTCTCGTTGATGCGAGTATTGATAGTGTTATCATCCATTCGAATATAATTTCAAATATAGACTGACTTGTTGGTGACGTTGCCACCCTGTCAAAGATTAGGATTATTTAGCAGATTGTGTACAATGGGCTGTCTTGTGTCACATTAACCGCCCTGGGAAATATTTTGTGAAACATGATGCAGCTTAAACCTCTAAGCCATTTTATTAATATATATGGTTTCAGTTGTGAGGACTGATAGGGGAATTCAGCATAAACATTATTAGCGACAATAGAATGTACAGCATGTTACTGACATCCATAAGTTGGCAGTATAGGTCATCTTGATTTTCAACAATGTAATGTTCGATATGGCTTTTTCATCAATCGGATTGGTGCGTAATAAAATCATTTATTCAGCATTAATACTAAATATGCAGATGAAGTTTGTGAGTGCGGTATTTAAATATATTACACCATCTGTCCTCGTGAGCAGTGATAGCTATGACCAAAGCCTGGTGCGTGCTTGTGAGGCTCATAGTGTAGAACAGATGCGAAAAAAAAAAAAAAACGTTCCCCATATCCAGCAAACAGCTTTTAAAATTAATATGATTGCCATTTATTTTTACGTCGGCATAGTTTCTGGTTAAGTGCTCCCTGTGCCGTTAGTTAGCTTTATATCTGCCCGGGAAGAGTTCGTCGAACACAAAACTATTATGGTTGGGATCTGCGTCAATGAGAAGGATATTCCGGTCTGATGGTCTGCATCCAATCGACTGAGCCTGCTGATCCATCGATTGGACCTTAGAGAATACAATAACTCAGCCGCTAACATGGCCCCCCATTAACGTGAAATTTGTCAAAGGATAAGCGGGGATAGAGGTTAAAATGACGGACCATACATCTCAATAATCACATTACTCCGTATACTACATTTCATTTAGATTTGAAATTAAGTTGAATGTATTTGTCATTGTGGAAATAATTGAATCAACGCATATCGGAGGAAACCAATCCTCTTCCATCATGATAATAATATTAAACGCCCGAGCAAGCTTGGAATATACGTAATGAATGTTTGTTAACGCATAAAAATAGTGTAATTTTTCAACCGCATTGTGATGCGCCACAACAACAGTTCATCCATGCACATGTGCACGAGGCTGCTTGAAACATTGCTCCCATTCAAAACCCTACATATGTGCAGACTTGTAGATTGCAGGTTTATACCACCGCTGACATCATGGGTTCTAGTCACATCGATCGGGTGCATTTCAGCAGTAACGTGAGTTTTATCGTGGGCGAAAAGCAGCTCCACATCGATGAAATGCTCAGAGTATAGTTCATTATACCAATTTGGTGGTCAAAGTCTCAAATTCCCTTTTTCAATGAGATACTGGGTTATTTCTGATCTTCGGGCTCAGTAAATGCTAATACTTTAAGCAATTATGGCCATTTTCGCAATGATAGTAGGCTCAATTTACACACCATTCTAAACTTAACAACTAAATGAGGGTCAGGGTATCGAGGCAGATTATTAACTCACAATGCCAAACGTCTACTGCAGACAGCAAAATAAAACTTCAGATAGCTAACAAGATGGGAATGCTCCTGGAAGGTTATTTAGAACCTCACAACTTAACACATCAGAGCAGTGAGCAAGCATAGCATTAAATAGAGATATTCTTCTTCTGTGGAAAATTAACGGCAAAATATGCTTTGTTTAATGATCAACACTAAGGCTTGACATTCGTATGAGACGACAGACAGCCGGCACCACAAGCAGACCAAACATACACAGATGGCATTTGCACGAGATGTTGAAGCAGTATGTTATAGAATAGGGGGAAACCCTTCTGTGAAAACAGCAATGTGAACCACCTCGTACTTGATACCGGAGACATTGCAGATGCAGCAGTAATCGAAAAAAGAAAAAGATTGCGAAACATGGGAAGGTTTTGTATGGCACCTTTATCATCGTGCGCCGCGTCAGCCAGACAAAGCCCATCGCATATCCCATCAAGAGGAACAACTTTTCTCCATTTAGCCGACCTCCAGTCCTTGAGAAACCCAGGTCTCAAGACGATATACATCACTGGATGGAGCGATTTGTAGTATTGCTCTATGGCCGACTTAGCAAAAATATATCAGTCAATCAGACACACAAGCAACTCGGTACCCAGGAAGGGAGAACAATGATGGACAAATGGTAATTTTGCAATATATATTAAGTAACAAGACTATTGTAGTTAAGTGTTGTATTTTATAAGCCTATTATAATATACTCATTGTTACATTCATCGAACTAATAACATTCTTCATACGCTTTATTGGTATATTGTTCCATTGCTGAAGTCATTAGAGAATTGCACTTTATGCAACAGCTTGTTTGTGATACTCAACGTGAATTAACTCACAAACGTAGAATAGGACTACACCTGTAATACAACCTGTAAACAAAAACACCTATCCTTCAGCATGCCATATCAGTAGTAGTGATATTTGAAGCAGAATACCATTAAACCATAGGAAAGCAGCGCCACTAGAAGCATCTTTGTATATGCTACTGCTGTAGCAGGAAGCGTGGATGCACGAATTGGTGAGCTCAGGAAGTGATTAAAACATTTGAATTGCAAATAAATTGTTTTTTAACAGAACGGCGAGAACACATTGGTATTGCATAAGTGGGCGCTAGCGAAGTGGTGAAGATTTTGATAAAAAAACCAAGAGCTTATAGTAATGAGACTCTTAGCTATTGTTGGTTATTTAGATATGAAAATTGTATTTATTTTCTGCACCTATTCAAGAGGCTAATCAGAGTTCATACCCGCGAATAAAAAATGGGTAGAGGCCTGATGCTGTCATTTTGAATGCAGGACGTTGAATAGTCACAGCTACTTCAGTTCTGACTTAATCTCACGCTATACCTTTATGAATAGTTGCAATAGGTCGTAAGTGCATAGCATTTATTTATACTAAAAACAACTATGGACAAACGCTTATGTACAAATTGTGCATCTTGGCTAGTTTTTATATAATCTACATGCTTGTAAGGGTTCGTCTCGTCCACTCCAAACGGTAGTGCCATCAATCCAGAACGTCTACTGTGCAAATATTTGATAGATGTGTTTAAATAAGATATAACTAGGAAAAATTATAATTGCTACCTCTGTTATTTGGCAAATAGTTGCGCATTGAAGTGTCTTGGTCAGATTTATTTTGCTTTGCCATTCTGCTCTGTAACAAGAGCTTTATTGCATGAATGAAGACTAACAATGAATGGAGGACTGAGTTCTATAATTGAAGGCTTGAACTACCCCCAAGACAATGCAATTCCAAAGCCCCAATGTGCAATATGATTTTGATGCACACGTTAATACACAAAGCAATTCAGATTAAGAAAATCAGGCATACCGCGAATACTTTGGTAATCTGCGTCGAAAAGCATAAATTCTACCCCAACTACCTCCGGTTGACATTTGCATTATACCTAAAATATGCTTTAAAGTAGTCATCCATTAGTTACAGACTGAGCCCGTGACACATTATAATTTCCGAGCTCTTAGTTTACCACGTTATTATGAATCTTTTTGGCTGAAACGTCGACGTTTTAAGGTACACCTCAATTTACACATATACACACACATATATTCACACAAACACATATATAAATATATTGATATATATCGGGTATTTATATATATATATATATATATATATATATATATATATATATATATATATATATGTATATATATATATATATATATATATATATATGTAAACATAAATACATATATAGACATACGTGTATATATATACATAGATATATTTATATATTTATACATATATCTAAATATATATATATGTGTGCGTGTGTGTGTGTGTGTGTGTGTGTGTGTGTGTGTGTGTGTGTGTGTGTGTGTGTGTGTGTGTGTGTGTGTGTGTGTGTGTGTGTGTTTGTGTATACATTCTCTCTTTGAATCACCTCTGCTTCAATGAGGAAAGAAGCTGCGAATATTACGTTTTGTGTTTGCGTTGAACTTCCATTGCCGCTATTAGAACTTCAAATTCCGGAGCATCATGTTGATAGACCTTGGCTAGTGAGCTAAGGGGTCGCATATAGTGTGAGTCTTATGACCCAGAAGCTGTGTGATTCCATGTATTGCGAATGCTTACAAGCCGTCATGATACTAAGACGATGTATAGTTCTTTGGTCCTCACTAACACGGTGTAATATGCTGGTATGTGGATATTAACCTGTATCAAACCCAACATAGGGTATGATTGATCTTATTACCTTGCCTTGAGCGACACTTACAATGTGCAACTTTGTTGCTAACTAGAGCTTACGTGAGGTGACCCCCAAGTGTTTCTACAAACCATGAAAAGTATTCCAGACCAAGTCGTTGAAAGGACGCATCCCAAGATAGTGTCAATTATTATACATATTTGCGATGTATTGGGTACATATTCTATGAATAACAATAACGTTGGTGGTTGTTTCCATCGCGTTAGTATTGCCATGACATCAGTTCGGACATTTTAATTTACATATTGCTAAGGCAATTTCCATCAACATTCTATTCTGTGCAACATGTGGCATTAGTACCCTCGGCTGTCAGTTTGACAATGTATATATTTATCACAATTCGGGATGTTATTAGTGACGACACAATAACAATATGTCCATTTGTGTAATTGGATGTAACATGAATAAGACCAGCAATCTTTATCAGATCTTTAAACCAGCTCAGTGCAGGCGGAAGATCTCCTCGTGGGTAAAAATGCGTTTTTACCAAATTGGTGATTGGTAATAAAATGAATCGCCTGTCCTGACTAATGGAACAAGGTATTTATGGATGTAATTGCAATATTGTTGAGGCTAATCGGCATAAAACCTAAGTGCCGGATTGGAATACGTAGGTTTTCCACAGAATTCTACTTAAAATAGCATAAGCTATCAATAAAGCTTCGTTTATTATTGATGTTAGAACTTGTGACTCTAGGCAACCCACAATATTTCCAAAATCAGCCACTTCCTCACCGCCATTAACATCCGTTCGAGGCTGTAATAGCCCTCATCATATGCGTCATAGTGAGGGTCATTTTAAGGCTAGAGGCTGTAATCAGTGATGGATGATTATCATTCAACACGGTGGCTTGAAGGAGATACTTGAAATAATGAAAGTAGCGTTCAGGCTGTTTTTCATATCTGCGTTATTCACAGTGATGAGAAATATTCTAGCTATAAATAGCAATACACATCTGAACCGCTAGTTGAATGACAGTCGCAAATTAAGATGTTTTTTCAGAGCACACAAGACTTGATATGCTCGTGATTATCTCTGGTTGGTGTTCCGCCAATGGATCAAACAATTAACGCAGAAGTGTGTACAAGTAGTGTTATTTCATTCCTGATTAATTCCAATTACATCTCGTGGTATCGTCGCATTTCCTGGATTCAACATGATTCTTAGAATTCTATATTACATGCTACTCGGTTGAATTTGTAAGCAAAACTATTTGTGGATACGTTTGATCGGAAATCGAGCGCACTTAATTTACGTTACGGTTAGCCAAATGCCAGCATAAGTTTCATATGTCACTGAACGCAATTCAGGTTATATTCCGCAATTCTGTGACTTCCATGTTGCTCATATAATAGATAACACTATTGCTATTGCACACCTTCCAGGCCCGAAGGTCAATAAATATTGCTATCAACTTGTCGTGTTAGTTGGCTTTAGCTACCGTAAGAAATATTGTCAAAGGGTCGAATACTTATGGGGCATTGTATAAAGCTTGTCTTACATATATTGAAGGCTCGGAGGCATACCAAACAATTAGATCTGGAATTTTCTTACGCATGCACTATTGGCCCTCCAGAAATAAATCATAGTTTATCTTACCGTCGCCAATGAAATGAGTGTGCACAAAGATTGGGATTTTAAATTCCAAAAACAAGCAAGCTTTTTATCAAAAAGAAGAAGACCGATTTAACAAATTAGATAACACTTTTATCTCATTTCAATCACGATTCATCGTCAGTTGGTGCTGTTTAATTATTTGTATTTTATTCACTTGATATATTCAATCAAACAATCTGCGTGACCTTCAAAACGCAGCATCAAATTACATTGCTCTATTCACTAGAATGATATACCCCAGTCAATCTGTATACCTTATAAGTAACAAGGAAGTAGTTTATATAACCGTCTGAATTGACACTAAACACACCCGTAGGGTTAGTCTCAACAATCATGTTCTGGCTTACTCCATATAATCCTCGCGATGTAATCTCTTCTTTACTAGTTCCAATAACATGCATAAATGAGTTCCTCGGTGCAGAGAAATAACATAAAGAATAGTGTGAATAAAGGCATGCAACAGATATGATTGCCTTGAGCACTGACTGTACAGTATAACATCGTCTGTTCAATGGCATTGTTTGAATATATGTTATACTATCAATGTGACTGATATTGTATTTACATGACATATGTCTTCGATAAATAATATATGGTTTCAAACAATTAAACACATTACGTAGAAGGTAATAACATGCCATGCTTGCTGATCAAGCAGGCTGAAAGATTATTTGAAGCTCAGTCATTTCCTTTCGTAAATTATGTCGCTTATCGTACTTAACTACTGCCTCAGGCAAACCAATTAGCATCATCATAATGTCTCAGGTGAGCCAAGGGATTGTTGTTCACACCATTAATGCCGTCGGTGAAAGGTGCGTTGGAGAGAATGTATCGGATCCCTTAAGGTGACCTCTTTGCATTATTCAAAAGCGTCAATATACAACGTATTTTCATAAATAATCTTAATGGTCACAGTATATACAAATGAATCAAGCCACAAGCCAACGAACATTTTATTGAACGAATCGAATATCGATCTGCATGCATTGAACATACGTAGCATTTTTAGTGCCTCATACCACCAGCTCTGTATGGTGTGTGACAGTCGGTTGTCGTTTAATTTTAGTCTTTGGAGCTGGTAACGACAACGCGATGTAGTATCAGACCGTATCCATACGGCTAATGTTTTGACAGCATAGAAACGCATCGTAAAGAAATGTACACACATCTAGAGAAAATCCCATGTGAAGCTGCGATGACAACTGAGGTTATGACAATTATGGGGGGGGGGGGTATGAATGAGAGTACATTACGCTAGATGTGGTAATAGGCTCAATCAGAAACCTTATTAATGAAAACAGATTAGACCTCGGCCATTGTAAAATTCAAATATTTAAGGCTATGTACCTAGAGGTAGAGAGCAATAGACAATATTACGTGGCCAATAAGGAAGCTCGTATGAAGAGACAAATCTTTGAAGAAAATGATCAATGCTGTGAACATCGTTGAAGGATATATTCCATCAAAAACCGTCGAACAAATATATAATAGTCGGCATTTCATTTCCAAAACACGACGGCAGGTAACAACAACCCTGACATAAAGCTGTAACCAATAGTTTGATTGATCTAAGAACAGCGCCACTAATTGACATTTTCTGGTCAGGTAGATTATATTCCTTTTATCCTAACCGCGCATATGCGACCTACTAAAATACAACCTTTTGCAGGTGTGTGATGTTGGTATGAAGTAAATGCGTCATTGGTCAGACATCACAGGGCTAAGTCAAATAAATTTGGCTCGGCCATTCCTTTGCACATAGTGGATGCCGCCTTCATTCCTGGCATATTCCACATAAACACTTAAATATCTTAGCTTGCTTGGGTCAGGAGAACCTGGTGCAGAATTTAGTACAACATGTGTATTCAATTCAATGTTAAAACATCATATTATGTGTTAATATATGAGTCACGCTTATTGAAAGTTTTAAAAGTTTAATTCTATGTCAAGTTTGTTTGTGTATATGTACATGCTCCCTTTGATAAAAACTAATAATCGTTTGCAAATGCAAAACCTATGTAGTGTTTCTCCAATGACGATTTGAAGCAGCTCTCATATTAAATGATGGTAGTGAAACCCATCACTCGAATAGCCTGAAATTTGATGAGAAGTGATATTACCAACAGAATGCCGACCTTCTGTCAAACTAAATGTCATCTGCGTATACATTTGACCATAGGTCAACAAAACATTGCGAGATACATTTTCCAATATTTTGCTCAATACGATATAATCGAGATCAGGTTGTCATTTGTATTTAGCGAAGAAAATAGTCGGATTGAAAATACATTTATCCTTTGATAAAATTGCTATGTGCCCCTAATATTAGATTAGCGCAGTTAATTAGCATGGACGTTTTATTTGGATCCGACACACAGCATGGCTCTTCTGTGCTGTGACCAGAGCCAAATTACATAAATAATTGTTGAGAAGCGATAGAATCCTCCGCTCCAAAGCAATTGTTATGTCTTCATGGCTTGCATTGGCTTCAATATTTAAGGATGTTGTTGTATTTGTAGCTGATACCAAATCAAAACTCAATCATAAGGTATAAAATGTCCATTTACCCGTTATGGGAGATCGATATATACGGTCCATTAACAAACTGAAAATAAGATATCAATGTATTCAAAATGCGAGACATTAACTAAACAGCTATGATTATGCCATAGATTCATCACGAATAACATTAAATTCTACGCAGCATCCCTAACTGAACATCTACAGAATTCCAACTTAGCTGATATTACAATGGGCGCTTAAAAGAGGTTTTCAATCAGCAAATCTTCATAAGACGTAGCACAATATGTGAATGGGATTTCCTTGTCACTAACCCATTGCATTCTGTCATATATATATATACTATTGACACAATGCAAGTGTGTGTATTTCCGATAAATACACAATACGTTTGGATTCGCTTTAGTATGTACCGTTTTATGTGGTGTTGCTTATGCCCAGCATGTGTCCGGTCCCACGGCTGTCTGCCTTAGGACCATGAATATTAATAATGATCCTCTCCAATTGGCAGTGTACGGGTCGCACAAATCTGTGTTACCTTATCAACAAGTAGTAATACATGGAAACTTACTATATGATTGCTTCCATGAGCACGCTTATCAATCACAGTCCGTGATGAAGAATGAAATTATTTCATTCAATATTTGGCTTTAGGCGTCCATTTCTGTTTTGTGATAATATCAGTTCCTGTTACTGAAAATTTGCCAGATAAACTGCACGCGTGCCAATTCTGAGATCTTGATCATGATGGATGCATTAATACCCGATACGATTGAACCGTGCACTCAAGAAGGTTTGTCGTTGGACTGGGCAACATGCTTGTGCTTTGAGGACGATGGCACTTAAGGGGAACTGCCCAAGCATCATAATTATCCTATTATATAGCTATAGTACTTTGTTTCTGAAAGCTATATCACAAGCCATAGATTAATGTCATTTTTATGGATACACAAGGTTATGCTCTTTTGGTGGCTTGACTGTATATGTGGTAAAAATAGTTACTTATTCTTTGGTCATTTGGCATATGGCAGCAACTTGGAGCAAACCAGGTTTGTGCAGCTGCCTCGTTCATTTATGTAGGTGTCTGGCATAACTAAAGCATTTCATATAATACAAAGCAACTCAGAATATTTTCCCGTAATCATCCATGCCATAGCATTTGTGTACCTCGCATTATAAAAACAACTATTTTCATCTCGAGCCTAATTATGGATTAATTGTTCATTGCATTTCTTATTGACATTATTAAATATCTGCCGCCATTTATAAGGATTGTTTTGGCATACAGGCGTAGATTATAGAATGTGCCGCATCGTTGCCCATATTGTTGACTATAGGCTATGAGAGGTGATCCTGAAGTGCTTCAATAAGTTTTGTGTTATGTGTAAGACGTTGGTAGTAATTGGGTAAAAGTGGCCAAACAGAGTGCTTCACATTAGGAATAAGTCAAGGATCAAGCATGTCCGATTAATTGTTCAAATTTCTATCAATGACATTAACTTTGGCGGTCGTTCTCACTGCGTTATTATATCCATGACATCAATTGCAACAATATATTTTACATATGGTTGATGCATAGAAGTCCAGCAATGCCATTTACATTGCAATACTACACATACATTGATACATTTAAGGTTCATATCTTGCAACCGGAATAAAAATGTGCAGTAGAGGGGGTATACACAAAGGTTGTGGTTAAAAAATCCATGTACAAGTAAATTGATTTTTGTTCTCAAAAACAAACGAAATATTTAACAACTACGATAACTTTTTCATCTCATCTAAATAGGGGTTTATTATCAGTTATTGCTGTTTAATTATTGGTATTTTACATATTTAACCCACTTAATCAATTAGGTATCATTCGAATGCAGCACCTGCTCGTTCAATCAGGGTGACGCACCATCGGTAATATTTATGCCTTATATGGAACGGAACAAGGAAGCAGCCTGTACGTCCGGCTGAATTAGCACTACGCATGTCTTCTGCGTAGTGTTTTCTTAAAGTATAAAATCTACTCTATGTAATCAGCCTCCTGTTAGATCCAATAACATGCACGAATGAGTCCCTATATACGATATGGATTGAACGCTGCGAAACGGCAGACAGAACGCAGTAAACTACGCCGTCCAAGCGATACGTTTGCCTGGAGCGCTGTAACCTTGTCTGTTTAATGACATTGTTCAAATACATCATATACCATCAATATGTTTGATATTGAATTTGTATAACTACTACCCTCTTTCAATGACCTGTAGACACAAACAATCGAACACAATATGTATAAGGTAATAACATACAATGGTTACTGGTCGTGCAGGACTGGCAGGTATTTAAACTTTAGTCAGCTTCATATCTTTAATTAAAAGCTGGGCGTCCACAAGGAAGTACCTTAGGCAAAGCTATTAGCAATTGCAACGCAGATGCAATGTGTTTGCTTCATTGGTTCCGGTGAGGCTAAGGATTGTTTTTTTTTCATCACAGTCTGCTGCCTGTGACAAGAGTCAACCATGTGTCGGGTTGCTTAATGCCCCTTATGTACATTCATCAATTGCGTCTAAAAGTACCGAAAAACAGTAACATATCTGATTACCTTACATAGCGTACACAGCGTGATGGGAATGCAGAAATTGAATTTAACAGTTGTATTTACACCCAAGTGATTCCCTTATTACAGGGAGTATTCTTCGCCTGTGAAAAGCCGCTGGATTCTGACTGCACTCGAAGCTAGTCAGATACAGGTTAATTTATACCAATCACTATAGGTGGAATAACAATACGTCATAAGCAGCCCGGTATTAGTATACTGTGGGCGTCTATAACTGTGTATTTTCATATCTTCGTCCACTTACTAACATATTTGCGGTGTTTTACCTCTTGCATATACTGAGAAATTGCTGTTCAAATTTGATAATTATTTTTTGTGTACCCTGCTACATAGCATCTCTGATTCTGGTCGATCGAGAGAACATTTGTGCCGGATGAACACTGAACATCCGCTGTGAGTCAGACTAAGGCAGTCGAGATTGCACAGTACCGAGATGCCGATAGGTATGTTATGGCAGCAGGGACAATACTCCTGGCCTAACGGTGATATTATTGAAACTTATGGAAACCCGAAGAACTCCCTGTAAACCGCTATTTCACTCATATCATCAATTCCATATTCGGTGTGCAAATTATTTGGTATCTATATCACTGGCTAACGTGACTCAAATATGAACCATCCCGATCCAAACCATTCACATTTAAATGCACTTTTTTTATAAACGTCAAGTGACAAGGGACGCTTTATGACTCGAGTGCCTATGGTCTTAATGTCAGGTCAATGTTTAACACATACGAGCATGGACATCATCGCATCTTAATTGTAAAAGTTAGACGACAATCAGGAACTACGACAAAGGGCGCTCCTATATCGCATATGGTGACAAGACCTTTCATGGGTCCATTTTCCATACCTGTCAACCCCGACACCGACCAGCCCTTACTAAACATGGCCATTTACCTTACTAAATTACCAAAAACCTTACACGTGCCGCGAAACATGTTCTATAGGGTAGCAACTTAATAAAAAGATCCGTCAGCCACTGTTTTTATTAACTTGACGAAACATTGTGATTTCCCGTATGAAGTTTGATTGTACGGCGTATTCATTCGAAAGATTGAATTTCCCGTATGAAATATGGGTGAACCTTACAAGTTGACAGGTATGATTTTCCCAGATATGACGTATTGCCTTATAAATCGAATAGCCGATATAATACAAGGCATTCGTCTCTGGCTCTCTTATATCAATGTAGACCGGAGAATAACACACTAGAGCACTGACAAGACAGGAAGCCGCTCAGCCACTCATAATCGAGTAGTTTTGCAGCAGGTGGGGTGTGGGTAACATCCATTCAAGTCATATGCCGTTCATTTCCTGATGAAATCACCTCAGAGGGATCTTACTTGGCGCAGTATGCATTATAATGTAAGGATCGAGTTTTAAAACACGGCTAGCACTGACAGTACATCTAGCGAGGTTCTACGGCTTTATGAATTTTATCTACTTTCCTGACATGAAAGACTACAATATGAAAGCACCAACTCTATGAATAATGCATTCTTTATTATGGCTGTCATTTAGCACGAAAGTATATACCGACTTCTTCCAACTCATAACTATGCTGTATTGAGAAAGCTTACAACAGGTATAGGTAGGGCATATTCAATGTGTTCTACACAGTATTGACCCACACAAAGGAAGCCGGCAATGAGAGATCCCTTTAAGTCGAATGATGCTAGTTCACTCATATCATCAATTCCATATTCGGTGTGCAAATTATTTGGTATCTATATCACTGGCTAACGTGACTCAAATATGAACCATCCCGATCCAAACCATTCACATTTAAATGCACTTTTTTTTTATAAACGTCAAGTGACAAGGGACGCTTTATGACTCGAGTGCCTATGGTCTTAATGTCAGGTCAATGTTTAACACATACGAGCATGGACATCATCGCATCTTAATTGTAAAAGTTAGACGACAATCAGGAACTACGACAAAGGGCGCTCCTATATCGCATATGGTGACAAGACCTTTCATGGGTCCATTTTCCATACCTGTCAACCCCGACACCGACCAGCCCTTACTAAACATGGCCATTTACCTTACTAAATTACCAAAAACCTTACACGTGCCGCGAAACATGTTCTATAGGGTAGCAACTTAATAAAAAGATCCGTCAGCCACTGTTTTTATTAACTTGACGAAACATTGTGATTTCCCGTATGAAGTTTGATTGTACGGCGTATTCATTCGAAAGATTGAATTTCCCGTATGAAATATGGGTGAACCTTACAAGTTGACAGGTATGATTTTCCCAGATATGACGTATTGCCTTATAAATCGAATAGCCGATATAATACAAGGCATTCGTCTCTGGCTCTCTTATATCAATGTAGACCGGAGAATAACACACTAGAGCACTGACAAGACAGGAAGCCGCTCAGCCACTCATAATCGAGTAGTTTTGCAGCAGGTTGGGTGTGGGTAACATCCATTCAAGTCATATGCCGTTCATTTCCTGATGAAATCACCTCAGAGGGATCTTACTTGGCGCAGTATGCATTATAATGTAAGGATCGAGTTTTAAAACACGGCTAGCACTGACAGTACATCTAGCGAGGTTCTACGGCTTTATGAATTTTATCTACTTTCCTGACATGAAAGACTACAATATGAAAGCACCAACTCTATGAATAATGCATTCTTTATTATGGCTGTCATTTACCACGAAAGTATATACCGACTTCTTCCAACTCATAACTATGCTGTATTGAGAAAGCTTACAACAGGTATAGGTAGGGCATATTCAATGTGTTCTACACAGTATTGACCCACACAAAGGAAGCCGGCAATGAGAGATCCCTTTAAGTCGAATGATGCTAGTTCACTCATATCATCAATTCCATATTCGGTGTGCAAATTATTTGGTATCTATATCACTGGCTAACGTGACTCAAATATGAACCATCCCGATCCAAACCATTCACATTTAAATGCACTTTTTTTATAAACGTCAAGTGACAAGGGACGCTTTATGACTCGAGTGCCTATGGTCTTAATGTCAGGTCAATGTTTAACACATACGAGCATGGACATCATCGCATCTTAATTGTAAAGTTAGACGACAATCAGGAACTACGACAAAGGGCGCTCCTATATCGCATATTGTGACAAGACCTTTCATGGGTCCATTTTCCATACCTGTCAACCCCGACACCGACCAGCCCTTACTAAACATGGCCATTTACCTTACTAAATTACCAAAAACCTTACACGTGCCGCGAAACATGTTCTATAGGGTAGCAACTTAATAAAAAGATCCGTCAGCCACTGTTTTTATTAACTTGACGAAACATTGTGATTTCCCGTATGAAGTTTGATTGTACGGCGTATTCATTCGAAAGATTGAATTTCCCGTATGAAATATGGGTGAACCTTACAAGTTGACAGGTATGATTTTCCCAGATATGACGTATTGCCTTATAAATCGAATAGCCGATATAATACAAGGCATTCGTCTCTGGCTCTCTTATATCAATGTAGACCGGAGAATAACACACTAGAGCACTGACAAGACAGGAAGCCGCTCAGCCACTCATAATCGAGTAGTTTTGCAGCAGGTGGGGTGTGGGTAACATCCATTCAAGTCATATGCCGTTCATTTCCTGATGAAATCACCTCAGAGGGATCTTACTTTGCGCAGTATGCATTATAATGTAATGATCGCGTTTGAAAACACGGCTAGCACTGACAGTACATCTAGCGAGGTTCTACGGCTTTATGAATTTTATCTACTTTCCTGACATGAAAGACTACAATATGAAAGCACCAACTCTATGAATAATGCATTCTTTATTATGGCTGTCATTTAGCGCGGAAGCATGTACCGACTTCTTCCAACTCATAACTATGCTGTATGGAGAAAGCTTACAACAGGTATAGGTAGGGCATATTCAATGTGTTCTACACAGTATTGACCCACACAAAGGAAGTCGGCAATGAGAGATACCTTTAAGTCGAATGATGATAAAAATCAGACAAGCTCTTGTTTTTAGCAGACCTGGTGGTGAGTGAAAACTGGTACATGCGTCGTCAGCAGGGAGTAGTTGAGAGACTAGCGTGCGCATGTCAAAACGCAGAGCAACGGCGCTTACTCTGCGCATGCTCATAGTGCGCGGCGTCGCATGGCGTTCTAGGCGACCCCAGCGCGTCAAATGGAGATGCCACCGCTTTGCTGCGGCGATGTAGGACCTTACTGTGCGCACCTTGGCGTTCTGCATTTGTCACGGACGCCGCGGGATCGCCGTAAGGACGCAATCTACGTGATATCCAACACCCGATTCCTTCCGCTCATATATTGTTTTTTCTTTCTCATTATTCTTGACAAAACGAACACTGAAATATAACACGTACCAGCGAGTTCAACCCAAATTACTATGCTGTATCCTCAAGGCATGGTCGGTACTAGCCCTACAAGACGTCTGAGTAGACTTTTTCTCTTAAACTGACTCAATGTAAAAAAATTGAGATAGATTCAGATAACTACCAAACACCAAACATACCCAAGTGATGGAGTTGGAATGCAATGATGTTCACGGACGATTTTATCCCTTTTCGGCGGGGGATTTCATCCATGGTAATTATTTATAGTTCGATAAATTTGGGAAGCGTTAAAAGTCCGAAACACAGCAACATGTTTGTTTTCAAGTTCAAGACCACGTGGATCGCGCATGCTCAGAATGACGTGACCCATCGACGACTAATGCTAAGGCAATGCGGATGAGGCAGCGGAATATCGCGGGAAATCACGCGACCCAATATTTTCCCAAATGGCGGTCATCGTATCGCGATTTTTCGGAAATGATATATAGATGGCATTTCTTGAAGATTAGCGTCGAGTGAGGTTAAGTTTTTCGGTGATTTAGGACTTTTTTTGTACAGGCTCTTGATATATGTTATGTTGTAGATGCGTTATGTAGCACATTAGCCAAACGCGTTTTCTTGGACGCGCGGAAAATGTTGAAGCAGAACGGTATATATTCATATTACCGTTCGACCGGAGCTAGGTCGGTACCGACAACCTTACCGTCCACTCGTATGCCCCATAAACCAGCCTGTATCTCTTTTGTACCCAACTGTATATCATCGAACTGGTCCATATCCCAGTGTAACATGCATGTTTCCCCTGTACCCATAGGTACAAGTCTGGCTCTCCCATGTAACCGTCTGCACCCCAGACTATGTTTGGTTCCAGGCATGTGATTATCTGTATCTCTTAAGCGATGGTCTATATCCTCCCGACAGTGACATGTATCCCCCAGGCTATAATCTCTACTCTCTATATCAGTATCCTCCAGACACTGACATGTATCCCCCAGGCTATAATCTCTACTCTCCACACTATGATCAGTATCCTCCAGACACTGACATGTATTCCCCCAGGCTATAATCTCTACTCTCCACACTATAATCAGTTCAGACACTGTCTTCCCCAGGACATAATCTCTATCTCCACACTATGATCAGTATCCTCCAGACACTGACATGTATCCCCCTATAATCTCTACCCCCCTCCACACTACACACTCCACACTGACACACACACACACACCCACGCCCCAGACACCTACCCACTCCACTACGGCACACGTCTGTATCATCAGGGCAGTCGTGTGTATCCCCCAGTACAGCGATGTGTGTACTGAGTACGAAACTAAAAGGATCTTGCTCGTTATCTTAACACCTGGAATCAATACATTTACTAGAGCACAAAACGAAAATGAATGTAAAGGTGAATATTTCATATGACACCAGACACGAATGGAGTCATCCTCCAGGCAATGATGTGTTTCACCAGACACCTACCTGTATTACCTTGATGCATCGTTCTACGCATGTCTACATCCCCCAAACATCAGCCTGTATCCCCAGACAGCGCCCGGCGTCATGGCAATGTCTGTAAACCCAGGTAAATGTCTATATCCCCCATGAAAAATATGTTTGCCCTTGACGTAGGTCTGTATCTCCTACGCCACTGTCAGTATCCCCAGGAAAAGGTCTGACTCCCAAAGAAACAATTTTTATCTCCCCTGGCGTCAGTCTGTAACCCCCACATATATCCATAGACAGTGGCTTAAGACCCCAAAGGCAACGGTTATGAATATCCTGGCACTTGTTTCCCAAAACAACTTTACCCAGGCACCGCACCCTATCTACAACACAGGAAACTGTATACCCTCGTTCCAGTAGGATCCCGCCCCCCTCCCACCACCCCCACAGGGGGGACTGGTCGGTTTCCATGAAAACCCCGAGACAGCTATTTACCAAGACAATGGTTAACACGTCACTTGCTGATGATAAATGTGCCATCCCTCCCAGTAACACGTAACTTGCTGATGATTAATGTACCATCCCTCCCAGTAACACGTAACTTGCTGATGATAAATGTACCATCCCTCCCAGTAACACGTAACTTTTTGATGATAATGTGCCATCCCTCCCAGTAACACGTAACTTGCTGATGATAAATGTATCATCCCTCCCAGTAACACGTAACATGCTAGTCCACATGCTAGACGACTAATAACACAAGCAGCTTTGAATGACATCCTGGACGCTCTAACCAGCTAACAGCTTGGTGCTTATAAAGTCCATTACAGCATTGAGTGAGAGAAAACGCAACATGGCGTTGATATATAATGACACGCATGCATCATAGGGTAAAATAATGTATTGACCCAAATAAGATAGTGACGTAGAGCATGATATATGTGTGATTGCAGCAGTATGGCGACTGGTGGTAGCACAGGTACCCCAACACTCTTCTTCTCTAAAGGCGAGGAATCCGTCACGAACGGTGACGAACGAGCAGCAGAGTTCTTCTCATACTTCTCAGCACTTCGTGAGAATAAATGCGTCAGCGACTTCACCATAACATGCCGTGATCAGCAATTCCCTGTCCACCGATCCTGATGGCCAACTCGGATCATTTCCGCCGGATGTTTACCCGAGAATGCCCCGCCCCATGCAGTTACACTGTCGATGCTGATCCATGCTTGGTGCATTCGGTGGTTGGAGCGGCGCGTATACCTGTCCGCGGTATGCAGTGTACCATGGAGACAGCACACATGTGCCGTGTAGCTGGCCACTTAAGAAGATCTTGGTGTTATCCTCAGCTTGTTGCGTCGTGAGTTTCCCCAGTAAGCGATGCTACACTGGATTTGTTTTCTGTAAATGGTGCTTCCCTATAAACGCCATTAAATCTGTGATACGATTCATTCCGTGTTTCCGTCAAAGTTAATTATTGTGCAATTCACTTGAAATTGAGCCATTCCAGTATGTAAGCGGGGCTTTGAAGTCTTGAATGATGTTATGACAGACGTACAAGGGTCTTGTATACATCGTATACCTTGAGTGTTATTGTTCTCCCTGAGTTAAGCTTGTAGATGATCACTAGAGATTTGCCATTGGGTTAACTTGCTAATGTATTGTTTTAATCGTCAGCCATCGATAATTTCTGTTTTTATTTATGCCAGATTTGTTTTTACCATGTTCGGTAGCCGTGTACAATTTAGATTAGTTTTCATCATTGTCTGTGGCTTTTCTTTAACACAGTTGTTTGCCGTGAGATAAAAAGAAATACACCTAACATGATGTAGTTCAGGAATCTCCATTTGAGCTTGACATACTTATATCCTGATTATCAGTTTTTCAGTTGCGATAATAAAACAATAATGGGTTTTTATCCGGTTTTTAAACCCTCATCCTGACACGAACATTTGCCTACAACAAAAAGAAGAATTCCACGTTTCAAGACCTGATTCCCTGACGAAAAGAAATAATCAACAGCAGGACGGATCGACGAAAAGAACCGCCTATTTACAACATTAGATATATTCCATCCCGATGATCAAAACACGTCTTCCAATTTTTCACCGCGTCACTCATCATACCATTTGCGCAGCCTATTTTCTCCCGACCACACATAAGCAATATGCCCCTGGCAATCCATGTTATGCTACATTAATGGAAGAAATGACCAGAAGTTAACAGCATGAGTTTCATATATACCACTTACTGAACGATTTCTGTATTTCTGTAATGAATGTTGCAATATTACTTCAAACTATGACTAGCACCAGGCCCCCTGGCGACCAATGAGAAGAGCCTTGCTTCAACTGTTCGTATTACAGAGTAAATATGTTACAAGATATCTCTCTTTACCAGTCCAGCCGGAATAAATATGATTCTCCAGTGACAACTAAGTTGCATTCTGCGAAGACGTTTTTTTACGACATTGAAAGAATAAATCTTCGTTGTTATTTCGTTCGTGTTAGAAAAGCTATGTTAGTAAGTTTATCTACTGTAATACATTAGTGCAGAGTCAACCAAAACGTGCTGCGCTGGTGGGCTGCCTTGCATTAGGGTTAATGGATATGCGGAATGGTATTGTACATGGCATGCTTCCTGTTTGATGGTCTAGACTATGGCTTTTTTTAAAAGTCCATTTGTGCAAATGGAAACAGATTCGTCTTCTAATCAGTAGTATATCGTACTGAGGCTTCCGCATATATACCAGCATATTCTAAACGGCATTTACTTTTTTCGGGCAGACCATTTATCATTAAGCTGAACAACGTTATCCGATTTGTATTTGACTAATAGTTACTGATATCTTATACATTTTGTAATCAGGGTAGATTTGTTTAGTTGGAATAATCTTTAGATATAGCAAAACTTTTGAATACTTGACTTAAAGCGACAATTATTTGCATGCTAGCGCATTTATATGAGATACAATATAGTTATTGGTAGCATTTGGGTCAACCTTCATAGATGGCAAGGCTGTTTTGGAATGCTAAATGCACCAACTGCTTGAATCATGGGAAATTAATTCAAACAGACATGATATGAATCACAGTATATGGTTAAATACATATATACATAGTATATCATGGTTGAAGACAGCAATTCAGATTGTGCCTACGACCATATTGTACTCTCAATGTTAAATGTATTAAGCTTCAGTAAATTAACCATGTAACATAAAATCTGTGTCATATGAACCAATAAGTTATTATTATAAATTATTTCTGCAAGCCATGCCATTCATCAATTGCAGATTATCATCAATTATTCATGCCATTCACTCTTGTTATTGAGGGACATTTCTAGTGGGGCCGATAATAATTGCTGCAAAATAAATCCATCCGATAAAACACTTTCTATTTTACAATCAACTATTCGTTGTATTATTATATAAATGTCACCAATGGTCATATGCTTGTACATCAGCTCCACGCTGCCGATGAAAAGTGCTCGCAGGTAAAACATGTGGCGCCGTAATGGGTTTATCTCTTTTCAATGATATTATTTTCTCGGGGAATACATATTATCATCAGCTGAGCGTACCGTTAAACAATTCGATGCGACAACTCTTTTTGTGAATTTGACATAAATGTTGCTGAGAACGTGTGTAAGGTGTTACTTTGTACACACACGACTTGTTAATGTGCTCACGAGCGACGATGGTTTATGTCTCGTCATTGAATCAAACAATATAAACCGAAATATGCACAAGCCGTAATATTTCAATCCAGTTAAATATCGATCATATGACGAAAATATGTAGATAATATCTTACATTGTAGATCCAATAATATGCATTATAAAATCCTATATTTTTTATATCAATTGCTAATCATCATGGAGGAAATTTAATCAATAATATTTACAAGTTGAGATCCACGAAACTGGTATATAACGAGATACTGGACTATTATCTGTCTTGGAGTAACGAGATTTATCACAACTAAGGACGGTTTTGAGCGAAACATACCAATTTGACCAAAAAGGAATTTCTCACGAGGCAGATGACTTAACTGGCATTTGCAGAAGCCATAGCATGCTTCCCAAATATAGAAAATTATGGCTCTATCTCCACTTTCACAGAACAGATTTCTTAGAATGTCCTTTGTTGTATTCGATCCATCCTGACGCCACTTTTATATGCATAAACTTTCTGCATTTGTCTGTGTTCACAAATAACCAAAGGTGCAATCCGATTGTTTGCTTTGATAATGTATTAGTTATCCCATCCCAACGACCGAAAACAAAATGAAAAACGTCAAAATATATTCACATGAATATATCACATGTATGTGAAATCCATGACTAGATAAAGATAGCATGCTTTCCAAATGTCATGTTATCAGTGTAGTCTCATCAGTGTAGTCTCATCAGTGTAATCTCATCAGTGTAGTCTCATCAGTGTATTCTCATCAGTGTATTCTCATCATTGTAATCTCTTCAGCGTAGTCTCGTCGGTGCATTCTCATCAGTGTAGTCTCATCAGTGTAGTCTCATCAGTGTAGTCTCATCATTGTAATCTCATCATCGTAGTCTCATCAGTGTAATCTCATCAGTGTTATCTCATCAGCGTAGTCTCATCAGTGTATTCTCATCAGTGTAGTCTCATCAGTGTAATCTGATCAGTGTAGTCTCATCAGTGTATTCTCATCAGTGTATTCTCATCATTGTAATCTCTTCAGCGTAGTCTCGTCGGTGTATTCTCATCAGTGTAGTCTCATCAGTGTAGTCTCATCAGTATAGTCTCATCAGTGTTATCTCATCAGCGTAGTTCTTATCAGTGTAATCTCATCAGTGTAATCTCATCAGCGTAGTCTTATCAGTGTAGTCTCATCAGCGTAGTCTCATCAGTGTAATCTCATCAGCGTAGTCTAATCGCTGTAGTCTCATCAGTGTATTCTCATCAGTATAGTCTCATCAGTGTAGTCTCATCAGTGTAATCTCATCAGCGTAGTCTCATCAGTGTAGTCTAATCCGTGAAGTCTTTCATTCTTCACGCCTTCGTCTGGCAATAACAGAATCGACGGCTGCTAGGAGCACTTTAGATCATTATGTCTTAACAAACATATACCTTCCCAAACATGGCAATAGCATTATACAAGTTGTTTGGGTACAATCATAAGCAAACACTTGAAATCATTGTTCTACGGGCTAAATAAGGGCGCATCGCAGTTCGTTGATTTAATCTACTTTCTTCATTTATCCGCATGGCTTGATTTGTGCAATGAGTGAGAAAGGAATTATTTAGTTTTATTCATCGCGAAAATTGATTTACCTCAGGTTTTTGATTTGTTCATAGCTGAGGGCAATAATCCTATATAAGGCAGTCAAATATGGCTATTTTGTCATTAATTAATGTCCACAGCATTGAATCAAATTTCTATAATGCAATAATATTTTCCATTTCTTCTAGTTACATGCTAAATCGAAAGAACTGCTCTTCGATACACGTAGATTTAAAAACACATAGTTGGTGATATTTACAACACAATCCTAGTACGAATTCGGCACCGTTCGTTTGCTATCGTCACCTATGCAGTACATTGAATTAACACGCTGGAGCCGAAGCATAAAGGGCGCATCGACATTTGGCGAGCCATGCGGGGATTTTAACATTACTCAATACATGCACAATAGGTTTTTTTCAGAGTTTTATGAATCGCTTGTTCTTTGGGTTTTTTCACCAATGGGAAATTCTATCGTGAATAGCGGTAAGTGCACAAGTAACTACTTAAGCCAATTAGTCTTACTTCCTGTTGTCGTGTCATATCCATACATCGACAGTCTTGAAATTCCGCATTGATATTTATATACCCACACACAATACAAAGACAATGGATGGTGTTACCTGGGTGACGTTATGCGACCGCCACCAGGCTACACAATGGCTGGTGTTACCTGGGTAACGTTATGTGACCGCCACCAGGCTACACAATGGCTGGTGTTACCTGGGTAACGTTATGCGACCGCCACCAGGCTACACAATGGCTGGTGTTACCTGGGTAACGTTATGCGACCGCCACCAGGCTACACAATGGCTGGTGGTACCTGGGTAACGTTATGTGACCGCCACCAGGCTACACTATTGAAGCAAGAAACCTGTCGGATGAAAAGCAGTAGGACGGGGAACGTCCACGGCACAGATGAGCGCATGTTTGAAATTTGTTATCGTGAAGACGAAACACCAGTGCTCTTCAGCAGCGCATACCATGACAGTCCTGCACTGGTATAGTAGTGGACTAGTTCCAGACCGTGCTGTTTCAGATATGTCTTACGAAATATCTCAAACATATCTGCCAGGAGCAGTATGTCAGTGCGAAAGTACAGGTCATGATAGTCGCCCATATCGGCACACTTTCTGTGCATGTTTATAGTTTACAGCAGATATGACCTGCTCAGCCGGCTTGCTGTAGAACTCCTGGATCGGCGGCAGCGGGACATTGAACTCATCCCAGCCGTCCATGAACTCACTGGGGTACACTCACTCGCGTATTAGGAGGAACCGTGCACTGTGAACCAAGCGCAATCCAACCGATCGGGATATATACTTCTCCATGTGAACCAAGCGTAATCCCATCGATCGGGATATATACTTCTCCATGTGAACCAAGCGTAATCCCATCGATCGGGATATATACTTCTCCATTTGAACCAAGTGTAATCCCATCGATCGGGATATATACTTCTCCATGTGAACCAAGCGTAATCCCATCGATCGGGATATATACTTCTCCATGTGAACCAAGCGTAATCCAACCGATCGGGATATATACTTCTCCATGTGAACCAAGTGTAATCCAACCGATCGGGATATATACTTCTCCATGTGAACCAAGCGTAATCCCATCGATCGGGATATATACTTCTCCATTTGAACCAAGTGTAATCCCATCGATCGGGATATATACTTCTCCATGTGAACCAAGCGTAATCCCATCGATCGGGATATATACTTCTCCATGTGAACCAAGTGTAATCCAACCGATCGGGATATATACTTCTCCATGTGAACCAAGCGAAATCCAACCGATCGGGATATATACTTCTCCATGTGAACCAAGCGCAATCCAACCGATCGGGATATATACTTCTCCATGTGAACCAAGTGTAATCCAACCGATCGGGATATATACTTCTCCATTTGAACCAAGTGTAATCCCATCGATCGGGATATATACTTCTCCATGTGAACCAAGCGTAATCCCATCGATCGGGATATATACTTCTCCATGTGAACCAAGCGTAATCCAACCGATCGGGATATATACTTCTCCATGTGAACCAAGCGAAATCCAACCGATCGGGATATATACTTCTCCATGTGAACCAAGCGCAATCCAACCGATCGGGATATATACTTCTCCATGTGAACCAAGTGTAATCCAACTGATCGGGATATATACTTCTCCATGTGAACCAAGCGTAATCCAACCGATCGGGATATATACTTCTCCATGTGAACCAAGTGTAATCCAACCGATCGGGATATATACTTCTCCATGTGAACCAAGCGTAATCCCATCGATCGGGATATATACTTCTCCATGTGAACCAAGCGTAATCCAACCGATCGGGATATATACTTCTCCATGTGAACCAAGCGTAATCCAACCGATCGGGATATATACTTCTCCATGTTGTTGGGATGCAGTTGATCTGCGCACACTTCCGTCCTCACATTACACTAGGATAGGACCAGGCTTTGACAGAACTGCTTTTATCTAGCGCTCTTCCTGTTGCAGGGCTTTCAAGAATTTATATGCGTAGGTTCAAGATAGATCACGTATACTGTGGGCTGGTACACCGTTGAAAAAATGAGATAATTGCACGGCGGTCAAGGACTGCAGGAGGAGGACAATCTGATCAATTAAAACCTGGCCTCTGGGATTTCAAACGTGTGCAGGAGGTGGCTGTATGTAGATGTGGGTCTTAGTTTAGAGGTTGATGCTGTCGATGGGGTTATTACCCTCGAAGTTCCTGATGATGGGACTGCGCGTATAACAGATGGAGTGTTAGATATGTTGGGTCTTGACGACGGTGGCGATGGGCGATAGATAGGTTCCGGTTTTGGTGACCAGCCCATCAACATGACCTACTTCATCATACTTGATGGTTACCTCGATCAAGTCAGTGGCATACACAACATACTCGTGTGCCCGCTACGGTTTTTGAAGTTGTGGGCATAGAGGATGACTCTTTCGGTGATATTATATCCACGAACATCGCTAATCCCGTCTTAAAGCGTGTTACTAGCGGAACTGTGCCTGAGTTGAAGGTTCAGTTATGCGATAATAAAGGAAGGCATCTACGGACCTCGACCAAAAATATTGGAGAGCATCCGAGCAGACCTCTCTGAATATGCAAAGAAGACTATGACTGGTGATCTTATCATGCTAAATGATCCAATTTGTGGGTAAGTAGACCCGATTTCACCAAAGGAGGCTGTCAATAAAAAGTATGTTGACAAACAACACAGAGAGCGGCGCAGTGACGTAAGGGAAAATAGGAAAAAACAGAAGAAGCCTATCATTGCTATTTGGGCAGAAGTAAGTGGGGCCCTGCTCAGAAGACATGAGTGGTGATGGAGCCAGGGGTCAAACCTCACAAGACACAAGCCTGAGGATATACCATGTTATCAAGCGGTTAGGTCATTTGTATGGGGTTGTCTTCTGGTATGGGCATTGATACTGATACTATAACAGTTGTTCCTGTTATAAATGGAACAAACCATGGGATAAGTAAGCCTGCTGACCAGCGGGCAGTTGCAATATCCTTAGACCAACCTTTACAGCTGGAACAAAGCAACGTTGTTTACTTTTATACCACCACTTCAAACAGAGCAGCGACCTGTTCTGGAGTATCACTCTTAATTGAACTTGACTTTTAGACTCGGTATGAAACAACAACCAATCGTTCCAATAGCACCGCTAAATCCAGTGTGAGTTGAACTTTTGGGGGGACAAAAAGCCTGACCTGCTTGGTGAGGATGTCAGTTACAAAAAGCATCTCTGGTCCTCTCTGAATATACAAAAAGGCCTGTTTGTGCATACAAAACCAGCCCTCACTGAGGCCCCTTATTGCTATTTGGGCAGAAGAAAAAGGGACATTGGTTAATGGAACACACGAGTGGTCATTTGGTGATAGTTCTAGTGGTGCTGACTATGGATATCCTATGCCAGTGCTTATGGGCTATCAACTAGTGTGAGTGCCGAGCCTGACCTTCTAGGTGTAACTTTTGTTGTTAATCGTGTCCCATGGAACAGTTATAATGTTATCAAGTCAAGGAACGAGCGTACAAGCGTTCGAATATTTGACACACCTCTCGAGTTGGTTCGTAGTGACCAAGTCAGTAGTTTCACTTCTAATTGAACTTAAGTTGTAGACTCATGAAACATAAATTCACATTTACGACGGTATTGCTATATCCTGAGCTACCTCATTAGCCAGTGACTTAGCTACCTCATGAGAAAGTGACTTAGCTACCTCATGAGCCAGTGACTGAGCTACCTCATGAGCCAGTGACTGAGCTACCTCACGAGCCAGTGACTGAGCTACCTCATGAGCCAGTGACTTAGCTACCTCATGAGCCAGTGACTTAGCTACCTCATGAGCCAGTGACTGAGCTACCTCATGAGCCAGTGACTTAGCTACCTCATGAGCCAGTGACTTAGCTACCTCATGAGCCAGTGACTTAGCTACCTCATGAGCCAGTGACTTAGCTACCTCATGAGCCAGTGACTTAGCTACCTCATGAGCTAGTGACTGAGCTACCTCATGAGCCAGTGACTGAGCTACCTCAGGGACTGATCCAGCTTGGAGAGATTACACGGCTGCAAAGAATGCTAGAGAATGACAGGGAAAAACGAGCCACTCTTTACAAAACATATCGTGCGGGGTATCCACACTGGATGTTATCTATGTGCCCTTGTGTCGGTCAGCGTAGGCATGGGCGGGGTTAGTGTGGTGTTACTGTCCGCCATTGTCTTGGTGCCTATTGTACTTGGGCTCGAGATAGGAGCTGTGGCATGTGCCGGCCTCTCAGTGGCCGGAAAGTTTATCATACAGAGGCTGTTGATCAATCACAAGAAGCACAACAAAGTTCGATTTCTGGTCAACAGCAAACTGGACATGAATACAAGTCATATATCTACCGCGATTACCGATGGGAAGATCTCTGACAAAGAATTCTAGCTTATTCATCACGAGCTATCTTTGTTCCTTCAGAAGAATAAGGTGATCCAGGCTGGATCACACAAGGCCCACACCGCTGAAACCAGTGACGATGAGACATAAAACTCGCTAATACAGCTCGGACGAGATGAAGCCTGCACCGATTTCATGCAAAAAGCAGCTGCACAGTAATCTTTAATAAAAATGAACCACCAGATTACATCCCATTTGGGCGACGCCATTTTGAAGAATAAAGAAACTTCCAGAATTTACAAACGGAGAGCATATTGCAGCGTTTGAAAGTTGTATTAAAAAAATTGAAGGAAGAAGTAAATTATCTGGTGGAAGAGAAAGCGGTTTAGAGAATGAACTGGGCGATATTTTGGGAGATTTGGAGTCTAAAACCGATGAGGGGTCCGTTAGGGGTCGGACCCGGTCCACCTTTCAGAGGAGCCATAAAAGGTGGTAGCCCTGACCAAAAAATGGCTCTCTTGAATAGCCTATGGTCACGTTAATTAGCCTGCAAAATAATGGGGCGGAGCCGAGCCCGTTGGGTGTCACGCCCGATCCGTGACCTTCTCTGAGGAGAGCCGGAAGCCCGAAAAAGGGTCCCGAGTAACACGAAATGAGCCGTGTAGTATGGTGAAGGGGGCTGCGCCAGAACCGGCACTTCCTATACTACTTCGACTGAATGCGTTTTTGCGGTTGGAGGCTTTCGGTGAATTAAATTTGCACTATTGTTATATTCCTATTATTATTGAAGCATTCCCGGAATCTACAGCACTTGCGAATGCAGGTTAAATTATTCTTCTACTACGCGTTAGTTCGCTAGCACATTATTTAAACACAACGTAGGCTTTGTAAGTTTCTTTCGTAGTCATCAATCTTCCGATCGGTCCAAAAAACAACAGTGAATGATATCTGGAGGGGAAATTGCATGTCATTGTTATTGCCCAGTTCGCTAGCACATTATTTAAACAGCGTAAGCTTTGTAATTATTTGATTGGGGTGTTCTCTTTAGGCACAGGCTACAACATTTATAAGACGTTTTTCGGGTTAATCCTAACTGAACACAAGAATTATCATGTGAAATAAATACAACCTCTATTCCCATTCATTTCTCTAGTAATTAGCATTGTATGAAGAAACCTGATTATTCTCCTGGCCAAACCATAGATTTATACATAGATTGTTCAAGCTGCTAACAGTGCAGTACGTACAAAAGTCACAGCTTGGTTCATAATTTGATTATTGTATGGTGTTGACACAGTCTTAATACAATTGGAAAAAACATATTCAGTTTATTCATTCTCCAATTCGGGAAGAGTTGAAAAATACAACAACCTTTTTCAAACTATCTGCTTGCCATGTAGTGACCGTAATTGGTTATCGCAAGACTCGTAATGAGCTCACCCAGCTAATCCATACTGTAGTTCATTTCCATACAGGTTTCTAATTCTCTCAAGACACTAAGATGCTCCTTTGAATGTTGCTATTGCATAATACATCGAGTCAATCTATACAACCAATTAACCAAATACAAACATTACATGCGTCCCAACCCGCAACACACCTTATGCGTCCCTAAGTGTATGCAGAGTTTGCGTTTCGGCGTTAAACATCCGCAACTATAGGTCCAGCTTCAATGCGGTATTATGCAAGTCGTAAACCTAATATCTCTTAATAAACCCACGTGTCCATACGAAACATTTCTCGCATAGACTCAAGGGTATGAATTACAAAACCATATTTGTCATTATATTAAAACGGTAGTCATGATATTATTGAAAACAAATAATCGTATTGTGAATATCACTCATTGTCAAAGTAAACAAAGGCACCATTAACTACCTTTGTTCTTTGCATCGTCATGTAGTATTGTTAAGCAGGTGTACAAATAATGACATCCTTCTCGTACACTCATGATGCGGATGCTCAGAGAACTCGCGCTCCCGCGCGCTGACCAAATAAGAATCGTTATTTTACCTAATTACCAGGCTTTTGAAGCACTCAGCGAGTTTTGGTTACAGGTAAGTATGGAAGCATTACGTCTTAGTCTGGGATATCGAGCAATGCCCTTCCAATGTGCCATGTCCCCTTTTAGTCATGGGATGCAGACCGTCCCTTTGCCATCTTTGCCATAAAAGTCTCTTTTTGAATAGCAGACATTTTCTGTAGCTTTAAATGATACGAAAGGATATTCATTTGCGCTCACATGGACTTCGCTTATTATTGACCGTGGTGATTTTATACTTGGAAAATATCGACTTCCCATCATTGCCCAAAGATACCGCTCGTTGGCATCAAATCTGCAAATTATCGATCACATTGAATATAAACACGTCCGTTAAGGGACAGTGCATTGCCCAAATCACTGATTTACGTATTCCACTCATCCTTCTGAAATAGGCTGTTAACATTGATGACCGTTATATTTTGTAGGTTGAAGGAGAGCAATGGCCTATGCGGCATTTATTTATATAGCTCTATTGTATCACAGACATCATAAGGAGATTGCAAATCGCGATTTTCAATTTGTTTTTACTTCGCTTTACCAGAATATTAATGTCAATGTGTGGTTCACACTACTATGCTAATAAATCACCATCTACAGACCTGAACTCACCATGTATGGACGTAAACTCACCATCTACAGACGTGAACTCACCATGTATGGACGTAAACTCACCATCTACAGACGTGAACTCACCATGTATGGACGTAAACTCACCATCTACAGACGTGAACTCACCATGTATGGACGTAAACTCACCATCTACAGACGTGAACTCAGTATGGACGTAAACTCACCATCTACAGACGTGAACTCACCATGTATAGACGTAAACACACCATCTACAGACGTGAACTCAACATCCACAGACGTGTACTCAACATCCACAGACGTTAACTCGTTTACTCACCATCCACAGACATGTACTCACCATCTATAGACGTTAACTGACCACCTATAGACGTGTTCTCAACATCCACAGACATGTACTCAACATCCACAGAAGTTTACTCACCATCCACAGACGCGTTCTATTTTACTCACCATCCACAGACGTTTACTCTCCATCCACAAAGGTTTATTAACCATCCACAGACGTTTACTCACCATCCACAGACGTGTACTCACCATCCACAGACGTGTACTCACCATCCACAGACGTGTACTCACCATCCATAGACGTGTACTGACCATCCACAGACGTGTACTGATCATCCACAGACGTGTACTCACCATCCACAGACGTGTACTCACCATCCACAGACGTGTACTCGTTTACTCACCATCCACAGACGTGTACTGACCATCCACAGACGTGTACCGACCATCCACAGACGTGATCTGACCATCCACAGACGTGCACTAACTACTGACCATCCACACATTCACGTACTGACCATCCACAGACGTGCTGTCCGTTGACCTCTGCATCGACGTGTACTCACACATGGCCATACGTGTATGACCAAGCGACGTGTGAAAACGTGATACATCCAAAAACTTGCACATTAAGATCCGCACTGAAAACTCAAATATGTGAAAAAGATGGAACTCATATATGTGAGATGGCGTCGTGGTAACAAGGCATCGCTTGTAAAGTCCCATCAGTCGGCTATATAGGAATATATTCAAGGTAGTGATATACACGTGTTGAGCCATAAACATAATATATGAACTTTATCCCTGGAATCACTTACGGTAGCATTTCCCTGTTAATATTTATGTACCGAGAAATATATACCGGGTGTGATAAATACAGGGGAAATTTCATCGGACGGATCACGTGCTATGTGATATCTGATGGTCGTATTCTCTATTTCATTAGACGGATCACGTGTTATGTGATATTTGGTGGTCCTATTCTCTGTTTCTGACTTGGGTGATGCTGTTTACTGTGTGTTGAATTTGACGCCTACGCTAAGTATAGCTTAGATCTAACAGCAACGGAGCCTGCTTCGCTAATGGCTGGAGTAGAAGCAGAGGAATTGATCTTTCCACAAACGACTGGAAGGTTAAGCAATATATGTGAATTCCTCAAGGCGCGGAGAGCTACAATGCACAGTATTTCTGTCTGGTACCACACACCATGTACATTAAATATTTGTGTAAAATGAAAAGCGGCTGGATTCATGTTAATCCCGTTTTTGGACATCAAATTCAGATCGATATCTGTGACCGTATTAACGCTGTTCTGTCACAGATGAAGGGAGACATCCAGTTGTTTTTTCGCCACGTGTGTGCAATGGTTTGAAAAGTACGATACACAAATTCTTCCACTGCTCTTCTATAAGTCGTCAGGAACATTGGTTGTCGTCTGAAGCGTTATAGCGCTTAAAACCGACCCCGAGTAGCGCTTCACAGCTGTATCAAAGCATAATGTAAACCAATTTCGACGATTCTTACCGATAATTCTTCACTTAGGTTCGTATTTTTGAGTCTTAAAACTCCCATCTGTCATTATACTCCAATCGCAACAGTGATAACCTACAAGTTATTGTAGGTGTTGTGTGCTGCATTTCCCGTCCCAGTCGCCATCAGCACAATCAGACCTTTATTAACAACGGCTGCTGGACCATCATTACCAGCGTAATAACAAGGGTTATTAACGAAGTTAACCTGAACTCTAATGGTCAATTATAGGGTTCCGTCACATGCCAAGCCAATGTGGCTGCTCTAATGTGGCTAATAACAGTTTTGCGTGTTGCTATTATCTAACAAGAGTCGTAATCTTGTAGCAATTATACACGAGGTTATCGAAGGACACATTGGGAATGGTTAATTGGAATTATGGAACCTTCGCGAGGAAGAACACGTTTGTATCAGTAATGGCCTATTAATGGCAAACTTCTCATTTGTCACTGAAAAGTTGACAGGAAGGCAGAGGAAGTATGGTGTGTCAACCTTCTGGTGAGGAACTATCAAAGATGGTTTACACACTGATTAAGTTATGGGCCATTTATCCTGATGTCTGAAGTATCATCTTGCTGCTTATTTCGTAAGTTTTAGAGAACAATGGACAATAAAATTGTTATCTATGAGCCGCTGCTATATCATGGACCACGAGGAGAGATTGCTTATCTCTGTTTACAAATACCCTTTAACGTCGTATCACATTGCTGATCACTATAACAACAATGGCCAGTAATCCATAAGCTTGCATTTGAAAAAAACTAATACCTTCACTAAAATAACAATAAATTTCACTTAGATGAAGTACCGCTGTTTGTATGGTGCTTTGCTTCATCATACTGGATACTGCATACAGTTTAAATCTCCATCCTTTTGTGTCGACTTAAATGTAAATTATCCTAGCTTCAACGTTAGCAACTCGAGACAAAAAATTATGAGATATAATATTTCTTGCTTAATGCGTGCTATAAACTCAATATATCAGCTTGAGTTGCTATTCAGTATGAGATATCCCTCATAACATCAATGTCGTATCATTCGTATACCGAATAACATGTCATTTAGCGGCTTATTTCAGTGAGCTACGCACCTATTCGATCTAGCAATGCATAATAACTTATGGCAGAGCAGAGCTATCCTGATCAATTATCATCACTGTTAGGAAATATGTTGAGACATAGAAACCTGAATAGAACCGGGCACACACTTTTATATAAATCAGGTGTTTTTACATTCGGATTAAACAAAATTCACTGCAGAAATCCAGAAAAAAATTCTTTTGGTCGTCGACGATGCAAACTAAGTATGTATTTATATCAAACCTATGGTAGTAACATAATTTGCACATTGAAGGAGTCACTATTTTTGTTAATGGATTTTTCTGTAAAGCTGTTAAATCTTCTAGGATTCTCAGGAGACAGATGACCTTTAGTCGAAAAAGGATTCAATCCATATCGTTAATTATTCATGTAAATTGGCTGGATTTACTACAGGGGGAGATACACATCTTTGAAAGCCATGATAAAAATGTCAATTTTACAATTGCACTTTCCATCATGAATTAAGCAAGTCGCAGCATGAACGTCCATATCAAAGAGCGGATATCTAATAACAGTATAGTGCCGAGGGATGTCACAGGTGAATGTGAACAAACACAAATATAATGGTTAGTCTAATCAGATCTTACATGAAACCTGTTAATGCACGATTGACGATTGTTAGTTATCAGGGCTCAAATAGCTCACCATCGTTAAACACGTTCTAAACGCGGCGGTATGTCAAACAACAACGTTTACCATCAAGCAACACGCTGTTTAAGACTGACTACTCAGACGTTACGCTTTCAGTGTGTCTTACGCGAAGCCTAGAGCTTTAAAGTAAACAGGTGGGTCTCTCAGAGTCAGCCGGCGAAAAAACAAAACAAATGTAGATTATCGTTAAACACAACCCCTCTCATAAGTGACTTTGTACGGCTATCTTTGCTCTCGAGTAGTGGGAATTCTTCAACGTCTTTAGCCTGAAGACATTCCTCGTGTATATGGCTTCGCTCAACTCAGACACTCCGGTCACTCCATCCAAGATTTGCCTAGAGCATGGCGCAGTGATTCTCCTCCTTTTTGGCCCCGCAGAAGTTACGTTTTCAGCGAATTGTTCCAGCCCCTTGGGTTTGAAAACAATTTATAAACCTCTGTCTGATAACAATGGTAATGGTGGAAACAAATGACTAAGAGCAGCATGTGAGTAAAGAGTTTATAGTTACGCTAAGAGGGTCCACTCATGGCTCTTACCAAGAAAATATGTGAACACGCCACCCGTGAGCCACGTGCTGGTCTATTATAGCCACGTGGAATTATCTGATTCATTCGGAGGCGTGGTCGCCTCGACCAATCAGATGACTCCATATCTTTAACAGACGCCGAGCACCTGGAAGATGAATCAACAGTCCCATGTGGTTTTGTTGATTTCATGGTATCATCGCCTGATGACGGGCGCCCTTTTCATAATCGCCACACAGCTAACCTGAGTGATCCCTCATAGTATAGATATATACTTTTGATGTGAGTCATTGAGTGGTCTCCAAACATTATGATCGGCATGATCATAATGCGAATGAGCAAAAATCATAACGTCAAACATTACCAGTTGCAAATGGTCATTTTTGGCGCTAAGTGCTGACTGTTTCGGATGTCGAACACAACATGCGATAACACATATGTTAGACACGCTATATGTTTTATATATAGTTTACGGATGAGGATGATATAAATATGATACGATTTAAAGTAGAAATAAAAAAAAATCTGCTTTTCTCTAGGTGATCATGTTATCCGAATTCTTATTATATCTACAAATAGGATGATCTTTTCAAAAAGCGACCACACTGCAATGGAGCTATCGATTTCCTATATACTTCGTAAAGTTCACGCGCTATTCTCAGCTATCCGAACAAATATGTGCATGCGACTGTTCACGAAAAATACATGCAGTTTGACCGGATATCCGTCCAATGACATCGGTTGCCCTTTTGTAGCAGTTAAACAAACACGTTGGTTTTCTCAGCAGTGAACGTCTCGTGTTAACATTTCTCATGTCGACATTTTATTGACCGCAACGCATCCTTTATTTCAACGAGAGCGTGTGCTCGCCTAATAACCTTTTGACCTCTTGATATATCAACCACCATAATGTGGCCAGAAACATGATGACGATGAGCCGGCATCACTAGCTACGGATCAGGACCTCTCTGTGAGATCAGAGACCACAGTGGACAAGCGGGGATGTAGCTCTGTAACCAGGCCCTCGAATCCCGATATCCGCTTACCAGCAAGCTAGATATCCATATTTTCACAGGCGCTCGGAAGCCTGACATAGAGATCCGAGCGCATGTGGTCGCCTGCGGAGGCTAGACCCAAAATTGGCGGTCCCCTTTTTTATCGTGTGCTTTATTCCCAAAATGCTAGGTATTTAAATATACTACACTCCCCCACTCCTCCTGAACTAACCTCTTCGTAGACGTCGACATGAACTTACTTCCCACGGATGAGCGACAATAGAGCGACAACCAGTCCCGCGTGCCAATAATTGCCAAGCCCCAGTTAAAGACTGAATCTGTGTTTATATCCCGCGTCTGTGTAACCAGCGCTGTCAACATGTCCAGACAGCGGAGTCGGGGTGATGGCAGAAATGTAGGTCATGTGATAGGATATTATTAACTTGGTTTGGTGGAGAACAGTTTACTGTCAGACGATCAATTTAAGAACAGATAACAAACAGCATGTTGTCCAGTCAATCCGCAGACCGGCATTGCTTCATGACATAGGCTCGCACGTAGCCCGGTTAACAGACCTAACTACTGCAGACATAGAGGCCTACTGTAGGTCTAGCTCGCACGCTGCGATGCGGTAAGTATTCCCTTTTTATCAGTTTATTCCCCACTCCGCAATGATTACTTCATGATTGCTATTTATGACCGTATTATGCCTTGCATGTGTGTTCCCTGAGCTTGGCATATTTAACATCGATGGACTATGGACGATGTTTTCCAGAAATGTCACTTGTTAGCAACAGGGTGTAAAACTGGCGAGGAGTGCAAGTGGCAGGAGGCTATGACGTCATACACAACTATAACGCAATGAACAACCAAGCGTGTTTCAATTTGCTGCCCTTGTTGTAACGACAAAACTCGTAGCATTCAACTCGCAACGCCTACTGATTCCAACACAGTCTCGATGTGAGGACTGTAAATAGTGCCCAGAAGTTAACATATGACAGGAGAGGCGCACTTAGTTTTTATCACCCCCCCCCCCCCCCCCCCACCCCCCGCTCCCCCAACTGGCCTCGCTAAATATAGCCATCGGGCGTTAAACTCCGTCTCTCATAGAATAATTGAGAATTTGATGGTTCTGGTAAATATGGTTCCTATAGTTCCCGGAGTCCAAATATTAGGATCACCCTCATGAGTCGTTAGAATATGTTCATTGATATGTTCAGTGACGTTTAATCGCTGTCTCCTGGAATGCGGTGACTGGCGTATCGTACCATTGCCTTGTCATATTCATTATCACAATTCATTAATTCATCCATTTGTTGCCGTTAACAATTTAGTTGTTGGCAACGGGTTTTCGCCCAATGGGCAAGGATTTAGGATCGCCATCATCCTCATCCATCACCGCCGCTGTTGAAATCGACGAAAATTCCATTGTTTTGCGTCATTTCGTTTCATTTCTTGCCGTCTTGAAATCAGCTCAAATATCCTAATTATAATATAGTCAGTGATTATCCTATTTATATTGTCCATTTCCAATGCAACGCTCGCGCTGCCACGTGTGATCTCATTACGTCAACCATGCGCTAACGAGTTATTGACTGCGCTGCTGTTCAAGTGATCTTGGTTCATCCCTTCATGAACTTGCGTACCAAACTCCGCCTTCACGAGACCTTTAATATGTGAAGCTTCCTTCAAGCCAAACGTATTATTTCATGCATCGAAAATGGATCTCTAAAAACCTAAACAATCGAGTCGCCCGTGAGAGGAGGTAGTGAATTCACTTTGTACTTAAATGTCATGGCGAATGTATCCAGTGTTGGAGGCAGCCCAATACGGATGTCATGGGTACGACAACCACCCAACCCCCTTCAACCCACAAGCCATGTCACGTCGTTTGCACCAAACAAGTGGATATTACGGATGTTGTTGTCATGTACAACTGCATCAACAATAACGCAAACAAAAATTTATCCGAAGGGTGTTAACAGCTCGAGTGGTGTTCAGTCAATAGTGGAGAACAACAACAAGAAAGCTACGAGTGTGCATGCGCATCTAGCTCGTTCGGGTCACTAAGTTTGACCTTTCTGTGCGTGTACATATCGAATAACAACAGTACAGTTACGACACAAACCCTTGGAGGGAGATATAGAACACGACTCAAGCGATGGTGTGTGATTGACGAGCGTGCACGCTGAGCTAACGCGAATATTGATATAAACCTAATGTCAACGAATGCACACCCGTTTATATTTACGTCTTTATAAACAGACCGTGCGTTCCTTTGACCCAAATAACAGCGCGCCACCTGGTGTCGTCGACGCGAATAAGTCAAGAGAGCTCTGCGTAAATGATACCCGGAATACGAGTTTTTGATTGAGCGTACGAGTGTCTATATGCTCCGTCGGCATTTCGTCCAACCTTTGCGCTGATGTATCTCGTGGAACGATTACTTGTTCTTTGATACGGCTAATATACGCGGTGTGCACCTTGAGGGCTGTACACTACAGACCCAACGTTATCAGTGCGCCAAGTGTGAACTTGTGTGGGAATCTCCTGTTATAAATTAGCTAAATGTAATCATTACTCCGAGAACTTGCCACACCCAGCAGGTGAGTCTATGACGGGAATATTTCTGGCATTAACACAACCATAATGTTGATACATTGCATGTGTGGTCAACTCCATTGATGTAAATTGTCAAATATCAGTGATTACATTCGTCTGATACGCCATCACAGTGTTGGCAGCCAGTCGACTTTTCGCGCGGTCAACAGCATCTAGTCCTATTGTGGTTTTCATTGGAAACTAATCATCATTTTGTGTTATCTCGAAGTCATCTTTTTTGTTTTATTTCTGGGATTTATGCTGTAGACGCGTGTCACGTGTCGGACTTAGGATCGACACAGTGTAATCTATGTGAGTTTGTTTGGCAGATATGTTTCACGATGGAGAGTTGATCCATTCCCGACACCATGTCTTTACTCCTTCCAGCCAGTGACATCATCGTCGTCAGCGATATGGAGTCCGATTCAGATGATGAAGTCTTCAACATCGACCAAATCACAGACCGCACGGGACTGCTGACACACCCCCAACCAATGCCTCTTCGTCCTAACCCCGCCCCCAAGAAGAAATCAGGTTGCCATGGAGGCAGATCTGGGGGTGGGGCTGGCAGTGGATCGGCGCCAACACGACACACCTGGCATGGAAGTCTAAGCAGTGATTCCGCCTTCTTGTTACCGGCTGATATGGAACAAACTGAAACTTTAAAACGTAACAAGAAGCAAACCCTTATGAGGTTAATTGCCGTGTGTTTCATCGGGATGTTATTTGCCATTGCGCTCCCCTGCAGACACCAGAGATCTTGATCATTTCGGCAGGATCCCCGGACCGTGGGTACACCCTGATCACTTTAGGGTGTCTCTTCGGAAGCGTAATTTTGTCATCGGCCTTGACCCCTCTCCTAATTGGTAAGGTGACTGTGCGATGGTGCGTCGTCGCTGGATGTGCAGGTGTGACAGTGTTTATTGTTACTAAATGTACACACCTGTGGCCTTTAATTATCACAGGTGCGCTGGTGTGCGGAATAACCTCCGCACCAGCGATCGTAGCATTGCTCACCCACACAGCTGAACTTGCGCAGGAATTTGTTGAGTTTGGTGGCGGGAACATCGCTGTCATAACGCCAGTATTTCTGGGGCTTTATCACAACCTTACTTTGGCAGGTCCTTTATTTAGCTCTCTCTTGGTGATGGCGATGTCACTGACAATGGATTCGACGTCATCATCGCCTGCATCACCCACACCGTCAATGATGTCTCATTCGTCGTCGTTGTCTCCATCGACATCGTTGCCCACCTTGGCTGCCCTCAATGAGAGCTTGGATAAAAGTGCTAGAATGCGCCCACGTGACTTACCCCTCAACTTCCCTACGGGTTCAAGCTCCGACTCAATATTGCCCTCGCCGCACATCTCGCAAAAATCCACCGTTCTCAACAAACAATGCGGAAGCAATTATTGCTCGTCCTACCTACTATTCGACGATGGACTTCAGTCACGGCACCAATCCGACGAAGGTATTCATGAGTCCTACTGGCTACAGGCTTTACTGGGATGCTTCATCGTTTTCAGCCTGGCAGGCTTGCTTCTTGCTGTAATCAGCATAAAAAAGACAATTACACGTTATGATGCCGGTTGTAATAACCTTGAAGTGAATAAGGATCATAATGGCTTATTGAGTGGCGTTGAGCTATTCGGACAAAGCAACATTCTGATGGTCATCCCTATGTTTGCGTTTATAGGCGTGCAACAAATTGTTGGATATGTCATATTCACACAGGTAGGGGTTGTGACGAGACATCTAAATATATTTTCTCACGGTACATATTATGAGAACGATCGCCATGTGCGACCAGAGCATGCATTAGTCGTTCTATACCTTAACGTGCTCTAAGGAACCATCTTTCACTTTCACTCGAGATTTAAAACGGTACTACAACGTTAACATATAAAGACTTAACTTAGAAATGACATTTTATGTGGACAATTCAAGGGCTTTCTGAGGTGCTGTGATATGGTTGAATATTAAGCTTTACGCATTTGGGCGCTGTTAACGCACCGAAGCTAAAGACACAGCTTTGAAGTGACATCTAACCTAAAATTCGGATTTTGTTTTAGGCATTTGCGTCGTGCAGTCTGGGTCTCGAACACGCCACCTACATGGTTCTTTGTTTATCCGGGACTTGCCTGGTGCTGTCTGCGCTAGCGGGGCTCCTCTGCGCAGTCGTAGGCAGACTTGGTACGGTACTATTCGCCGTGGTGCTTCAGACAGCGTTACTTATCGTCTTGATGACAGAACGTGACCCTTCCTGGCCCACCTGGCTGTATTACCTGCTGGCCACCTTCTGGTCTGCTTGTGACACTATTCAACAGGTGGCCGTCACAGGTGGGTTGTGATGTCACCTTATGCATTCATAACTGTATAAGTCAAGGTATATACTGTATAATTCAAAACACACAAAAAGACATACGCCAATGCCCAAGTTTCACTTGTTGATGACAACTTTATTTATGATAAACCATTCACATTTGCATTTTAAATGTGGAAAGATGCATACAGTCATAAAAGCTTACATATAAACAACTACACCCACATATATGTATATATATATATATATATATATATATATATATATATATATATATATATATATATATATAAACATATATATATATGTATATATTTATAATATGTATGTATATATATATATGTATGTATGTATATATATATATGTATGTATATATATATATATATGAATGTATATATGTATGTATATATATATATATATATGTATATATGTATATATATATATATATATCCTATGTATATATATATGTATATATATATATAGTATATATATGTATATATCTCTATGTATATATATGTATATATGTCTATATATCCTATATGTGTATATATATCTCTATATCTATATATATATATCTCTCTCTATATATATATATCTCTCTCTCTATATCTCTCTCTCTATCTCTATATCTATCTCTATATCTATATCTATATATCTGTCTCTGATATCTCTCTATATATATCTCTCTCTCTGTCTCTATATATGTGTATGTGTGGGTGTGGGTGTGGTGTGTTTGTATGTGGGTGTGTGGTTCGTTTGCTCCATCTATCTTGATTATTACCAGAGTGACCGTTTGATGCACACATACCAGTTACATTTATCAGTACATTGCGGTTCACCAAGACAAACAACCTACTCTTATTTTGTAAAATATAAACTCATTGATGTGTTTTCCGACCCCACATCTCATGCTTCCAGCTGCCGTAGCCCAGGTGTTCAGTCTGTGGCTGGTCCCAGCTCTGGGTCAGTATGTATTATGGAAGACCGTGGGTATGCTGGTGGTACTGTCCATGCAAGTACTCCACGTCTGTACTGAATACCAGCTGACGGTAGCCCTGATACTTCTCTGTATCTCTTGTTTCCTCTACACATCTTTCGAAATCAAGGTAATCAAGGTCATTCCCACGTACACCATGGTGTATATTGTTTAAAAAATTGCGATGTTTCATGTGTAGTTTCGGCTGTACGGTACAATACATCATTACATCTTGCAATTAATTCAGTTTGAGGGTAAATTGTGTTCTGTTGGAACATTATATTCTCCTTTTTCACCTGCGCGGCCAATATCGCTGGCTTTCTGCTCAAACAATGCGGTCACCTCTGTACCAACAAACACTGACCACCCTAACTCATCTCCCTTGTTATTACATATGGGGATATTTCAGGAATAATAAACCCTTCTCATTTCCTTCATATTCCGTCCACAGATGCGCTTGGAACACGAAGAAAACCGACACAAACAAGTGACAAGAGGTACGGTTTGTTTGGGTGAGGAGGATGCTTCCTGGATCCCTAACATCAATCCTCTCCACATCCACAAGGAGCGCACCCAATCCCTCATCGTCAGTCGCGAGATCTCGGTTGTTGACGAGGATTTAGTCAGCATGTGATGAATGCTTGACGCAACAATGCAATTATTATATGTCGGACCTTATGTGACGCAATGTCATGGTACAATACAACACAACGTATGTGCATTGTACCGATACCGAGGCGTTATTATGCAACTGTGCTATATACTGCTAACTCAAAATGCATCGTGCTGGATCTATTAATCGTATTATTTGGTTGAAATAAATACACATCTCAAGAAGGCGTGAATAAATTATGGCGACTTTTCAGGCTTTTTTTATGTTAAAAATATGATTTGAGATTAGGTTGACAACACGTGATTAGAACATTTAGTTATTAGGGTACGAAGTACTTGTTTATTCTAAAGATTCAGAGGCATTGAATTTAGCAGACATTCTTTTACGTATTACTGCGCGAAGATGGATAGGAACTAGATTTGAATATGTGGGGAACGATTCGATGCCTCGTGGGCGATGACACCTTTGCGGTTGCTATCCAAGCGTCGCAATCCTCGTCGTCAATCCCCGTCGCGATATCAACCCAACGACATAAGACCCTCAAGCAAAATGTTTGTGGCTTCTCTTGAAAAATATGGTTGACCTCTCCACGTTGATTCGATCAACATTCTGATTTCTTAGAGGTGAGTGGTTGACTTTGTTTACACTGTTAGAATGAGCATAATCAAAATATCCAATTCACCTGAGTAGCATAATATATATAGCTTCGGTGTTGGTGTTTTTAAGCAATAGCTACGGATGTTGGGAATGGGATACCAGGATTCCGATCCACGCCGGCCAGGCTGCGCAGTAACATACCCCCCTGGTCGCAGCTCTACTTAGCTTTCCAAACATCTGTAGTTACATAATACCTTTAACATTTGTCCGAATGATCGCACGTCCAAATAGCGAGCTTTCTGAACCACATAGATCTTGATCTACACGAAAGGATTATTGTCCTAAGTAGCACGCAGCGACTATTTTTGACTTCAACCTGATGTGATATATAGCTCACTGCTTCTGAAGGAGTTGTTGACAACCCATGATCCACAAACGCAGTATCATTCAATATGAACTGCCCAGAGAGACAAATAAAATACGTTGACCTTAAACACTACCGCGTACTTCATTCGAAAGAAGTTTGCTTTCTGGACCGAATAATATCCTTCCATAATATGATATCTCTGGTCCATATTTCCGGTTTTATCATTCTTTCCAGAATATACCAACTAGTCTAAAGTCAAGCTAATCGGTGTCATTTTCAAGGCATTCTACGAAAACATTAAATAATAATATAATTTATTTCATAACAAGCCTACAATATATATTGATTATATCATTTCAAATTTCTATACATGCGGCATTAGGATAAATCTGTTAACAACAAAATCTTACCCTATATTACTTATAAACACAAATATACATTGAGCCTAACTGCCTTCGTCGGCTATGATATTAACAGAAACGGGCAGTTCAACCAGACTTTTGAAATAATACTTGTAATGCTATCTCTGTAAAGCTATGCAGAAAGAAATTCCCGGGCACAGCGCGCTGTGTCCAGTCACGCGAACGAGATTTCAAGCACTTTGCGTATGCACATTTATGGCACCAGTCGGCTTGAATTGCTATCATAGATGGACCGGCTATCCCATGATCCCTCTTAAAGATGGCGTCAACCGATCAGGAAGCTGCGTCTCAAGCGAAATGAGACGCTTGTGTGTGTCAATTGCTAAAAAAAAAAAGTCTTCTTATATTTCACAGTTGCATTAATCCTGCTGACTATGGTAATCTCAACCAGACATAAATGCGAATCGACATCGGATTAAGAGGATTCGCAGTTTACTTTTGCCACATTTTGTTGTCCGGCGTTTGCATGGACATGATGGTATTGGCCATCTGTTGTTCCTTCTCGGTGAATTCTTGGTGTCCAATAACCAACTCGCTTGAAAGCACAAAACACAAATTCGTTCAACTTCAAGTTAATTAATAAAAGCATATTCAGTACTGAAATTTTAATACAACGACAGTGGATAACCTGAAATAAGGCCAATAGAAATGAAATTTCCGGTTAAAATTGACCATTTCTCGTGGATGGGAACAACAACCATAATGAAAATAACAACGATGATAATTGAATTATACCACAAATTCAACAAAAACGACATAGTTGACTCACCTGTAATTAATCTCACCATCGCCATCTCTGTCAAGCTCATTGAGGAGTTCCGATATTTCTTCCTCGTTGAGTCTTATGCCAGACTCCTGTAGCCCAAGTAGTTTATGCATAAGTAATTGATAATTATTATAAATATAAATTTCAAAGATGAACAACTATTGAAATCTAAGTTGCAATAAATTTATAGACTTATTTTATAATATTCCTTATGATGCGGACTGTTTTTATATATAGAATATAGAATATAGATAGGGCAGGATGATCGCCATGACATGGAGATGCAGGGGATTGTGATATTGTACATCTACTCGCTTAACATCTAAAGCATTGTGATAACGTATTTACAGATGTATGTATCATTAAAATCGGTGATTTCCAACCTGTCAGGTAGCTTGTAGTGATTTGTGTGTGTAGTAAACCAATGATGAACAACACTCGGTAATTAACTAAGCATATCTGTTTGTAAAACGTCCTTTGAACACGCATTGTAAAAAGCAAATGAATCGCCAAACTAGCTATATGTCTATCACCCTTCATCATATTTTCCAAAACATACAATCACCGAATGTATTCATAATCATAGCAGTCTGCTAATTGACACGATGTTAGCGTTGTTTCATTATATATTTTCAATTTGAAAGGCACTGTATTGACAGCTTGTTTGTGACGTATACGTTACCTTGACGACACGCTGGTGGCAATGTAAAAACAAGACATGTTAACCTAACACAATAACGAACACCATATATATCATAAATGAACAAATTTACAGGATAGATCAAATGAAGTAAATAAAGGAAAATTAAGATTGTCTGGTCTTAGTTATGCAGTATTAACATTTGTATATTGCTTCCACATCGGTTGCAAATAAATAAAACCTAACAACACATGATATGTTATGGGAACATAGATACTAATGGTAAACATCAAAAGGAAAATGTTAATGCTGATGATACAGACTGGTACACAATCAAATACTTACGCTATGAAGTCAATGTACCTACCTTTTAGATTAATGTTAATTTCACATTTTTGTAAAGGATCACGTATTTGCACTCTTTAACAAGGTAATTATTCACAGAACAAGGGCTTATATAAACAAAAAATAACTAGCGTCACTCTTCACACGCAGGGTTCGAACCGCCGCTATGATGCGGACAAGCGGGAGTTGCTTACGTCGGGCTTGGGGTAAAGGGTAGGGTTTTTTTTAAATGGCTACCGTGCAAACAAATTATCCATAAAAAGGTTCGGCGAATCTATAAGGCATCGACTTGTGAACGATAAATACCAATAATGGTCATGTAATAAGTCGACATGGCGTACATCAATCACGCAATACAAATCACTTATTGGTTCAGCAGCGTATATTGAACAACCTACAGTGCTGCCTTTCTCGTTTGACTTTCGTAAATGGCGGCCGTGAAAAATATTGTTGCCTACGTATTATGCCTCCAAATTTATATAGCACCTTATACAATGTTAACTCACAAAATGGTGTAAATCAAAGGAATCACTGTAGGTGCACATGCGCAGAAGTAAGACACGCATACCAGTGCAAAAAAAGCAACGGACATGCAATCTCCACTTGTTTCACAGAGTGGATATGCAACACAGCGATGTTAGTGACTATGTGCGTTTTCCTGCGTTCATGCATTAAAGTGTGTTTAAATGTGTCCATGCAACTGAATGTGTGTACTGTACATAAACAAATTATGCTCAAGTTATTCAACTATATTAACTTATAAACTATCTGTCATGCTCGGGCGAGTATTGCATCCCACGCAAAGAAGATAGAAAGTAGTTGCATAAAGTAAAAACTTGAATTGTGCATTTGGATAAATTTTATCCATATCGAGACAGACGTTTATACGCCATGTCGCTTTCCGCTTCAACGAATCTCGCCCAAAAAAACATCAACAAGAAATGTCAACGATAAATAAAAACGCAGACAGAAGCATATTAAAATCATGGCAAATAATCTCGCGAGATTATATAAATCCAAACCGGAAAAAGAATTGCATTGGAATCGGAAATTTGTGATTGGTATTTCGCTAGCATGCAAAGAGGATGTACTCGCTACATTTGGGGACACGCACCTCGATGCCCTGAGCAAACTCCTCGCGTGTCAATAGCTACGGATGTTGGGAATGGGATACCAGGATTCCGATCCACGCCGGCCAGGCTGCGCAGTAACATACCCCCCTGGTCGCAGCTCTACTTAGCTTTCCAAACATCTGTAGTTACATAATACCTTTAACATTTGTCCGAATGATCGCACGTCCAAATAGCGAGCTTTCTGAACCGCATATATCTTGATCTACACGAAAGGATTATTGTCCTAAGTAGCACGCAGCGACTATTTTTGACTTCAACCAGATGTGATATATAGCTCACTGCTTCTGAAGGAGTTGTTGACAACCCATGATCCACAAACGCAGTATCATTCAATATGAACTGCCCAGAGAGACAAATAAAATACGTTGACCTTAAACACTACCGCGTACTTCATTCGAAAGAAGTTTGCTTTCTGGACCGAATAATATCCTTCCATAATATGATATCTCTGGTCCATATTTCCGGTTTTATCATTCTTTCCAGAATATACCAACTAGTCTAAAGTCAAGCTAATCGGTGTCATTTTCAAGGCATTCTACGAAAACATTAAATAATAATATAATTTATTTCATAACAAGCCTACAATATATATTGATTATATCATTTCAAATTTCTATACATGCGGCATTAGGATAAATCTGTTAACAACAAAATCTTACCATATATTACTTATAAACACAAATATACATTGAGCCTAACTGCCTTCGTCGGCTATGATATTAACAGAAACGGGCAGTTCAAACAGACTTTTGAAATAATGCTTGTAATGCTATCTCTGTAAAGCTATGCAGAAAGAAATTCCCGGGCACAGCGCGCTGTGTCCAGTCACGCGAACGAGATTTCAAGCACTTTGCGTATGCACATTTATGGCACCAGTCGGCTTGAATTGCTATCATAGATGGACCGGCTATCCCATGATCCCTCTTAAAGATGGCGTCAACCGATCAGGAAGCTGCGTCTCAAGCGAAATGAGACGCTTGTGTGTGTCAATTGCTAAAAAAAAAAGTCTTCTTATATTTCACAGTTGCATTAATCCTGCTGACTATGGTAATCTCAACCAGACATAAATGCGAATCGACATCGGATTAAGAGGATTCGCAGTTTACTTTTGCCACATTTTGTTGTCCGGCGTTTGCATGGACATGATGGTATTGGCCATCTGTTGTTCCTTCTCGGTGAATTCTTGGTGTCCAATAACCAACTCGCTTGAAAGCACAAAACACAAATTCGTTCAACTTCAAGTTAATTAATAAAAGCATATTCAGTACTGAAATTTTAATACAACGACAGTGGATAACCTGAAATAAGGCCAATAGAAATGAAATTTCCAGTTAAAATTGACCATTTCTCGTGGATGGGAACAACAACCAGAATGAAAATAACAACGATGATAATTGAATTATACCACAAATTCAACAAAAACGACATAGTTGACTCACCTGTAATTAATCTCACCATCGCCATCTCTGTCAAGCTCATTGAGGAGTTCCGATATTTCTTCCTCGTTGAGTCTTATGCCAGACTCCTGTAGCCCAAGTAGTTTATGCATAAGTAATTGATAATTATTATAAATATAAATTTCAAAGATGAACAAATATTGAAATCTAAGTTGCAATAAATTTATAGACTTATTTTATAATATTCCTTATGATGCGGACTGTTTTTATATATAGAATATAGAATATAGATAGGGCAGGATGATCGCCATGACATGGAGATGCAGGGGATTGTGATATTGTACATCTACTCGCTTAACATCTAAAGCATTGTGATAACGTATTTACAGATGTATGTATCATTAAAATCGGTGATTTCCAACCTGTCAGGTAGCTTGTAGTGATTTGTGTGTGTATAGTAAACCAATGATGAACAACACTAGGTAATTAACTAAGCATATCTGTTTGTAAAACGTCCTTTGAACACGCATTGTAAAAAGCAAATGAATCGCCAAACTAGTTATATGTCTATCACCTTTCATCATATTTTCCAAAACATACAATCACCGAATGTATTCATAATCATAGCAGTCTGCTAATTGACACAATGTTAGCGTTGTTTCATTATATATTTTCAATTTGAAAGGCACTGTATTGACAGCTTGTTTGTGACGTATACGTTACCTTGACGACACGCTGGTGGCAATGTAAAAACAAGACATGTTAACCTAACACAATAACGAACACCATATATATCATAAATGAACAGATTTACAGGATAGATCAAATGAAGTAAATAAAGGAAAATTAAGATTGTCTGGTCTTAGTTATGCAGTATTAACATTTGTACATTGCTTCCACATCGGTTGCAAATAAATAAAACCTAACAACATATGATATGTTATGGGTACATAGATACTACTGGTAAATATCAAAAGGAAAATGTTAATGCTGATGATACAGACTGGTACACAATCAAATAGTTACGCTATGAAGTCAATGTACCTACCTTTTAGATTAATATTAATTTCACATTTTTGTAAAGGATCGAAGTTGATCACGTATTTGCACTCTTTAACAAGGTAATTATTCACAGAACAAGCGCTTATATAAACAAAAAATAACTAGCGTCACTCTTCACACGCAGGGTTCGAACCGCCGCTATGATGCGGACAAGCGGGAGTTGCTTACGTCGGGCTTGGGGTAAAGGGTAGGGTTTTTTTTAAATGGCTACCGTGCAAACAAATTATCCATAAAAAGGTTCGGCGAATCTATAAGGCATTGACTTGTGAACGATAAATACCAATAATGACCATGCAATAAGTCGACACGGCGTACATCAATCACGCAATACAAATCACTTATTGGTTCAGCAGCGTATATTGAACAACCTACAGTGCTGCCTTTCTCGTTTGACTTTCGTAAATGGCGGCCGTGAAAAATATTGTTGCCTACGTATTATGCCTCCAAATTTATATAGCACCTTATACAATATTAACTCACAAAATGGTGTAAAACAAAGGAATCACTGTAGGTGCACATGCGCAGAAGTAAGACACGCATACCAGTGCAAAAAAAGCAACGGACATGCAATCCACTTGTTTCACAGAGTGGATATGCAACACAGCGATGTTAGTGACAATGTGCGTTTTCCTGCGTTCATGCATTAAAGTGTGTTTAAATGTGTCCATGCAACTGAATGTGTGTACTGTACATAAACAAATTATCCTCAAGTTATTCAACTATATTAACTTATAAACTATCTGTCATGCTCGGGCGAGTATTGCATCCCACGCAAAGAAGATAGAAAGTAGTTGCATAAAGTAAAAACTTGAATTGTGCATTTGGATAAATTTTATCCATATCGAGACAGACGTTTAAACGCCATGTCGCTTTCCGCTTCAACGAATCTCGCCCAAAAAAACATCAACAAGAAATGTCAACGATAAATAAAAACGCGGACAGAAGCATATTAAAATCATGGCAAATAATCTCGCGAGATTATATAAATCCAAACCGGAAAAAGAATTGCATTGGAATCGGAAATTTGTGATTGGTATTTCGCTAGCATGCAAAGAGGATGTACTCGCTACATTTTGGGACACGCACCTCGATGCCCTGAGCAAACTCCTCGCGTGTCACACTCATACTGCGATCTTCATCCAACTTGTTGAAGAAATCAACAAGTCGTAGATTGTTCTTATCAATATAATTCTTGAGTTTTACCATCGGATGAACGCGGGCTTTTGGACGCTTGGGGAAGCCGTCATTTCCGGTGTGCAGTTTGATATCCGGCAAGACTTCCCGGACTTTTTGAGTTAATTCCAAATAGTCATTGTTGACTAGGATGTCCTGTTTAAAAATTAATCAGTAATTGAATAAATTAATTAATTAATGAATAGCAGAACATCTTTTAACCAAAAGGTAAAGCATTTACTTTCAAAGTATCAGTCCCTTTTTGTAACAGGTTTGATAACTGTCGCATTTTGCATGGCGAACCAAATCGAGCAAACTTGCTTACAGTGAAGTCAATGTTTTCCATGACAGGGCCAGGGTTTTTCAGCAGCGCTGCACAAACCGCGTAACAGCCTGCACTCTGCATGGGGTTCTTACCCATCTGAAGACAATTAACCATGTTACGTGCGTTCCGGGCAAGATAAGTCAGACCACACGAATTCACATATTCTTGTCGCATACATTTGTTCCTACATGTGTTATAATTCTCGGTTCTTTTCTTTACCTTTAGCACTTTGAGGGACTCGTTGACAGACAGTCCTTTTCCCAGCAAAACTGCCCCTTCAGTCGTGATGCGGTTATTTCTGCAACACAGATGGAAATGAAATCATGTCGCTGTGGTGAACTTCACGGACGAGGACGAATATTAAGTTCAAACGCAGTTTCCACTTTTCATCGTTTGATTGAGATTCCAGTTTCGGAACGATAACGGACCGAAAGTCGAAAAAGACATAAAGGAGCCATCACGTCGGACGAAATTCACACTATATGGTGTCTTTTCTGGAATCGTTGACTACTGTCTGACAAAATACTGATTTTATCCATATAGAAATAGACGCTGACTGCGCCGTGTCAATTTCGCTTTATACCTATCCCGCCAAACAAGCGACGTCAATTAGAAATGTCAACCAAAAATATAAATGCCAAGCAATCTACTCAAAACAAGCATGTTTAATCAATTAAGATAATCTCGTAAGGAGACGCCTACGTGATGTCCAGTTCTTCCAGGGCTGAGTTGACCTTGAGGGCATCAGCTAATGCTTTACATCCCTCATTGCCCATTCCATTCATAGACAGGTTCATCTTCTGCATCAACACGTTTTGCTACCACACACAAAACACATCATAACACCAGCGCTTCTTTAACTGTTGAATGGATCACCTGATGCTGAATGAAATTGTATTGGAGTGAATGTAACTAGAGGGAGAGAAAAGCGAAAAATTATCAAAAGAAGGTGACGGGTGAAACTCAGTAATGAATGATACTGGAATAGTTTAAGAAGTACTGCACTAAATAATTCACGTCACAGATACGCAAAAATGGTATCTTTTAAAGAAGCTCTGTGATTGGTTACCTTGATTCCGGCTGCTATGGCAACGGCTCCTTTCCTCCGGATAGAGTTCCATGATAGATCAAGATGCTTGATAGAACTATTCTCTGATATTGCTGGAGCCAAGATCACCCCCGCCATCTCACCCAACTTATTTTTGCTTAGATTCAAATACTCCACTTTGGTTGTGTTCTATAACAAAAGGACAAAAGGGTGATATTTTCAGTTGCGTCAAATGAGGACTGACGTTTATTCTCCAAAGCTCTCATTGATGTTATCCAAGTCTGTGCGTACACCGTACCGTAATGGCATCAGCGAGAAACACCGCAGCCGTATCATCAAACACGTTTCCTGTTAGCAGATCGAAAATTTAAAATGTCACGTGAAGTACAACAAATGATATATCCATCGATTACCTGGGAAAAACTATATTTGACCATGAAATCATGAGCTTATAATTCAGGCGATTGTCCTTGATAAAAGTCACGGCTCCGTGATATTGTTTTAGTCACGAAAAACGACATTATGATTAGATGTTTATCCAGTTAGAAATTGATAGGTGTCATAAAATATCTCAATGTCATAGGCCCCTCGCCTCAATAGCACATCCTGTGTTGCCAAGCAACAAGGGTCGTGAGGCCGGTAATGATGGTGATGTGGAAAAGCCGGTACTCACCTGACCTTAATTAACACAGGTGAGAACAGGTGTGATTAACGAGGTCCTACCTGATAATGTGACATGTGTCAGTGTGTTGTTTACTGTCAATACTTTAGTAAACTTCTCTGCGAAGACGGAGTCGAGACCATTATCAGAAAGATCCTGAAGTCCAAGAAAACAAAAGGAGATCAAACGGATGCTGCAGTTAATAATATATATATATTTCAAATCGTAACTTTCAGTAAGTGCAACCGCTTTTATCTATGTCTCGGTTTTTTTAAAGAAAGGCAGACATAAAGAGGTTTTATAAAGTACCATTCAACATAGAAGTTCATATTGTGAAAGTACAGAAGAGGTTATGATTAAAAGGAGGCAGATTTATTTTTATTTTCGCCTTAACATGACTGCTAGATTCGAAGAAGCGACCCTCCCGCTATGCGTCTGGCTGTCAAAAGGATCAATAAAGTTACCGTGCAAGCAATGGGGGAGGAAGAGTAGTCTCAAATCTACATCTGATCGTGTTCTTAGCAATGTCATGCTGTGTGGTATGGTCCTTACCAAGTCATAGATGTAGCAGTTTTCTCTGAGCATTTCACAGATATGTTTGCCTCCATCACTACCCAGCCAATTGTCAGTTAGGTTGAGTCGGAGAACGCGGGTGTTACTCTGTGACACGAGCCAAAACCATACCTGAGTTGGTGATGTATCTCAATGCAAGACCTATAACAGCTACAACAATGATTATGATGATGTTGATAATGGCAGTGATAACGACGACGATGACGATAATGATTATGATGATGATGATGATGATGATGACGAAAAAGAAGGCAATGGTTATGAAGAAGAAGAAGAAGAAGAAGAAGAAGAAGAAGAAGAAGAAGAAGAAGAAGAAGAAGAAGAAGAAGAAGAAGAAAATCAAGAAAATCAAGACGATGGTGATGATGATGATGATGATGATGATGATGATGATGATGATGATGATAATGATGATGAAGATGATGATGATGATGATGATGATGATGATGATGATGATAACGACGATGAGTGCATTCACAGTGATGACGACGATGTCAACTCCAATAATTATAACGATGCTTGTTATTAATATGGGATGAAGTGGACAGCAGTGCTACATCCTACCACCAGCGCTACGGCGATCGGCTTAGCACCCTGCGGACCTAACCCGTGATGTTTCATCTCCAATGACGTGTCCTTCATGTGCCTGAGGAAGTAAGAGGCAGGTATGACACCCTGTTCCCGACAGGACTCCAGGTAAACCGTCCTCCCGGTGACGTCAAACGCTTCCTTCTCCTCTGCACTCAACATCGACATAATCCACCATGAGATGCCAGTCAATGTTTGCATTAATCTGACTTGCAACTCTAGCCACATTATCAGCAACAGACGCTCGGATCCCGCCGTTTTATTTCCGACAATTTGGCAGAAATTGGCGGAACCTGTAATCTCTTCCTGGACTGGTTATCCTCGAAGTTGGAAACAAACGCTCATGATTTAATCGGATGAAAGCAATAGATTGCGGGTCGATTGAGGGCAATATGTTATCAGCAATATCCTTCTCCGATTCAATTTAGATAAGGATATTTGGGGTTGATAATACGGTAGTAAACACATACCGCGGGGTACAGCCAAATTGGCGGCCGTGTAGATGGAAAAACATTTTGGCGCTGGAATAGGATACTTATCTGTGAATATTCCTTATACACACTGGGCAGTCATGCTTTGAATAATCTTCAAATTTGAATAAGTGGCTCTGTAAAATATTCTTATATAAAGAGCTCGGCATGTATTTCGAGTAAGGGCAGGTTTCCATAATGTGTAGAATATACAAGCCACGTGACCTTTCTGAAGGAAATTACATGATTATACTTTGATTGTGCTTAAACAACTGCCGAGCCATTTTAAAATATCGGAACTACAATATCATATAAGGTACAAAGCCCAAATATCATCAAACCTGCCAATTATTAGTTCAAACTTACCATCTTTTGTGATCTCTGAAACCAATTTGCTCTTTTGCTCTGCTAACTTATACTCCATTGTTCGCTTCAAGCCATCCATGTCTGTGGCATTACAGGGCCTAGAAACCAATGGCCTATCTCCAAACGTTATCAACAACGCACTTCAGAAATAATCCAGTCCAATATTTCGATGAAACACCATAAATTCATGTTTCTGTACCGGGGCGTGGGAACTGTTTGCTTTTAGTTGATTCTTCCAACAAGGTTTTCCTTTAATGAAAGTGATATTTATGAATTGAAAACTTTAATGATATATTGAATCCGTGGTGCTGTGAACGCCCTTGACTCGATTGATCGGGCTCCTAGCTTTTATGTTGTGTGGAAGTAGTCTTACTATCCAGTCATGTTCTGTTTGTTTCTCATTCATAGAGGACTGTTGAGCTTTGGGAACGTGCGCGCGCGGGCTTTATTGTCGGCGGGGTTACTGTACCCGGAACCCTGGAATGTTGATGAAGACTTGGCCCGGGTCAATCGGGGTTGGAGGGTTAATTGGAAGGGGGGGGTGGTGAAGGGATGAGGTTAAGAGGATCGAGGTAGACTAGCTGTCGCTATCCTTTTGCGTGGGGGCATCTATTTCATCGCTTCAACATATCGAATTTCCAAATTTAGTTTATTTAACGTGACACTCAATGTACTACTGTCGTGCATGAACGGAATACCCCATCTTGTATGGACCTATGTGGCCTTCACCATTTCATATAAATTATTTTGTCAAGAAGAAAGTCGTAAAAACATACTTGAGATAAGGATTGATTGACATCTGATGGAATTATGAGTGTAATCGGGCAGGGCGAAAGTTGACATTGTGGTTGTCTGGAAAGTGGCCCAACGGAAGTAACATGTAGTAAAAGGCGACCTTGCTATTATATGCATGGACGAAAATGTTTACTGGCATAGTCCCGTCATCACGTTATGACGTTACAATATCCCCCCTCCCACCCACCCAACCCACCACCAAGACATCAATTCGCAATTTGGTCACCAACAATTTGTCACCATCATCCAAGGGACGCCGGGGATTGCTTCATGCCCCGCGGGGTTGCAATCGAATCCCTACATCGATTAAGTTATGCGTAGTCTCCGTGACCAGTGTCCGAAAACTACTGTGGGGAGATAGGATCGGAGAGGTCCTCATTAGGGAGTCCTTGTATTTATCCCCGGACACGTTATAAACAGATCAAATATGTTCTCTGATTATCTACAGAACATGTCTTATCTCAAATCCCCGCCGTCTGATCATGACACAATCTGCGTCTCATTGTAATAAAATATTGTCATCACTTTACACATTGATAACATCCACGCACAACTCAAAACATCAAAGGATGGAATTCGATATCATCCAAGGCGCAATTGCAAATACAGCTGATAATTTGGACACGGCCCCTGATCTCCGTCAAGAACATTTCGTTTAGAATGCTTAATTCGTCACGTACGAACGGTAGTTAATGTGATAGTCACGTGACTGACAAGTATCAAAGAGGAAAGGTTGCCGTTAAGATGCTGACAAATCGAAAATTTCCCATTGAAAGCCCAGGGCTCCATCGATAAGTCAAGATTGATTATTCAAAGGTGAAAATGCATTTTTACCTGACAAAATATGTGAATATCCAAAAACTCCTTTACGTTTTTCAGTGATATTGATCGTGTTCTCTTGAATGGTAAGGGAGGGCAAGAAGGATGTTCGAGAGTCGCCCTATTGAATTCATAATCAATCAAGTGAAGACCTTATTGAGATTTGTTGACCCAAACCACTAATCGATCATTTTCCTTTGCATAATTTCTTTACTCGCGCTGCTGTTCGTGCACCCGTGGGCTGCTCGGCAATATCTAGGTCACCTGACGCCAATGCGGTAACTTCTATTTCTGCCTCCTCTGCTGCGACCACTGCTTCAACAACTAATAAATATATGAATGCTATACTAATACTGCGACAGCTGCAGCATTGGCTACTGCTGCTTCTACAACTACAACAACTGCTATCTACTATTATGACTACTGTTACTACTGATTCTACTGTCACAAATACTCTGACTACAACTACTTATACTACTACAACTACTACTACTACTATGACTAGAATTCTACAACTTCTAATGCAACTAATACGGCGACTTCAACTATCACTTATTCTTCATCTACTACTACTACTACTACTACTACTATTATTACTACTACTACAACAACTACTAGTGAATATACTACTACTACAACTACTTCTACTGTGCCATTCTTCCTGTTGTGCCTAGTAACATCTCCCCACCAGTTACCACTGCATTATTCTATTATTTCGACTGTGGCATCAAATAATCCATAACATATCGTGATTTAGGCCCCAGACAGATATTTATGCAGAAGCGGTACAAAATATCAACGCCATGCGTCTGTGCCTACAAACTAACCGATAGTGCTTTCATGTGCCCGGCTCAAAGACATTTACTTTGCTCTCAACTATCTTAATAAGGGTATTACGGTGCTGGGATCCCGTTCGAGTACTGCGATACAGCCCTCTCATTGATCTAACCCCTTACCAACACCACAGAGCGCTTACATGGCAAGGCTCTCAGCGCATAACGCACATCTTGTGTGCCCGACGGAGGGGCAATCCCACGCTTTATAGTGAATAAGCAAGACAGAGGCTCAATTTATCACTAAAATAACTGTATCCGATTCGCTATGTAAGTACGAAAGATGTCAGTCCCTTAGTCACACTATATCAGATAGGAGTAATTGATAGATTTCCGTTCTATGATAGTCGCTGCTGTTATATTTAATTGTTGAATAGATGTTAAATTTGTAGTTTAAATGTTTTATCCCCGTGTCTTATTTCACTTTCAAATCCAACGTCACGCGCTCCACGCGAGTTTTAAGTTTCAGTTACAAGTTTCATTGCTTTATGTTTCAGTTTTTTATAAGGTTTTGATACGCTGAAGTTTTTCGGTGCACCGAATAACTCGTTAACTGTCTATAAAGTGGTCCGTTACCAAGGTCAACTTGACCTCATTTCAGCGTTCCATCAAAGCTGTTGTTAGTGGCTGGGATCATTCTTGAGGGGAAAGTCAATTAAGGATGGGTTTACTAAGGCATCTAGATGAATTACCTATCCAGTCGTAAACCTTGATAAGATCTTGATCCCTAGAACGTGGATTAAACGTAGGCTCTATTTCACATGGAATATGGGGGCATTCAAGAGGCCAAGGTGCAGTCTAGGTTGCTATGACGATTATGTTAACAATGTTGTGTCGACCAATAACGTTGTAATGAACAGTTTATCCCAAGCAAACTGGTTTTGTCTATTCAGGCAAGCCACTATATTTTTACGAACGTCACAATAAAGCCCGATTCCCTTTTTTCCGTAAATCATTTGCCTGACTGAGAAGAATAATAGAAGAAGAGTAACACGAAGAAAGTTGATTTTCATTAATTTTGTTCACAATATGCTTGGTCTGCGCTATTCCTCTGTTTTGAGTTACAACATTATGACAATCGACACTCATTTACATATTCATGTATAAACTCTTTACCAATGGCATAACAAACATACCTGATTCTATCTCCAGATCTGTATCCCAGCCCGTCTCTGCGTAAATATCGACGCCACCGAAATCAATGACGTCACTGATTGTCTTGGAAACTAGGGGACGGACTTCTTCGTCGCTATGACAGCCTCGTTCTGGGCTGGAGTCACTGGGTAGCGTTCCATCTTCAGTCTTTAGCGTCGACGCTGTACTCTGAGGTCGTGAACGACGGGCGCTACGCGAAATTGTCTGGAACATAGGCAAAGTCATTTCGATGAAACAGTCCATTCAAATTACATTCTATTTAATAGGAAAAGGAAATATTGTATATATGGATTTTGAGATTACTAGACCGAAGCTGGTTACTAGACCAAGGTTGTTTATTAGACCAAAGCCGGTTACTAGAACAGGCCAAGGCTGGTTACTAGACAAAGGCTGTTTGCTAGAGCAAGGCCGGTTACTACACCATAGCTGGTTACTAGACCATAGCTGGTTACTGGACCATGGGTGGTTACTGGACCATAGCTGGTTACTAGACTTTCCAGCATTTTGGTTTGGCTTGACACCGTTTAAGGATTGACTTGAGGTCCCTAGTTACACCTTAGGTCATGTTAAAGGGACGATGGTGATGATGACGATGATGATGATGATGATATTAATGATGATGTTTATGATGATGATGATGATGATGCTGTTGTTGTTGTAGATAATGACGATGGAGAGGATGATAATGATGATGACGATCATGATCGTGATTATAATCATCATGATCATGAATGAGTACGAAAAAAAACAACATCATGGATCAAAATCGGGACCATGCTCACCAAAATGGCCACCAGATTACACTTCCATGTGGACACTATAATGAGCTTATTGTAACGCTAAGAGGGCTAACTCGCGCCTCCTCCCGAAAAAATATGTGAACACGCCACCTGTGTGCAGTTCGCTTTTTGTCTATATTGAAACCACATGGAAATTTTTTCAGTTAATTTTGGAGCCTTGTTGTCTCGACCACTCCGAAGACTCAATTTCTCCTTCTCAAGACAGAAGTTGGATCAACAGTCCCATATGCTTTTGTTGATTTAATAGAAGCGCCACCTGACGGTAGACTTGTTGTTCACTTGACGATTAGCTCACTGCATAGCAAGTCAGAGTCGTCTTAGCCTAGCAATAAGCTCTTTGGACACTACACAAACGCTTCAATACGAAATCCCATGTATTCATTGTCTGTATCAAGTAGAATAATTTTCTGAGAAATTAAGTTCACCGTTTTACATAACCAAGATCACCGATATACCAACTTGCTACGATAGTCGAAGCATTATGCACATTACATAGAGATTACTCGTGCGGTATTGGTGATGTCTGACTTCTGTGGCTGTAATCTCGCAGCAGTCTTAGAAATGAATATCATAACGTTTAATGAACTCACCAACGCTATGATGATAATGAACTTATTGCGAAGGAAATTATGAAATTATTGTTAAGCAGTTGTTATAGGGCAGTAGCGCATTTTAACGACGTTTACCCTTGAAATTAACGAACACGTTAGTATTGCCGTTAATGCATCTGCTATTTCTCATTTTAGCTTTGAAATAATGCGATTCATTTGGCAGAATCTTATCATGATTCGGCCGAATGTTGACGCGATGTTGAATGCGACTTGACCAAGATGAATTTCTCACAACCCTTGGTATGGGGCATATTTTGGGATATGCTGGCATGGTAGTACTGAAGCAGAAATAACATATCGTCATAATGTATACCCTGTAGAAATCAGCGTGCTTATATGAACAGGTTTTAAAAAAACTGCGTTATGATTGGCTTTGCCGGGCATATCATAATGTTATGCCCAAAGCGTCTGAAACTCATTCAATGGATATTCACATCAAGACGAACGGATTCAATCGGGTTCATACATACTACAGTGAGACACACTCACGGACTCACTCACACACTCTCTCTCTCTCACGCGCGTGCTTTCTATCTCTCTATATCTCTATCTCTCTCTCACTCTCTCTCGCGCGCGTGCTTTCTATCTCTCTTTCTCTCTCTCTCTCTCTCTCTCTCTCTCTCTCTCTCTCTCTCTCTCTCTCTCTCTCTCTCTCTCTCTCTCTCTCTCTCTCTCTCTCTCTCTTTCTCTTTCTCCCACTCTCTCCCACCGTACTTTCTCAAACACACGCACACAGCACGCATACAAACCAAGAAACACTCTCTCTCTTTCTCTCGCTCTATTTCCCTTTGTCTATCTCTCTCTCGCACACACATTCTCTCTCAAGCACACAGACACACACACAGACACACAGACACAGACACACACACACACACACACACACACACACACACACACACACACACACACACACACAACACGCATACAAACCAAGAAACATACGCCCTATCCCATGTCCACACCCCTGACAGCCAAGAGTCCTTAGCAACCACAAACAAATCGCCGAAGACACGCGATCGCACCTCTCTCAGAGGCTTCCACCCAACAGAAGTGTAGCTGCGGATCGTGAGAAATGTCCACTTGACCCCACAAACACTACCCCTGAACTACTTCACCGACCTGAACACACACTGAATACTGCCACAAACCTGCACTTACTGAACAGATCAATGAAGAAACCCAGGTCACCGGGATCCAATGGAAACGCTGCATATAACACCTTAACTGGGATCAACACGATCACCATATTCGAAACCTGACATTCAGTAACACAAGCACTCCGTCTAATTTGATGTTATGTGACACATTTCTCGTCACAATTTGGACGCATTATATATCAAGTGTCGATTAAAAAAAGCTTGATTTCGAGATCAGATGCCCTTAGGTGAATATCTTACACCTATACAGCACTAGAGGGTTAAGAGGAGGACTCTTACGCACAGTGCTGTGAGGGCTTTATCAAATCAATTTCGGTTAGAAAAACATACTCATATGATACTCAGATATATAAGCTCGGATAAATTACCTTAAATTTATACATTTCGGAGCAGAAAATATCTAAAAAAAAGTATATCTTCTCGATTTTGTAACTCTTGGTCGACACCATGACAGTGGATAATTACAGCTGAAAGTTGGATTGCCAAGCAAGATGCTCATCCAGGCTACCTTAATTACTTCCTATGCGACCATACGAGCAGATTCAAGTCCGTTCCTCTATTACCATAGGGTACACATTACATTATTATTGTTATTGTTGTTTCAAATTTTACGCTGTTCGGCTTCTCCATGTACAGCACTTCCGCACTACGCATGTGCGACAACCTCACATAAGGCCCCAGAATGTATGCAATCTTCATGATCTAAACACCGTCACATTTTTGTCTAATCAGCACCGATGATTAAACTGATAGATTATTAATAAATGTGAACGGCTTGAGGGTATTCAATGAATCACTTTGATACAAGAGAAAACATGCGATACCCACCAGCGTAGCAGCGTTAACGATTGCCAGTATGAATAATGGAAAGACACGATATAAAAAGTGAATCAATGAACTGTTTCCTTAGACATAAGCAGAGCGTTCGTCCTTAATGCTTGAGTTATGCTTGAGACATGCGCGGTCTAAATAATGCATGGTACAATATGCGCGAGGTACAATCTGGTTTTTTTTGTATTGTAGTCAATAGGTATATCGATGAATGATGCAAATGAATCATTCTCTGACCTACGTAATCACCGATTATTTCTTCCACTAGGAGGGGTAGCGATAACTATCTTAATAAAAGATATAGATCCTAGTATCTTCCGTCTACGGGATCAGATCCCAGTGTCCTTGGCAGGTGTGTTATACAACACAGCTTTCCAGGTGAATTTGATTACAGTTGATATAACTCGTGACTAAGACATCTTATCACACTGGTACGATCCGAACAAGGATTTCCGTGATACCATACCTGAATGGGGGATTGATACATAAGGCATTATGCAAATTATATTCACTCTCCCACGAAGAAGAATTCAGATTGGTTGAAGCTAGTGTGCTATCATTCATACGAGGGCGCCATAATTTTCATTAATACTATACACTGTGATTATGCCGAAAACACGGTGAAAAAACCATGCAAACCCAGTGTAGCCAGGCATATGACACAATTTACCGCCAATCGGAGAAAAATTATATTTATTCCAACTTCTAATCCCTTCCTTTGCTGATGACAGCTATTCGTGATTCATTGATCACTAGGCCGTGACCCAACAAAGCCTGAAGCGTTCAAACAGTCAAATCAAGTCACTGATTAATCCAAATTCCCGGGTAAACTTTTGTTCTCAAAGCATGACTATATCCAATTAAATCTGATGAAAATGGTTAAGAGATCCTGAATGAGGCTAACCCGTATTTGTATTGAATGTGGGGAGAATCAGAGTTCAGATATCTCAAAGTGAAATCAAATTTTGGATAGGAGTGTTAGAATAGGTTACAGCAACTTGAGCCTTTGTCTGAACTGTCGCGAACAACAAAACCTGTCAGACAATAGGGCTACCCAAAACATGGGTGGATGATCTCCCTGGAACAAATGACCAACGGCATTGCCTTATATCGCCCAATATTCTTCGCCGTGGGATGTTTTCGCTGCAAAGTAATCCCTTGCGTTGGTATATGTCAGCTAATACACACAGCCTTTGCGATGGGAAACTGGAGGTGGACAATCGATATAAGCTCTTCCATCCACCAATTAAAGCAGCCACTCGACATGGGTGAGGTCAAGTGCGGTATGGGACATTCACGCTCGGTCGCGTGCGAGGCGTCGGGCCCGTCGGCGTACCATATTTTAATCCCGACCCTCTAAAATAATAACGTTATTGCACAACCGTGGATTTACCAATGCAGCTGAATGCATTCGATCCCGTTCATATATGATGGCGGATCAACGGGAAGAGTGGGGGCACTTTCGTGGTTTTATATTTGAATTTTCCGTCCCGCCAACAGGAAATTGCTGTCCATCCCGAAATTGACGTTTCGGTCGTCTGAAACTCAATTTCAGACGCCAAGTCCGCGTCTCGGCGGAGTTAACATGTAGCTTTCTTTGGAATTGTGTAGGTTCCGATGTATTTTAGTGGTTTGCAACTTATATGACCAGTCGTTTCTCGTGAGGTTACAAACCCGATTGACGTTTAAATGTGATAAAGTCGGAAATTACACAAAGACTGATTTGTTGTTGGTTCGCCGATGCGTACTAAGCCAAGTCCGGAAATATTAAAGCTGTCCATAAGTGTATAACAGAAGAATGCCAAGCTCGAACATATTTTCCAAGCCGGGAGCCGATGCTTCTCCGTCGACAAATTTTTATTTCCACTTAACTAATTGTGTTACCATGGTACCAGAATACCTGGCTGAGAAACGACGATAGACTCATACAAAACGCTTTCCCTAAAGATCCAATCTACGTCTTGTAGGTGACGTCATGTAGCTGTCAGCCAAATTACCTCTCGGCATTGCGCTATGGATTGAGTTGAGAAGACCTCAGGAAACTGACATTTTTACGGCCAATAATGGGACCCTCCCACTTCGATATCAAGTGATTCGTTATCCAAATAACAAATCGATACATACAGCCCTCTCTTCGTGTGCCACCTTTATGATCAGTCAACAGGGCTACTAAGTGTGACGTCACGTTACTGATAACAGTCTTCACATGCTCCTTAACACTCTTTCTCGGCCGCATGCTAGTAATGTCTGGGGGGCTATTTCACGGTGACGCATTACTAAGATGAATATCAAATTAACATTGTTATTTAGAGTTTCATTGAGCCTACAACATATGGACGATTCGAGGTATTTATTACACTATATACGAGTTTGTAGATCAGACATGGTGCCTTATTAATTAATGCCCGTCTGTCTTCATGTCAATTAACCCAAGCTACTTGTTATTCTCTGGGCGATAGATATAAAACATTAAACCTGTTGATTTATTTTCGAAAAACATGATTTTGTTACCTTACTTAGTCAAGGTCCCCTAGCCTGATGGCTGCGGGCGCTGTTTACATTTACTGATATTCAATAGTCTCGCCATTAGCGCATCTAGGGCGAGAAGCGTAGCGGAACCCCTGGAGTCTGGGACGCAGACTATACCTTACTGTTAAGAAACAGTTTTTTCTCAGAACACCAAACCAAGAGATCGTCAAGCGGCGAGCTTAATTTTTGCCGCTTTTGCTTTGCAACATTTCAGTTGGGAAATCCATGCCGTATGTTCCCGAGTTTAATGGTCTATATGGTTGAATGATGAGACCCTCTATTACTTTTAGAGTAATTATGCGGTTAGCTCCGGTCGAACGGTAATATGAATATATACCGTTCTGCTTCAACATTTTCGGCGCGTCTACGAAAATGCGTTTGGCTGAAGTGATGCATAACGCATCTAGAAAATAACATATATCAAGAGCCTGTACAAAAAAAAACAACTTACCCCCCACTCGACGCTATTCTTTGAGAAATGCTATCAATATATCATTTACGAAAAAATCGCGATACGATGACCGCCATTTTGGAAAATATTGGGTCGCGTGATTTCTCGCGATATCCCGCCGCCTCACCCGCATTGCCGTAGCGTTAGTCGTCGATGGGTCTCGTCATTCAGTCGTTAGGTTATCAATTTGCGCAGATCGCGTGAGGAATTCAACACGCTGTCAGGTACAGACGGTACCGCCACACTACATCCTCTGGAGGCAGATCAAGGGAAGCGTGTAGTATGCTTGACCCATTTCACTGTGGACTTTTCTTGGAAAGATTTCACTAGCTCACTGCACGCCATGCATGGATGCTTAGCGAAATGCTGATTAATGCCTTTATGTGTTGGTTATCGCATGGTCAGGGGCGTAGCTTCCTATAGGCCGTGTAGTCCGCGGCTTACACATTTCCCAGAAAGTCGAAAAAATAAAAATGCCAAAAATGCAATAAAAAGGGGGGGGGGGGGGGGGGGGGGGGGGGGGGGGGGGGGGGGGGGAGGGGTAATGGAACACCAGAAACAAGATTTGCCAAGAACAGACAGTGATTGATTGGTCGGAATCTACACGTATAAAGAATATAAACCATTCTATATATAGAATGGTTTATATTCTTTATACCCCAAGGAAGAGTGCGAACGACTGGAGCCCGCATCTTGTGAAGTTCGGGCCGGCCGCATATTTTAAAGTTCCGTCTTTTAAACATTTCAAAGGATGCTTGGTGGGCGCTTTTTCTTTTGAAATGTAAACAGACCAAGAGCCATCATGTCTTCAGTTCTCATTTCCAACACGGTCAGTCTTTTTCTTAGTTTCAAACCACTATTAAGTTGTATTAAATTGTGTGCTTAGTACAATAACTCACAGGTATATTTTAAAATTGGATTTGTCCTGTCTTTAGATAGATTTTTCTTGCATACCAGATGGGGATATCTGCAGTTTTTACCAGTGCTGGAAAATCTCATCCTACACCCCCCCCCCCCCCCATGTAAGACGACTCGCGTTAATTACTTGTGACGTACCGTTATAAACAATGTGACATCACTTACCCAAACACAGCACCTGAATAACTTTTATATAAAAATGCATCATTTCGACAAGTTTGTATTTAAATAGCTATTTTTTTAAGTGCAAGACAGTATGCAAGAAAAAGTTTCTACCATAAGATACTTGGATCAGATGGAAATATTCGCCAAAACAGTTACCCTCAGTGACGGCTATTCATCTGAACCGCTGCTGATGCAAGAAACTAATATGTAAATCAGTTAAGATAGAATTACTATGTAAACCAGTTATTTTTTTGTAATCCTACATTTGTTTTCAAATGACCGTGCTCAAATTATTGCAGTGCTCGCCTCGCACGCAGGCATACCGGGTTCGATTCCCCGTCCGGCGGATTTTTTTAAAATTCTTTGTCTTGTAAAAATTTTAATTTTAAATATCATTATTTATTATCGTAGTTTTCTATCCAGGGCATTTGGAACAAGTAGTAAGCTGCGAAAACTCAGCGGAAAATGGTTAATGGAAACACCCTGGTTGAGGTACTGCATGACAAAGGATGCCGTCTTTGTGTCAACTGCTGTTTGTTCGGAGGCATAGACGGACGAGAGAAAACCTTTACAGCAGGCACATGGGATTGGAAGAATATTTCCATGCTAATAAAACGTCATGCAGTTGAAAAATCCCATCTTGATGCGTCTGTTCCTGCCGAAGGCTGTATGGATATCTTGTCCGGAAAATGAGAAAGAATCGGTAAACATTCATTCTAGCTGTGGTATAATTCTAAACCATAAATAGGCAACATGGCATTTTGGCACTGAATGGCATGTAGCTGCAACCCCTTTGATTTCAGAACAGAACGAACCCATCAAGTCATCATAACTGATTGACAAAAAACACCTGTGCACCTGTCAAAGCTAATAAGCTCTTTCCTGCCTCCCCATTAACACATCCGTTCCACTCTGCTCCACGGCAGCTCCTTAAACAGCGAAACAAATCTTAATAGTATCGACACATGGCAACGCCCATGCCGCTACCTGTGTGGGAAAAGGTTTTGATTAATGACTTAGTGAACACAGGTAGGCATACCAGTTTGAGCAGTCACAATTCATTGATTGAAACGTGGAAATAAACGCTTTTCTGATTGATTGGTTAAAACACATGGTTAGGTGCAACAATGAGAAGACCAAACATAATTGACTACTTGTATCAAGCTATGACTTAAATAGTAGGACCCTAGTTCAGTCGAGCTAAAAATATCGTCAATGTAATGTCGCTGCGCAAAGCATGCAAGCATTTTAAAACACTTGCTATGGCGTTACGTCAGGTAATGAAATACCTGCTATACGTCAGGTAATGAAACCTAAATCGCCCAGATGGACAAACGTTAAGCACCTTAATATGCTCGATTTGATTTGGCGAGTAATTTGTCACTTGATTTCAATGTGAACCATTACCTAACATACACATATATTTAACGTAGTAAGCGCATCACACTTTACTACTATTGTAAGTGTGCTTAAGTAGCTTAAAGTGCGTAAAGGTGTGACGAATTAATGAGTCAATCACAGTGCCCAGGTGCGAATAACTCTCTTATGTGCCAAACATACGCTGTTCACAGCCAATGAGTTTCGTGAGGTTATTTGTCAGGCACTTGTCTTATTTCTCACGAACCTCGCCTACGAGAGCCGAGTAATTGCTGAATTATATCAGGAAATCAATGAAAATGTTGGCCATAACTTGGTTTAATGAGATAAAAGGATGAAAGTCACTTTAATCAGAAGTTAATGGTATAGTGGTGTTCACTGTGAATAGTACACCGATAGGTATATTAGGGAGGTAACATATGAAGAAACTTGTGACTGAAGATGATTAAATCACAACGGAATTCGCACTCACGACCAACGGGTCTAACTAGGGCATGGTATCAAAAATGACCACCAGGGTCCACAGAGAAATAAAGGTCAAAATATGAAGTACTACTCAATATTCGAAAGCTGAGTGCCAATGATAACACAAACACTATGTTCATACAATAAATGGTTTACGCCTGTCAAAGACTTAACTGTGAGGATGGGAGATCATAAATGTCAATCACTATGCAGGTAAAGAGCTTTGTACAGGTGAATACCAAGCCTACTCAATAAGCTACTGCAAGCAGACGGATTGAATTGGGGCGGAGCTTAACAAATACAACTCTCGTTTTTCAGAGGTTCATTTGTATGAACTTTATGAATAACTCATCTGAATAAAGCTTGTCCATTTATGCACCCGAATATTTGCCCACGTATGTCTCCCTATAGTTCGTCTTCATGTATTTAAAAAGGTTCATGTGTTTGTTTATCGGTAATGTCTAGAAGAAACAAAACACAATTCTTTCGAATCATTTTGTCCGATTCCTGGATGAATTTCCGACCACGTGGATGTATTTGCGACAAAAGTTTAATGGAATAAAATGAATATCAAAGTGGATGCCATCGTCAAAGGTCACGACCTCTTCTTCGCTTCTCAAAATTATCTCGGGAGAGGTCCTCGCCAGGGCAACGAGGTGGCTATGCCGGTCAGAATGCGGGTCTGATTCTGTACCGAAGCAGCTATCGTATGATTGAAGGTGAATCAATACAGATTACAGGTGATTACAATGATAACAGGGCCTCAGGTTATGTAATAGAGGTCAGTGCTAACAGACATGCAAATATTGCAATGAATTTATTAACATATAGGAAGCGTTGAATATTTATTAAGCTTCATCTGTAGGTAGGTCGCACATGATTGTTTTGAAATCATTCATTTACAGCGGGGTATAAAACTACAGGTGCGCTTAAGGGCTACAAAGCGATGTTGTCACAATCTGATGCGGTACAAAAATGGGCAAAAGCAGCCAGATTGGTTCCAACAGCAGGTATCTACCGGAGTCTACGTATCACATCTATACAATGTAAGGATATTTGACACCTTTAGACCTTAAAATTTGATTGTAGCGGACGTTCACCTTATGATATAGTTCCAGTGATTCTCTAAACAACCTCGCTTGGTATTCCTCCTCTTTGTGGTCACCAATTTATTGAATCGAAGACACGACGAGGAGTTAAAGATGTCAAAGAGCTGGTCAAATCGTAATCAGTCATATGATGTAACCAGGTGTAGCCCTAGTGCCCAACATTTACTAAGTTTATAATTAAAACCAGGTTTCCGACAGTTGGTTAACAACATCCGTTATATATCCGTTACATTTCCGGATTATGATACAACATCCGTTATATATCCGTTACATTTCCGGATTATGATACAACATCCGTTATATATATATACTTCCGATTATTACATTTCCGGATTATGATACAACATCCGTTATATATCCGTTACATTTCCGGATTATGATACAACATCCGTTATATATCCGTTACATTTCCGGATTATGATACAACATCCGTTATATATCCGTTACATTTCCGGATTATGATACAACATCACGCATCAATCAAATCATTGGTGGGAAAAGTTCCACCCAGAATGATTTCAGTATTTCGAAAGCTGTCACTCGAAAAAAAGGAGATTCCCACCTTTCGATCCTTAAGCTGCCTCACTATCAGCTGTCGCTTAGGAACTTCCTTCTGCAAAAAATACTCCTCCATCTCGACCGACAACGATTCACTCACAATTAAAGCACTTCCACATATGCACAGCAGTTATGGAATACTGACAAATCACAGTTATTTTGCTTGCTGCAGTAGGCACACCCCAGGTTGTCAGTGTACCATATGCATAGACCGTATATGTATATATATCCACCGGTGTTCCATACATAGGTAAATAATATATCCTGTGTTATGAATCCAGTCTGTAATCGTAATATACACTACAATATGAGACCTATGTAACAAAATCAACAAACGTGGGCAGTCGAATATGTGAACTATAGGTGTATGTGCGTATGTACACCACCAGCGGCAGGAGAGATTAATACGACCGGCTGAGTTCTTCACTCGTCTGGATCCAAAGTCTACGCCTCACTGACACACAGTCTGGCTGCGTCGTGATTCCTGTCAGTCCTGTCGTTTAATCAAGACTAAACGCGTGTGTAACGCTCTCCCTCTCTACCTGAGCCAGGTAATACCGGCTCATCAGCATGAAGTCAGTCAACACTCGTCGCTGTGTTTCTGTGAGGATGTGACGCTGTTAGGTTGGCATTCATGAAAGTGGTGATGTTAACTTGTTGTCAATGATTTGTCAACAATCAGGTTTTGTTGACAGATGGACCAGCTCGTCTGAGCGTCAATGATGGAAGATGGACAGGTTGTCGTATAGGGGCTGTTTAGAGGGGTATTTCGAGAGATGGGATGGGGAATTGTGACTGTTCATGAAAGTTAATGGATTAAACAACAAATGTATGATTTTGGATTTGTTGGTGTTGTTGACCACAGTCTAATGGACATCGGGGCTAGAGGACTGACCCGATCCAAGTTCCTCTCTTACAAGCAGCTCTCGTGAAAAGACCTCGTCACACAGACAGGCAGCAAACATGACCTGGTTCTGTGGGGACTAAAACGGAATGAAATCATTAATCATGGTACTGTCAAAGTACATGCATCTAAACTATTGCGCTCTCATTCACTTGGTCGCTAACGCCAAATACTATTCACCTGCAGCAAAATTTCTTTATGCCTTTGGTAGTTTTCGCCATTTTCTCTCTTTAGTTTCATTCATCTCAAACTATTTCCTATCATCCTAGGAGGAACCATTCACCAGTTGATAAATCCTACACGCCATTGTTTCCTCTATTTCTATTTATCGTCCTGCCCTGACTCACCTAGCATCCTCCGCCCCACATGCACACAGAAACACATACCCAATGCCACCTTGCAAACAGCTATACACATTGATACACTAAGCTACCCCAGATACAAACTGAAACAAATGCCCGTTATCTCCCCATAGATACAACTCTCTCTAGTCCTTCACAGCGGCTCGAACTCTTAACCCGATCACTTGTCTGTGAACCAGCCCCATCGACCACCCCCGTCTGACGATCAAAGCACGACTCCCATCGACCACCTCCGTCTGACGATCAAAGCACGACTCCCATCGACCACCTCCGTCTGACGATCAAAGCACGGCTCCAGGACAATGATCGCAGTTCAAACTCGTCATTACGAAGCCTCAGGGAACTGGTCACTGCGCTAATGAACGATTATATTATTGATATATCATAACAACAGAGTGTGCACCATAAATAGACCATCGTTCGGTCCGTCAGGGAGCAGGTTATGATGCCGTGAATCAGAGCTAGTGAAATACTGAACAACAGAAATTGCAGATACATTGTCATCCGGGTTCTCAGAACAATGATCCAAGTGGAAGAGGGGGAATTAGATTGCGTATCTTACTTATAACATCAAAACCTGTCTCATGGCCCCCCTAAATATAACGTATAGAGCTACGGACACACACCTCTGTATAACGAATATCACCTTGTAACGGAAGCATCCGAGTGGTGCAATCTCAATGTTACCTTTATTAAGTCTATGACGATAGCGGAAACAGCCCTATTTACACCACTTGGGCTCAATCCCGGGCGTGTCCCTTAAACGTAGATCTTTGTTAATCTGTTTCTCGGGACGAATCAAAGTGAAATTCTCAACATGCGTATTCATCCGTAAAGAGTTGAATAACGACACGAGTCAAACAACTGGATCTTACCGTGTGTGGCATTGCGTTGTTTGCGTACGCTAGTTAGCCAAGGAGCGCGTTCAACCTTCAAGTCGACTAAGGTATTCCTATAATCTTATATGATATACACACCCATGTTGTACATAATCCAAGGCGAACCAGTCTTTGAGATGACAGTCTGGTTGCTATGTCAATTTACGTCTTGATATGCACGGCGACTATATTGGCTGACCCCTGCCGAGGCATATTATTACTCGCAATATTGACCTTACAGGTGGATTCAAGCTCTTGACGTGTGCCCTGGGACCCCATAGCGAGCTGGACGCGCTGCTAGACAGAATCTCTGCGGGGAGAAAATAACAGATAGCATTCTAATACAGTCTGCCACATGACCCGTGGCGACCAGTCAGAGTGCTTTCATTATTGTGTAGTTGCTAAAGTGACTCGTTTTCAATCCGTTTATGTTATTGGGAACACCTAATCAGCGATGATTAATCGATAAAGGCGCATCCATTGAAACAGCCTCCGAACTTAAGAGTAAGAGCTTTGACATTCCCTAAGGTGCTTAATACGAGTACGGATTGATTCAAAGTAGCCGGGTAGAAATGGATCCGTCTTCCGGACCGGCGTTTATCATTCTCGCTAGAACTCAACTCATCCAGACATATTTACTTAGGGTATAATCTTTCGCAAAATGGCCGAGATGTTATGCTGTAGTGTGCGTCGCTCAGGATACAGGTGTACGACGAACCAAAACTCACCTCGTGCGAAAGCAGGAGGAGTTTCCCTTCCTAGATATAAATCATTATTAAGTGCCGTTTGAGGCGGAGGAGGTGGTTGTATTTTGGTTGCCTGGTTATCTATTTCAGGAACAAAAAGCATTACCAAAGAGACATTAACCTTAGCACGGGAAGTGGCTCATGGAAGATTATAGCTGTTGAATGAATTGTAGTTTACGTAAAATGGTCTAGCTCTCAGGCACTCGATACTCGATGACAATAAAGCATTCGGCGTTCGAGGATCGACTGTCAAGCGGCATGTATTTTGCATCTAATCGCGAGGAAGTTATTATCGAAAAGATGCAAACGATCACCCGAAACACTAATCGCATTGTATGATATCCCGTGTGAAAGACATGGATTTAATATGTGAACGAAGGAAAGTTGGGCGGGGGTAGGGTGGAAGGGGGCACCCGTTTCATACATTGAAGTATATAAATATAGCGTCATTGCGCTCGGATGCCGCTCTGAAGCTTGGTTTCGGGAACCAAGCGCCTGTGGTCTGGCAATAGCCTCTCCATTTGAACCTTAGACTAATTATATTGCGATCCGGATGGTTATGTGCTCGGAAATCTAACATCAAGGTCCGAGTGTATCATGTAGGTTGAACTACTGTGCTTTTTGCTAAGCTAGCTGCAGTTTGACGCCATTTAAATATGCAGTGGGAAATGAACACGATTTACAATCCTCAGACACTGTTAAGTAATATGCAGTGGGCAATGAACACGATTTACAATCCTCAGACACTGTTAAGTAATATGCAGTGGGCAATGAACACGATTTACAATCCTCAGACACTGTTAAGTAATATGCAGTGGGCAATGAACACGATTTACAATCCTAGACACTGTTAAGTAATATCCTCAGATTTACACTGACACTGTTAAGTAATATGCAGTGGGCAATGAACACGATTTACAATCCTCAGACACTGTTAAGTAATATGCAGTGGGCAATGAACACGATTTACAATCCTCAGACACTGTTAAGTAATATGAGAACATCGCGACAAACAATTTCTTTTTGAATCGAATTAACAAAATATGTAAGCTTTTTCTGCTTCCGATACCCGCCATATGACGAACTGATTAATGGAAATCAGCCCCACCGTCAGTAAGAAATGCCCCCCCTCACAAAGATACACTACCCACATCGGTAACAATGGCGTTACCTAACCTTGAACGCCGCCGGGTGGTAAGCGATTCATCGGGTCTTGTGAGACCCCTGATTGGAACAAAGGACAAATCACACGGCCGAATCGATCATTGAAGCCCCACGTTTTTACCATGACTGTTTTACTCACAACGAGTGGAACACAGAATAAACATCGCCAAACGATTCTTCTCCTGGAAGACGGAGCCGATAATCGAATGAGAAAAAAAACGTCGAAGAGTTTACAACACTGCACATACTGGTGTAATTTTGCGTTCGAATCGATCTTGAATCACAGTTTTTTCCATTCGATGACTGTGTGTCGTCTGGTTTCTAGTACCAATGTAGCTTCTGGTTCAATGTCTGCTTTCGAGTCACCCTGTTTGGCTGTGTTGGGTTATATAGCATGTTCCTCATATAAGCTGAGTCAGGTTGACTTATCTCGGACAGGAGATGTAATTGTGCTAATGGGCTTATATGTAACTATTAACAACGAGGTGATTTGGCGACGGTGATGAGTAAGGATGATAATGACGCTTGGACAGCTACCATTTAGTACCAGCGCCCACTTGCCACATACCGCTTGACCGCTGAGCGGCGAAACCCACTAGTCAGGTTTTAAAACGTTGGAATCGAACCCACGACCTTGTGGCACGAAACTCCCCACAAAATACATGAAACTGCCACCTGTGTGCTTGCCATAACATATATCCTAAAACCACCTGGATATTCTAGTTCTTTGACTACGCTACGATAATCGGCAAAACAAGAGGCTCAATTGATAAGAAGTCTTATGCGTTAAGCTATACACGACGACACGCGTAGCCAACACTCTGGACAAGCAAATTGAGTCTCGATTCCAGATTTTCTACCAAATTGACCCCACAATTAGAAGTCGATAGAAATCTCGTTGTTGAAGATGCCGCATGGGCACGTAGTAGCCTGTTTATCCATGGTTGGAATGTTGTTCATTGGCGTAAATGAATCAGCTAAATTATCGACATTCCAGATACACTTACTTTCCATAGTTACTGGTTAACTGACGTTGTTTGCTTTTACTCTGCAGATTTCTTCGAATGATGTTGGCTCGTGTTAAAGAGGAATAGTTAACACCCGAGTAGTATCTGTCTGTGTGCATTTATGATAACGTAAGAGTGACTCGCACATGAATAAATAGGCGAAGATTTTGTTACCTCGAAACACAAGATTTGCTTTCCTTAGATGCACTTATGTTGTGAATGAGGGGATGGGTTTATACAACCGTGTAGGAAATAGCAGTGCTTCGAGTAAGGAGGTTGGCTGTTAGGTATAAAGTAAAAGAAATATATTGGAGACAAATGTGACGTCGACATGAGATAAATGTGCTGACGAAGAACCTGATGATAATGATCATTAAGTTAGAGATGATGATGATAATGATGATCATGATGATAATGATAATGATGCTAATGATGATAATTTTGTTGGCGATACACACTATCATTGTAGCGTCTACGACGACGAGGAAGACACGGGTGATAATGACGTATGTATTGGGGATGATAAAGATGATGATAAAGATGATGCTAGCACAAGGTCAGACAACCCTCAATCATTACGGATCAGGTGCAACAGGACTCACCCTCTTTGAACCAGGTGTGCTAGTTCTACTGCCGGAAAGACCTCTACTTCGCGCGGAATAGCTCTCACGTTTCCCACTTCCGGTGGTAGAAGGCCGATGAAGCGGCTTCCTATCGGGAGTTACCTTTCGCCTCCCATGACAATCATGGTGACTGACCGATTTTTTATCCGGATCGGTTTCCACAGATTTTCGGCTATCCAACATGGTTACCTCTCTTTGTATTTCCAAATCCTCTATCTTTAGATCATCCACATCAGCTGGGTGCTCGGTTGATAATTCTCGGGCTCTCATTTGACGCTTGTTGGCTCTACATGTCAAAATACTCTCGACACTCGAGGAGTTACTGCGTTGAAAAGAGGCAGCAGTCTGTGTCACACCGAAGCCAGGTGTCTGTGTCTCAGATAGGGTAGCTATGGCGGTCATTGCCGAGCTGGTCTGGAGGCGAGCACGTAAAAGCACAAGGCTAGCTGTTGATTTTGGCACCTATCCTCGGTAAACTGTTGTTTGCTTAGCTCCGATTACCTTCGCTGTTTCTCCGATATTTCTCAATTCCAAAGGCGAGATTGACAGGTATGGGGCAGGTATCTCTGCTTTGATTAACTGTATAATCAATCACTTTATATGCCTCTCCTAGACTCCTCGTTCACAGACAGGCTGTGTGAAGAAGAAGGGGTCTTACAAATAACGTGGGTCGGACGACCTTCCCTTAACTGCGGGGCTTTAGCGCGAAACCAGGCGAACTGATCGATATTTCAAACTTCCAGTGGAACACTCGATAATCCCCGTTCGATTGAGCGAGGGGGTTTCGAGCTGGGTCGTCTTTATGTTATACATAAGATGCACAGGTGGTTAAATAGATTATGGTTTGGTTTATCTGTATAAAGAGAAAGTAAGACGATCGCATCTGACATATACCTCAAAATTGACCCCCTTATTCCGGATTCAAGCAGCGGTTGTTAAACCTGCGCCTCAACAAATGTATGCCCATTAAAACGGTAAACAAATGACACACACACACATAACAGTGATCACTAGATGACCACGTGACACAGTTTAAACTGCTCGGGGAAATCGATAATCTCTAGAGGAGATCTAACAAAAGACTTCCCTCCAGAGGCTATCGTCGGCGAAAGAGTTTTACTACTTTCAAGCACAAGCAGATCTTCATGTGATCACAAACTTATTTCAGCAGCATAATTACAATTACATTTGCATAAAGCATTTTGATCGATATACAGTCTTTGTCAAGAGAACACCGGGGTATGTTTCGACTAAGTCAAGAATAAGAAAGATGCGAAGTGATTGACAGGCAGCTTCAAACTTCTGATTCCTTTTTTCGCATATTTTGGAATTAACCGTTCCAAATGAATGATGCGAACAGTGTATGTAAATGCGCCCTATGCCTTGTCAATTGATGCCTGCTTCCACTGTGTTAATAGATACAAACGTGGTCTTATATCATGTTCAACATAACATTTGAATGGTTATTGTAATCGTTACTTTAATGACGCTCAACATAACATTTCAGCATTATTTGTTATCGTAACTCGCTAACTTTCCGCTTAACATGATATTTTGAATGGTAATTGAAATCGTAATTTATTTACATTATGCTAAACAAGTATGGATATTGTAATCTTAGCAACCTTATATAATGATCGACAGGTATGGATATTGTAATCTCAGTAACCTTATGTAATGATCGAAAGGTATGGATATTGTAATCTCCACAACGTTATGTAATGATCGACAGGTATGGATATTGTAGTCTTAGCAAACTTATGTAATGATCGACAGGTATGGATATTGTAATCTTAGCAACCTTATGTAATGATCGAAAGGTATGGATATTGTAATCTTAGCAACCTTATGTAATGGTCGATAGGTATGGATATTGTAATCTTAGCAACCTTATGTAATGATCGACAGGTATGGATATTGTAATCTCAGCAACCTTATGTAATGATTGACAGGTATGGATATTATAATCTCAACAACCTTATGTAATGATCGACAGGTATGGATATTGTAATCTCAGTAACCTTATGTAATGATCGACCAGTATGGATATTGTAATCTCAGCAACCTTATGTAATGATCGACAGGTATGGATATTGTTATCTTAGCAACCTTATGTAATGATCGACAGGTATAGATATTGTAATCTTAGAAACCTTATGTAATGATCGACAGGTATGGATATTGTAATCTCAGTAACCTTATGTAATGATCGACAAGTATGGATATTGTAATCTCAGTAACCTTATGTAATGATCGACAAGTATGGATATTGTAATCTCAGCAACATTATTTAATGATCGACAGGTAAGAATATTGTAGTCTTAGTAAACTTATGTAATGATCGACAGGTATGGATATTGTAATCTCAGTAATCTTATATAATGATCGACAAGTATGAATTTTGTAATCTCAGTAACCTTATGTAATGATCGACAAGTATGGATATTGTAATCTCAGTAACCTTATGTAATGATCGACAGGTATGGATATTATAATCTTAGCTACCTTATGTAATGCTCAATAGAGCATCTATCCAACTCTGGTATCGGTGGGTCTTTAATGATGATGTGTTCTGCGTTCCATGATTTGCATTGGAAATGTGGGTGCTTCTTAGTTACACAGAAACACAATGTTTTGTTACCTAAACCCGCATCAGGGAGCAATAAAAACCACAGCCGTTGGATTACGGATCTATTGTATCGTCAATAGATATGTATGACCCTGACCCCTATCCTGGGCTCATTTATTATATTTCGTCTTATGCCTATTTGTAAATATATGACTATATGTCTGTCTGTCTGTCTGTCTATCTGTCTGTCTGTCTGTCTATCTGCCTGTCTGTCCGTCTGTCTATCTGTCTGTCTGTTTTCTTTGTAATGCAAATCAATGTGGAACGCTCAAGAAATGTCCAAGGACATTTGTAGTAAATATAAATGTTGAAGGTCATGTATCCAGTAGATTTGATCTTCAAGGTTACCTTCTAAGCCTATACTGCCTTCAAGGCTGCACGTAGCTGGTTCATGCTCAAAGTTAATGGGCACATTGGAACTGAACTCCGAGGTTGCCTAAAAGCTAAAATGACTTCAAGGCAATGAATCCTCACAAACGTCTGCACCTAGCAAGTTGTGATGGATTAGGCCGCCGTAACAGATTAATCATTGTGATGGATTAGGCCGCCGTAACAGATAAATCATTATGATGGATTAGGCCGCCGTAACAGATTAATCATTGTGATGGATTAGGCCGCCGTAACTGATTAATCATTGTGATGGATTAGGCCGCCGTAACTGATTAATCATTGTGATCGATAAGGCCGCCGTTTTTGTATCACTGATTACAATCACTTTGTGATCGATGTTTAAGGCCGTATATTCCAGATGTATTTTGTTGTTGTGTTTGCCGTAACTGATTAATGTCATCAACTTCTCCCTTCCCCCACTTGATTAAGACGGACCCGATACCATCCTGACCCGTCCGTAACAGATTAAGGTGATTGTGACGGATTAGGCACACACCCACCACATCCCCGCCGTAACTGACCTTCTCGTTACATTAATCATTGTGATCGATAAGGCCGCCGTAACTGATTAATCCTATTTGTGTATTGATCAACGAGTTGTTTTGAATGCATGCATTTGTTAAATCGTTTAATATCGTGGATGAAATGTGAATGACAGCATGTCTGATAGGTATATATATTCTAACACTTCACCGCAACCAGTCACATCATGCATCTATAATGATGGAGGAACAAACATCGACGCTCTGTCTGTGTATTGATGAGTGCTCAGGATGACAAAATATGAACCACATATACTTGATACCTACAGACTTGGTGAACAATTGTAACAAACCTAAAATTAATAGTTATTGAGTAGTAAGTTTGCTGGCTTTCTCTCTGTGTTGCCAACGATCATCATAAGGTTACAGGGACTTACGTTATGATAAACTGTCAATCAGTTCTTTTCAACACGAATAGCTATACCGAACTTAGCTGCATTCACATCTTTACTCTTCTGTCGAATCGGTCCATTCAAAATCTGAAAAAAATCGTTTGCATTTTTCCAGAGACAACGAATCATCATGATGAACGTGGTAAATAAGCCTGCAGTCGACAACAATGATGAACGGAATAATGGAATAAAATGAGAATCCTCGAGCCGAGTTTGTACACCTATTTTGACACCGGCTATTTCTTTCAAAATTTATACGAGATATATTGGAGCACAACCATGGGCCGTCTTAAATGTCAACTGGCGAGAAACCCTCGCCGAAGGTTGTCATCGGCGTTATTTACCACACAGAATAGTAGAGTAATGTATACCGGGATTTTTTTCAATAGTTAGCGTTTGATAGAAATTTCAAGAAAAGAGTGTGGAACCAGTCTGTTACCCGGGCAATCGTAGCTGTGTTCAAGCCATATTAGTTCGATGAGACGTAAGACCCCCCATCAAGCTACAGTCCACACACAGCGCCTTATCACACGGCATAGTTCCCCTATTTTATAATTTAAATTGGGTAATAAGGGTTTTTCAGAAAACCAATTGATTTCTCACAAGGGTTTATTAGAACGATATGCGTATGTTAAATAACCCAGTTGGTTTAACTGCAGATCCTGAACGGTTTTGTGGGCTTTTTGTGGTTGAATAAGGGTTGTAGGCATGGGATTGTGGATTTGTGAATGACCAACTGTTTACCCACACAGTTATATATTGCGCCTTATGTTGCTTTTACAAGTTTCGACTAAAACAAATGTGTGTCTGAGATGCAATTATTGAATCGTGGTACATGGACGTTGATAGTTCTATCTATGGAAATTAAGTTTACAATTTAATCAACAATTGAGCATTATTATTGTTGAATTATTTGTTGACCGAAATGTGGACCGAGCGTGTCTATGGGTTGAGGATATGGACATGAGACGTGAGAGTTGAAGTTGTTGGTTTGAGACGATTTACAAATTCTGACGCCATTTTGTTCCGGTAAGAAGGAAGTAGACGGATATGTCTGACTGAGTTCCGGTAGGATGGTCGCTTGGCTTGATGTGTAGCCAGGGCTCGAAACTAACGCCCGCCCGCTCGCCAATGGCAAGTCAAAATGGCCTCGGGCGGGTAAAAATTACGAAACTGGTCGCCCGGGTGGCGAGTGAACAATTAGCCTGTATTAGGTATCTGTGATGCACCTGCAAGAAACAGCCAACAGCCTAGCGGCTGTTCTTTAATTTATGACGCATTTAACCTACCCAACCCCGACTGAGATCGTCGGTGATTGTTTACTCCAAACGCAACGATTGTTTATCAAGACTTCATCGTAGTACTGAATATACAGATTTGGACACCTTATACGACCTTATCGGATGTCCCGTTGGTATTGTTAATTGGGCGCTAAAATACCGTCGCTCACTTAGCTGACCACTTTTTCACATAGCTTGCCTAACTAACGCTGCAATGTGACAGTTATACTTAATGATGTATCCCAATTCATATGTTTTCTGGTCTTTTATATATAATATAACTGTTTGTTTCATCCCAACTTCGCCAACATTATCATTATCCTTTTACCCCATCCGATATGTAGCGATATTTTCCGTATACTTCGGGAGTAAAACACCCCTCACGAGCAGCCGTGATTTTTTGTGCAAGAATTGTATTCGAGTACTTTATCTTTGCATGTGTTGCAGTTAGCTATGATATGCCACTTAATTGTGGTTGTTTTAGGTAATAATGTAAGCAGATGCACGGAGGTAATACTGTAAGGTTAGTGTCGGCTTTTGAGAAGCTGTTACAGGAGCTCGCGCTTTTAACTGGTCAGCGCGTCACGATGCGGCGCGTGCTGTCAACGTAATGACATCGCATTTTGGTCTCGGCGAACTTACGTGGATATATAAGTTTAGTCATGATTAAACGCCAAGCTCTGTGTACGAGTCGACCAAGTCAAATCGTCAGCGTCCAATGCACACTGCCCTTGAAGCCACGCAAGCAATCCTCACAAGATACCAGGAAAAGTAGGACAACTTGACAAGCATGATTGCTTAATGTAATTTTGACTTGCTTGACTGTATATATATGCATATATATATATATATATATATATATATATATATATATATATATATATATATATATATATATAGATAGATATATATATATATATATATATATATATATATATTTACATATATATATATATATATATATTTATATATATATATATATATATATATATATAGATATATATATTATATATATATGTATATATCTATATATATATATCTATATATATATATATATATATATATATATATATAATAAATTGGATTTTTTGCTTCATTTAGAGCAGATCCTATGTTGTTAGAGTTTGAAAAAGATCCTATTTACCAAGGTCAGAAGCTCTCAGGAACGGATGCCTCCTTTACATCATCAAGACAATGCCTTCTAGGAGACCTCAGCAATGCTTTACAGCATCGTTTCCAATGCATGGATACTGGTATACCACAGGCAACCCACATAGTCCACCTCCCTTCATGGCCTGTTGAAAAGAGTGTCCTTTAAGATATCTAATGACCCATAAAATACATTTTGCCTTACTTGCCAGGTCGCAAGTCATGCCATGTGCCATACCATGACCTGTCTGAAAATGCTTTCAGAGTTTGGTGATCAGGCAGTAGACAAACTTGTGGACCATTTCAGTGTTGTTCTCTCCGGTGCTGGTGTTGACACTGATGACTGTGCTTTTTGTCTCACCCCCTATCGATGACTACAACCCCGAACGAGCTAAAGGACTGTAGTCGATTACCAGGTATCAACGCCACAGTTACAAGAAAAGCATTCAATGGGAACGTGAGGAGTAGGATGGACCTGAGTAGGACTTGGTTTACGTTGGTCTGTTGTTGAGTAGGGTGTTTTTGTTGTGTGTTATATGTTCTTCCCCAAGTGTCAATATGTTTTTCATGCTGTGTATGTCAAGTGATTGATTTTGGCACGTGATTGTTACAAATTATATTCTGCGGTTCATGGGTAAAAAAATAAAGTATTTGTAAACACACATCAAGTTATGTAGATTTGTTTTGGCTGGTTGAATTTGTTCTGGGACGGTGGATTTTGGGAACTACCAGCCCGGATGGCCGGTGACAAATTTTCTTAGTTTCATGCCTTGTGTGTAGCCATTCGCGGACAGGTCATTACTTTGTCGCTTCATTAAACGTAATATAGGGCTAGTCTTTGTGTGATGTTTGGTCATTAGTTGTGTTCCGGCTGCTTGTGCATGACTGGGAGAGGGGTGTGCTAAATACCTACTCGTTACGTTAATATCAATGAAAAATCTCAAATCCCACCGCATCCCACACCGATATACTTGAAAGTGACTTGGCATCATGAGTGACTTAGTGCCATGCGACAGGTACCGTTTCTCGTTTCATGGATAACCATCAGTATGATATTGACGCCGCTTGCTGTTAAAAGCCATGTTCTCACATCAAGGTACACTCACGCATTTACTTACAATCATCTACATGGTCTAAGGACCGGGTGACAATTATTTATAGTAGAAAGGTTTCGTGCTGAACTGCTGCTGGTGCCTTGCGCATCAGCTTCTGCGCAGGCTAGGATTCGCAAATTCGGGCCATTACGCGAGGAAATATTGATACGAATTATCAACTCTTAAATGTTACAAAAGTATTTTCTACTGTGTTCGATTAGAAGAATAATATACATTTTGTTATGGAAACCTATTTAGTAGGTCCAAAATGAGGTATTAATCGGAAAAAAATAGTTCCGCGGATGTTTTATGGCCGTCAAGCGTTTCTAAAAATGGCGGCAGTCAGATGTGAATTTATTATCGAAAATTGACTGAAAAATAGAGAGCTACAAGCCGGGATTGGAAATGACAGACAAGCAGCGAGAGTGTTTGGAGAACGTGTTCTTGGGAAACGACGTTGTTGCTAATCTACCAACGGGGTATGGGAAAACCCTGATATACCGTTTGCTCCCAGAGCGCATGGGTAATACAGTTTACTATTTAAAAGGATTCATCAAACCTCAATCTGATTGTACCAAATCATTTGGTAACTATGCAACTATGCATGTGTGCATGACAGCGGTAAAAGTACTGCCGCAGTTGGGCTCCTGCCAAGTCTTTTCCGCGAGGAAACACCGGCCCTCGTAAACAATAAACATGATGGCATAATGATGATGATGTCACATTTCTTATATCAGCTCATAGTTTATTACAGATTATAACATATTCTATACCATAACCTGAAGGAATCGGTATGTGTAATATAGTTTCAGGAAGCCAAATATCCTACCCCAAATCTAAAACACACATTGTCCTTGTTGGACCAATGTGTAACTGGATTAGATGATTCAAGGAAGCTATCCAACATGATGATGAGGCTGTTTATCCAACATGATGATGAGGACTGTTCGCCCTCAACAGTTCAATATTATCTTGTCTAGTTCAATCTCACATGGTTATTCATTCGTTCAAAAGGCGTTTCACACAAACTAATAACTGAATCGAAAGTGGTTTTATAAAAAAACTGAAAATTTTTTGGGGGGGGTTTGTCAAGAAATAAAAAAAAATGGTTTGATAAATAACCATTCGCTAATCCATCTGGTGCATCAGTTAACTAGCAAAAAGTTTATAAGAGAACCAAATTTGGTTTGTCCTCAGCAAGAACGGGTTTTTTAAAATCCTATTCAAGTACCACCAATGGTTGATGAGAAAACCAAATTAGGTTTGTTTTGAGAACCACACAAGATGGTTTTAAAAAATCTCAGAACGTGTGGTTTTAGAAAAACCCAAAGTGGGTGCCACAATCATAAGCCAATACTTTTTTTGTGCAATTTTTTTTTAAAGTGTGTATAGACCATGCTGTCTTAACCAAGTAATGTTGTCTCAAATTTCATCTTCCTGTCTTGACCGAGGTTTATCGTTAAAATAAAGTTAGCTTCAAAGAGCTACATGTCATGACGCAAACATAATATCTCTTTCTCTGATCTATCTATCTACCCGTTGTAGAGACACACTCTAGTCAATGTCTTTTGACGATGACGAGCAAACATGGGACGCATTGCCCAACCTGACTAACTATTTGATAAAAGTTATCGCCCGTGAGTAAAAACTTCCCGGTTCGATCTGGTTGGTTTTCTCAATATGTACCAGAATCACGATTTCACACTGTGCCTGCACCCAGGGAGAAATGAGAGAGAAATTACAAAGTGTGGCTTATTTGTTGAAACTTTATTGAATACGTGACATGATGCGAATGCTGTGAACAGCGATAACAGGAAATGATGCTCGCTACTATCAGGTCTCTCAGGGAATATTCCCTGCAAACAACACAGCTTTCCTTTTTCGATCCATCGCATGTTATTATTGGATCCCAGTGCAACGAAGCTGTCGGAGATACAACTGTTTCTATATCACTGCAGGTAATCACTTCCTCTACACCTCAAGAGGATACGTTTGGAATGACAGTGCTCACCATTGATATCAGTGAGGTGATTTGGCTGAGCTGGAAGAAGGTGCTACAGTGGTGCCGCCTGTGGAATATTCAACCGTTGGGTCATTGGAGCGTTTTCGGAAGTAACCAGTATCAACGAGACCGACGCACGCGCTGTAGAGTCGGAATTTACGGTAGATTGCTTTGTAAGCAGGAGCATCGACCGTTCTTATGACATCCATCACGTAAGGTAAAGTAAAACCTGTTAGGGAAAACACATATAACCGTTTCAACGTTAAAATAATAATTTCCAGGGGAGATTCGAAATAATTTGTCATGTAAAGAAGCAGCACTATCGCTTTTAGCTATGAAATAGAGTATACAATTTGCATTGCTTATTTTAATCTAGTATGGCGAATAACGTAGGTTTATCTAATTGTTCCTGCTGGCCAGCCGAATAGAATTATAGCAGATATCAATATAGCATTGTAAATCTTATATGGATTTTCACTGTACCAAAAGCTCAGTTCAATCCAGCTAAGACCAAACGAAGCCATTGCCGTTGAGCAGATAACCTCTCTATAACGGAAGCTGAAGCTGTTGTATGTTCATAAAATGTTATATTTCTGACCTGTTCTCTTTGCAATCATCATCGGCTGCATCATAGGATTGCTCCCACATTCTTGCAAATAACCAGTTCCTCTCACCAAATAGCTGCCAACAACTACCAATGAAGCAACGAGGACCATTCGATAGATTCCGTGCATTCTCATCTGAAACCACGAATGTACAATCGGTATTTCAACCTTTAACATTGCCGATATCACAGTATTTATTCTGAACAAACGTTAGTCATTTTAATAGGTTTGGTTACAGAGGCATTGTAATATTCCAATTTATCATTAATCATACATCGATCGATATTGAATCAATCAGTCATATACCATTGCTTGTAACAAGAGATGAATGATTGTGATGTCCGATGACAAAGGAGTAGTTATTTTCAAAGTCTAATATATCGATTTATCATCAGATGCGCAGCTATGAGCCGACAGAAATACATGATATGTATTGTAAACTTACGTTTTTGCACTTCTCTTCAAAAGTCGTCACTGGCAACTCACGCTATACATTCCCTTTGAAATTTGGATCGTGTTTCACACCGTAAACTTCGTTAAAGGTAGTCCCGTTTTCTTGTTGAAACCACTTGTAACTCTGCTATATCGTCGAGGCCTTTTATAGAGGTGTATATAGAGCAGTTGGTCACTCCTGCTATTTCTCGGATGGCGACTTCTGAGTACGGAAATGGTTCTAAGAGCATGTGACTACCTTAATTTTGGCCTCCTTCCTTACCAGTCTTGGAAAGGTATTTAGAACAAATATCATACATCCTGTCGGAATTCACTTGAAGCACAACGTGAGGTCAGCTCTCGGAACTGACAGCCGACACACACACAAACACACACACACACACAAACACACACACACACACACACACACACATATATATATATATGTATATATATATATATATATATATATATATATATATATATATATATATATATATATATATATATATATATATATATATATATATATATATATATATAATATATCTGCGGATCGCTTGATGGACTGAAAACGGCCCATCTGCAGATGGTTCTGACCGATTTAAGGATATTTGACACAATTGCTTCATTCTCTAGATGTGGTAAGCACAAAATTTCTTTTGGTTTTGTGGCACACAAAATATTAATAAATGTCAATAAAACAATTATGATGTGATACTTTTTTGAAGTCGGGTCTTATCCATCCTCAGACATGGTCAGAAGCATCTGCAAATGGGTCTGACCCATCTGGATATGGGTCAGAACCATCTGCAGATTATTTTGTTCTATATTATGTTTTCTCTGTGTTGCTTAGAATTTGGAACTACGGCACAAATTTTCGTACATTATGTTGCACAAAACGGAAATGAATAAAAATCTGTTCAAATTTTTGTTATGAGTTCCTAATCTAGAGTTGAGTCAAAACCATTTGCGGATGATTTTCTTTTAAATCTTATGTTTACAAAGTTACGCATGAGTTTTTTGTTTGCTCGTATTATAACACAAAGCAGGAATGAATTAACATCCATTAGTATAATTACGATGCAACACTAATCCGCAATTGGGTCAGAACCATCTGCAGATGGGGCCTTTTCAGTCCATCAAGTGATCCGCAGATGGGCGACCCATCTGCAGATGGGCGACCCATCTGTGGATTTATAAACGGGTCAGACCCTGCAGATGGGTCAGATCGGCAGATGGGTTGTAATATATATATATATATATATATATATATATATATATATATATATATATATATATATATATATATATATATATATATATATATATATATATATATATTTATATATATTATTCTCATAATGTCTATATGAAACACTCACTATGAGGGTCGTAGTGGATGAAAACAGTTCACGGAACAGTGGTAAAGTTGGTTTTAAAGCAGTCCGTGAGATGCTCAATACTGAGACAATATACGTTGGCGGGCTTAGAAGGTTGAGCAAAACCCGCGCATTTCGGTTCCCAAAAAAATGGACTATAATGCCACGCCACTCTAGAAATTAGACATATAAAATCATTTTATTAACCTGTCAATTAAAGCACTTTTTACTTGGGTATTATTCAGAAATGTTTATAATGTCTTTTTCTATGGGCTTGAATAGACTTTAAAAAGTAATTTGAGGCTGACATTGTCCATTAAAAAAATTCGTATTTTGATGGTTCTACTCGAAAAACAACGGAAATGCATCATCATAGAGCTCGTTGGGTTCTTCGTGTGGCAATCCATCCTTTTCCGCTGCGTTGTCGTCTGCTAATCGTTGAAGGTAGTCCAAAATACTAGGGCCGCTAGCTTTGTCCGATTTACCTCTGATAGAGGTGTCTGGAGACTTCTCTCTTTTTTGAAGGAGCATCTTTTCGTTAATACCAGCGGACACTGGTCGGTTTTCGTGGAGAACATTAAGCTGGTTTTTAAATTTAGGCCAAACCGAGAAATCATCGTCAGAATCCGATTCTTGAGATCGTGGCCACAGAATAAGTGACGCAGGCGATCGCGTGGTGCCATCTGTGGAATATGTAACCGTTGAGTCACTGGAGCGTTTCCGGAAGTATCCAGTATCAACGAGACCGACGCATGCGGCGTAGAGGCGGAATTTGGTGGAGATGGTCGTGTACGCAGGCGCGTCGATAGTTCTCAGGACATCTAACACATGGGATAAACTCCGGCCTAGAAGCAAAAGAAGGCGATTGACAATTTCATTGCTTCTCAATAAAGGGATGTGTGGCATGACTCGCAAATCATTTACACGATTTCGCAATTAACTGTGCAGTACTTATAGCAAATCATTAGTCATTAATGAATGTTTAAATGTGTGATTTTATCGCCACTGATTATTAACCACCCACTGTTACATTATGAATTCCACATTGAAGTTATCCGATGTCCGGTAGTTTACATCGTCATCGGTGCATAAAATCACCTCGGCAGAGGCCGGTAACGAAGTGGCAAGAATAATCTGAGTGGCCGAAACAACTCAAAGCAAGCCGTTCTTTGGAGCAATCAACCCCAGTCGCATCTTATCAGAACGCGCGAGACACCATTCCAACATGGGATATCTTGGGCAATCTAATTGGATGAGTGACGCAACGCGCTGCGATTTCCATTTGGCGTCCGCTATTTCTGTTACATAATCAATGAGAAGGATTGCTCTCAATATTCGCCCTCGACGACGGCCCGAGCCAGTCCTCACCTAGGTGGTGACAAGGCTCTGCGGGTCAGATTGACTGGTTTGAAGAGGGCGGATCGCCTTTGTCATATCCATTCAATTGCGGTCTTAGCATTAAGTAAATTGCTCTCTTGAAAGAAAAAAATGGTTGCAGCTATTAAACTCTATCTATCTTCGGTTTTCGTAATGCTACGTCTGCACACGCTAACATGCCGTCGCCGATTCATCCTTTCTTGAATGATGAAATATCGTATTCACATCTTTCGTTTCAGCTTTGACACCGATATCTAAGGTAAAGTTATATATATTTTTTCTTCACCTGGTGACATTGACATGCCCAAGCAAACCTGCCTCACCTAATTGTTATCTCACCAAAGGTGTGTGGCGTGTTTTTTTTTTTATGTATGTTTCTATTTGAAATTGTCAGTCACCCTATATACGGACAATTATGCTTTGACGTCAGGCTCATAATATAGACCACAGCAGAAAGCAGGTGTTAATCAGAATTGACATAGCTGTAACATACCCACCTGTTTTTTTAGCCACCATTAGCACCTGTTTCATTGGATTATCCCCACACTCCTGTCCATATACTGTACCTGACACAAGGTGGCAGCACACGGTCACAAATACTACCACCATCTCTAGTCGCCTGTTCCCGCGCATCCTCCTCTGAAAAACACCACGCTTGTTGAATCGCCTGTTGGTCATTTATTGAATTTATCATGAATTTTACTCGTAAAATTATATCTGTTGACGCGTTGAAACTATGGAGACTTTACCACAGCGAGAGCATAGTTGGTGTTTGACAGGAAACGATTTGCTAAGCACGTGTTGAAATAATAAATCTCCTACATAACAACCACATACATAATAATTGCGCAACAGCGCTATTCAACACAGGTCCAGACTCGTTTGGGTCCAGATACAGAAAGTGAACCTTTTCCACGAGCCATCAATAATCTATACATGTAAACACACACACACACACACACACACACACACACACACACACACACACACACACACACACACACACACACACACACACACACACACACACACACACACACACATATATACAAATATATATATATATATATATTTATATATATAAACATATACATATATATACTTACTTATTTCATATGTGTTCATGACAATGGGGATGTTACAAACCTCTCTTTTCCTATATACCACAATGGTTGAGTCAATCTTGTCCATTTTGCACTGCCGTTCAGTTCTTCTATTAACTTCAAAACAGTTAATTCCTTGTAGTACCAGTGTCGATATTAAATGTACTTTTCGTACAGAAGAGCCTCTTGAGTCTGGACTGGTGTATAATCCATTAGCCGTCTGATAACGCCCTTTTATTCCCTTAGCTTTTTATACCTTTCCAGTTTGACGCTCGGCGTAATAGCAGAATTTGCACACGCTTATCCCTCATTAGTTTATCTCGTTAATACCGTGCAACCGCTGTGACAAACCAACGCCCTGTCCCCATGGGCTCCCAACTACCCCTACTCCCCCACGTGACATCCGCTCAGCATGACTATCATGTTCCCGCCAAAACCTGACTTGAAAGCAGTCGTCTGACAAACGACTTAGGACAAGAATAAATGCCAATTGCTTACGGGGATGCTGTCAGAAAAGCTATAGCGCGTGCTAAGAAACAAACACGAAGAGTTGTAACCTAAAAATCCTATGATAACGGCACACTCGCTGGATTTGCCTCAAGGGGTAATGTGCAAGATAGCTGTCATCTTCTGAAAGGGTTGGAAGAAAACATGGTGCCAACATTTTGGATGTTGACTTCAGTTTACAAGCCGAAAAAAAAATCCTCGATCGTAAAATGGCAACATTTGAAATTATTGTAACTATGAGTAACTCAAATCGCAAAGGTCGCCATTTTTTGCTTGCTTTTGAAATAAGCTTTTGTGGTTATCTTTGTGGTACTACAAACTGTTAACGAGGGACAGTATCGACTTCTGTGCTTCTCTCGATTTTACCATCAATGCACTATCACATTACAGCAGGAAAAAAATTACACCTGATATTACCTTTAATTATCAACAATCACAATCAATTTGGTAAAGGCGGATCATACAACAATTGTGCCATTTACAGTGGTAACACCCGTGGCTAATCAGGCGTTCTGAGAATGTATGATTCGTGCTGGCGATGACAATAAAAGGGCGCTGACCAAACCGTTGTGGTTAAAAAAATCTACATCTCATCGTACTGTCATACAAATTTAGAATGTCCATGGATGAAAATGCACATGCGTAGTTACTGGCTCGTTCATAGAGCCGACTGCCCGCCGCCTTAGCGAAGACTGGACTCTGACTGAACCATAAGCGAATCGCGAATGAACCTTGCGTAGTTATTTCGTAACTGAAATAGTGAAAGAGTAGCGCCAATCGCGATGCACTGAACGAATTAAGCTGAGGCTCTTGTCAGTTCAAGTTTTCTTTGATATCAGGGCATCGCTATGGCAACCTCAGAGAATCCAATTTAGCTAACAATGCAACATTTGTGTCATTTTGTGTCGAATAGCCCAGAACATTTGGCACCTAATAATAAACTTAGGCCCTTGCCAATTCATGTTTTCAGGGCTGCCGCCACGGCGATCTCTCAGAATCCAATTCAGCGAACGAACTCGTTTTTTGTCGAATTGCTCAGAAAATATGGCAGCTGCAAATGTGATATTACTTTGGAAATAGATGTCCAGTGAAGGTAAGGCGTGTTGTGATTGGACCAAATGGTGTTAATTGCCCCAATGAGCGGCTGGCTATGTACTACGAGTCGCTCAGGTTAATCAGCTCACCTAACCACGGCCTCTTCCGATGTGGTAATGGAGCCGAGTGAAGATCGTGCGAAGGCTGAGACAAAATGACTGATATTGGTAAATCATCGATGATTTGGCGTTGTCAAATCCCATAAAAGATTAAAGTCGAGTCATTTCACCCAATTAACAAAAACACGAAAAATACAGATAAGGCAAGTTAAAAATATGAGCCATCAAGCAACTAGCCTGCTCCCTATACTGAGTGGCGGTGTCCCGTACAACCAGATACAGCGCGACAACAAGTAATCATTGAGATTGATTAATCTACAATGCTACTCATGCATCTTCATTAACATTACTTACCTTGACCTCTAACGTTTATGTAACGCCAGTTATTATTACAATGCATAAAGACATGATAGTCATTTCCAAGATGATTATATGAGATATTGAATTGACAATTTGAATTCGACTCTCTGTAGATCCAGATGCAGATATTTCACAAAGTAAGCATATATGTATGTATGTATATATATATACATGTATGTATGTATGTATGTATGTATGTATGTATGTATGTATGTATGTATGTATGTATGTATGTATGTATGTATGTATGTATGTATGTATGTATGTATGTATGTATGTATGTATGTATGTATGTATGCATTGCATGCATGCATATGCATGCATGCATGTGCATGCGTGCATGTGTATGTATGTATGTATGCATGCATGCATGCATGTGTGTATGTATGTATGTATGTATGTATGTATGTATATGTATGTATGTATGTATGTATATGTATGTATGTATGTATGTATGTATGTATGTGTATGTATGTATGTATGTATGTATGTATGTATGTATGTATGCATGTATGTATGTATGTATGTATGTATGTATGTATGTATGTATGTATGTATGTATGTATGTATGTATGTATGTATGTATGTATGTATGTATGTATGTATGTATGTATGTATATAGTATATATATCTATATATATATATATATTTATATATGTATATTACAGTATATATATATATATATATATGTCTATATATATATTTATATATATATATATATATATTATATATATATATATATATATATCTATATATATATATATATTTATTTGCATATATATATATATTTATTTATATAGATAAATGTATATATATATATATCTCTCTATGTATTTATATGTATGTATATGCATATATATAATATGAATATAGATATATATACCTATGTATATTATGCGTATCTATGTGTATAATATATATAGGTATGTAAGATATATATATCTATATCGTTATATATATATATATATATATATATTACATGTATATGATATACATATATAGTAAAAATGTATGTTTATATATATGTGTGTTTGTATGTATATAAATTAGTAAATTATACCATGGTCAGCGTAACAGCACCTAGATATCGCATCGGCTCTCTGTTCATTAAACACGACAGGTCACAGCTTCTTCTGAATCGTTAACGCCAAACAATGCTACCTCCAATTCATGTCACTGGCATCGTCCAAGGCTATAAGTCAAGATCGATATTGTGTTCTGTTACCAAACTTATCCTCCATTTATTTTCCTGCTGATATAACCCTCCCCAACTGTGACCAGGAATTATCAACTAAAGATGCCACCGCCAACTTTGTTTGAACATCGGTGTTACTTTTTGAGTCAAATATTTTAAACACTGATTCTTTGTGACATCATAATATCGTATGTTGCGGTATATTCCATTCCGCATGACTTCCATGATAAACATCGTGTATATTGAGTCAAATGTGTTTTTGAGTCATAATATCGTATGTTGCGGTAAAAAATTCCGCATGACAATGAGTTTTGAGTGAAAAGACAATGAGTTATAAGGTATCCACCCAAAATTTGGAAAAACAAATCAGAAAGAATAAAGCAACACACATGGGACCGGAAAACTCTTGTTGGTGAAATTAACTTGATATTAAATACATAATACAATTGTTAAAGCTGCTCTTTTTCAATTGATATTCCAGTTAAATGGCGGGATATCAGTACAATTGTGATTTTAGATTATCTAGTAAAGCTGGATATGAACTAATTTGGGAAAGAGGTTCTATAAAAGAGGTAGCCATTTTGATAGGTTGCTGTTGTCTTCCAGTGCTAAAAATGTTTTTCGCATTGTCCTCAATTGAATCGGGAATCGATTGTCCTGTATTCACGCGATGTCGAATGTTAGCGTACTTGTCGTCTGGGACTGATGTTACAAGTATTAAGGCGACCGAAACATTCATTAGGGGTAGTAAAATTATAGCATAAATATTAGTAACTTGCAGGAGCTTGTGAATACGATATAAAACCGAGATTTCGTAAATGTATAACAAGCGAGAATGCATATACAGACAAACTACTGGGTACAAGCGGTCATGCGCATCGTGGTATTCAATGATGAGGACCAACGGAAATAACTAGAAAAATATGGAATCTATTATGCTAAATATAGAATCCAAGAAACATTATTAATAATTGAAAGTGATAATTTCTAAACTTTAATTCGTAATAAGGTATGGTAGAAACTGGAAGACTTACTTCTTGTATATCGTGTAGAAAAGGTGTGATCGAATGTCCCTTCTTCACGATGTCCCTCCGGGACAAGTTTGTTAATCAGTTGGAAACGGCCTCAAAGCTGCATGATTTGTGCCGCAATAGACGGTTCAATACTTATGGAATCTCAATTACTTGTCTTCTTATTCGGAACGAAACACAGACAACGAAGGAATTGTCATTACAAAGCCAGGAAGCAATTCTACTGTGGTAAACTCATCGTATCCACTCCTAGAAGCAAAACAATGTAAGTGTATGAATGTAGAACTGATATAAATGCGAGCAGGAAGCGTGATGCCATGGTAAGATGTGGGATGTCCATCTTATAATGTTAGTAGCCAACGGGTCAGGTGGAAGGGCTTGGATTTGAGATGTGGAGGGGTAACTTCGATGTGGAAATTTTAGAAAAAAATTATTGCCTTTATAACGCAGCCGCCATAGATTATACAGAAAAAAAAATATTGATTGATTTCAAAATGAAATATTTTATCAACAACAACGCTATTCAGTGAATAGATAAAGCATAAACTATACTTTTTTTGGCTGAGGTTGCCCCTCCAACTAAGACAGTTTACCTCGAAATACCACCCCCACAGCCTGAACATCATCCCCAATTCCAACAGCACTTTATCGTGGCGTATATAACCCAATTTGCCTTACAGTGCTGCGAGATGGGTCATGTTCTTAATGAATTAAGGCGCGTGAAGTAATGGATGATAAAAAGCCCTAAAATAGTCGACCGGAAATAGTCCACCGTCAGCTTCCTTTACGCCCTTGCGCGGGAAAGCATCCCCATGGCTTGCTGCACGTGGCTACTCATTAGTTATGCATATCATGGCTTGAGCTTCTACGCCTCGACCTACCTCCATTTAAACTGTCACCAAAGCTGGACCTACTTTCACTCGTCACATCCCTACCAATCCCGATCAGGAAAGGGATTCTGTGTAAACTGCAAATTCAGTCGCTACTTTAACAAAAGAATGTAACGAAATAACATGTGATTAACGAAACAGCCATCGAATAGGTAACGGTCGGGGGGTGGGCGAGGGTCTTGGTGATTACGATTCACTGTGACTCTGGTTACTGATAATCATTTTAGCCCTATTACCTCATATTATCCACACAGTGGACTCGACTTTATGTAAATCGTTCCTGTTAAGCATTTTAACAGGTCAATCTCGACCGATGTGAACTGAAATTCACAAAAATCACCTATGAGAATCATGTCATGACGGATGTCATCCGTGTCATAAATACACGGCGTATAATTATTGATTGATAAAGCATTTCGCTAAAAAACGCGCGAATTAGGATGGAGAGCATTTGTGGTTCTGTTACCTTAAAACAATATCCATTGGTCGTCAAAGTCTAAGAGATTCCGACACAAGGTACCCTACGGAATGGACGATTCTACTCAAGAGGATGTGACAAAGGAAAGTGATTTAAGGGTCCTGACAGATCAGTCATTCAAATAATGCATCGCAGCAGCATTGAAGATACACAGAGCTGTCGGGCTGATCCGACGGACGTTCACTCAACGTCCCAAGGGAGATTTTATCAAACTTTATAAGGTACATGTTTGACCCATCTAGATAGAATATACAGTTCAAGAGAAATCACCATTCCTTCAACGTGACATAGGAGGGCACAGATGTAGCAGGTGCACAAAGGCGTGCTGCAAAACTCGTAACTGGTATGTTACGAACAAAGATTGCGCTTTTTAGGACCGACGTCTCTTTTAAAAACAGTATGTGTTCGACCTATCTCATAAAGCATGTGTTCGGCGTCACAAGTTAGGTGTGTGTTTGGCCTCTCTTGTATAGAATGTGTTCGGCCTATCTAATAAAGTATGTGTTCGACCTCTCTTGCAAGGAATGTGTTCGACCTTTCTTGTATAGTATGTGTTCGACCTTTCTTGTAAAGTATGTGTTCGACCTCTCTTATAAGGTGTGTTTTCGGCCTATCTAATAAAGTATGTGTTGGGCCTTTTTTGTAAGGTGTGTTTTCGGCCTATCGAATAAAGTATGTGTTCGATCTCTCTTGTAAGGTATGTGTTGGACATCGCTTGTAACGTATGTGTTCGGCCTCTCTTGTAAGGTATGTGTTCGATCTTTCTAATAAAATATGCGTTTAGCCTCTCTTGTAAAGCATGTGTTCGACCTCTTTTGTAAGGTATGAAGTCGGTTCCTCTTGTAAAGTGTGCGCTCGTCCTCTCTTTTAAAGTGTGTATTCGGCCTATCCAATAAAGTATGTGTTCTATCTCTCTTGTAAAGTATGTATTCGGCCTATCCAATAAAGTATGTGTTCTTTCTCTCTTGTAAAGTATGTGTTCGACCTCTCTTGTAAGGTAGATTTTCAGCCTATCTAATAAAATATTTGTTCGGCCTCTTTTGTAAGGTGTGAGTTCAGTCTCTATTGTAAAGTATGTGTTAGGCCTCTCTTGTTTAGTATGTGTTCGGCGTCTTTTGTAGAGTATGTCCAAAGATCTTGTTATAATAAGATACCCGACTCAGCAGCTCGCCCGACAAATTCCGTGACACCGTGTAGGCAGCGCCCCCTACTTTAGTGGAAGCTACTCGACGCGCAGAAGCCAACCAACTTCGTTATGACTTGCGAGTATGTCTGACTAGAAGTCAAACACAAATGGACATTTCTGCGCTGCAATTAGCTGTGTGAGTAGTATAGGTAATGGGGGTCCTAACGCAGGGGCAGCAATGAGTCGCAGGGGGGGGGGGGGCAGGGGGCCACTGAACTGGGCTCCACCTCCCACATATCCTCCCTCTGTTTTGAGTGGTTGTATAAAATTTAATAACGTCGCCTTGTTCTAGCTGTAAAGGCTGGTCTAAAGATATTACAACAAACCGGTGGTCAACAGGCTTACTTATTCCTACCGATTGAGTTGTCCCATTTATAACAGGAAACACTGCTATTTCACCAGTATCAGCACCCACACAAGAAGACAACCCCATACGAATGATCTTGCCATTGAATAACATGGTATATCCACAGCTTGAGTCTCGACCCCTGGCCCCATCCCCAAACGACCACTCATATCCTCTGCGAAGAGCGCCACTTGCTTCTGTCCAAATAGTAATGAGGGTTTCGTTTTTTCAGCTACGTGTTGTCGCAGGTCCCTGCGCTGCTGTCTATGTCTATCATCAACATACTTTTTATTAGCAGCATCCTTTGGCGAACTTGGGTCTCCCAGCTCAACGATTTTATTATCTCCCATTTCAAGATCTTCAGTTATAGTACCGCTACCTTTATCCATTTTTTTGTGAGTCTACATAGGTCTTTGTTGCATATTCGGAGAGGTCGGCGCCCAGATCCGCTACCTGTTGAGTTCCATAAATACTTGCTTTTATTGACATCTTGTAAATTCAAGAACAACACCAATAGGTAAGTCGTGGTTGTTCAGTAGACGTCCCTTACTATCTCTTATCTGAACCTTTAACTCATTCACAGCTCCAACAGCAACACGTTTTGACACAGGATTAGCGATGTTTGTGGTCATAATATCACCGAGAGAGCCGCCCCCACAGCCCACAACTTCAAGAAGTGAAGTGGGCGCACCATGAAGTATGTTGTGCGTGGTACTGACTTGATCGAGGTGGATATAAAGTGGGTTAAAGATGCTAATAACCCTACTGATTGTTTCCCTGATGCGGTTAATTTGAGACCGTAATATTTTCGGTTTTCAGAGGCAGCCTCAATACGGGCACTACGAAGATCCCGCAGCTCAGAAAGCTCACTTACTTGGAAAGCAAGCTCAGTTGGTTGGAATCTCCGTTCCTCATCCCTCGCATCCTCCAAAGTTTCTAGCTTCCACTAGGTTGTTCACCAACTCACCCCTCTAGGTCTGCATAGCCTTGTCAAGCCCTACAATCTCTCGGAATGTCAGACCATCCGTCTGTGTGCTCACGTCTTCTAAAGCGTTATGAAGGCCCTCTATGAAGCTTGTCTCTTCCACACCAGGCCCTATCCCAGCTGTGGCTTCAGGTCCACTCATTTCCATACCCTCTGGGTTCTGACGGCTGCTTGGTCAACGACTTGGAGAGCCCACACTTCCCTTTGCGACACCACATTTCGGAACCACTCAGTAAAACCCAACCCATAACAGATGGCCCTAGCCCCCCCCCCCCCCCCCCATCCTGTCTGCTAGCTATTGTTTGAAGTGAAAGTGGGGCCTTAGTACGAGAATGTGTAAGACTTAAGTCAGGGTAGTCCTTCAAACGTAACTCTCCTCCAACAAGTTCAAACTTTGTATAATCGCGGCCAAGAGACGGTGTGTAACCCTTTTCAGCCAACGCATCGTAATAATGATTGACAGCGCCTATAACAAGTCGGGAGAGGGGCCTCTGGGAGTGTCTCAGCTACAGGCCTATCCTCATCCTCTCTTCCAGGGTCGTAATCCCCCTCCACTGCGTCGTTAAATGTTGGGTTATCAAACTCCATGTTACTATGTTAAAGATATACTTGTAGATAAGAATTCAACATGTCGGGTACTTACGGACGCAAACTAAACCCACACCGCCGGATACGCGAACCCCTCGGGGTAAAGGGTGTGCGACAGTCTGTAGTTATTACAAACAATCCAAGCACTATTAACCAGAACCAACAACTGCTGGTTCGCTTTCCCAATCTAGGCGCAGACGACGTCATTGTTCCAGGGACAGCACGGCTGGCCTTTACAATCACGCTGACCTTGACTGATCTTAACCGCAGCGTTGTGCAAAACCTGGGTCGCGCCGTGGTTAAGAAATTGACAATCAAGATTTCTGGCAATGAGGTCATGTCTATTGATGACAGCGATGTGTATCACTGTTACCACGACTTGTGGCGGACTGCACAGGAGAGACAGGGCCTCCAGTATCAAGGCATTGACACATCAGATGACAGAAACACAACTAAGATACGAATGGGGGCAGGAGACAAGGATGAGACCGAGGAAGAGGACAAGGCCGTAGCCGATGTGTATGGTAATAGGTTCTTCATTCCGCTTGACTTTGAACTCCTTGAGAGTCACATGCCATTCTACCAGAGTGCGCTTAATGATAGATTGGAGTACGAGCTCACGTTCAACGACTACAACCGCGTGATTCACGCAACAGGTGACACCGCTGCCAGCTACAAAATTGATGGCATCTCGCTGGAGTATGACATGGTTACCCAAACAGAGTTGGCCCGCATGATACGCACCCAGTACACAGGTCGGCTCTCGATTCTGTATGACCGTGTTCTCCGTCACAGAAAGTCTGTGTACAATAAAAGAGATACACTGTGGAACATCAACCTGAACGTGCCGGCTCGCAGCATGAAGGGCATCCTACTGCTCTTTGAAGACCCAGCCAGCGCCTCATTCGCCAGGAAGACAGAGTCGTTCTATAACCCAAAGATCACAAAAGTTGAGGTGACCATTGAGGGCATCCCCAACCAACTCTATGCCCAAGGCATGCGTGGCTACCAGCAGTGGGACGAAGTGAAGAAGGCCTTTGCAGCAACGAGTAAACGAGACCCCAGTGTAGCAGTAAAAGACTTGGCATTGTCGGACGTTTCCCTAGGAGAGTACCTAACCACCAAGTATGCTCTGTGGCTCGACTTAAGGACGAGTGATGACGACCAGCTGCACTGTAGTGGCAGGGCCGTGGAGAATGCGTCTGAGGGTATCACCATTCAGATCACAAAAAAGGCAGAGGCGGCCGCCGCATTGGACGTCTATATGTATATTATTATGGATGCACAGCTTAACATTAAAGATGGCAGGTTCGTCAGCGCAGTCTACGCTCAAGGGCTTGATGACCGAGTTTACATTTCCAGATGGTCCCTGTTCGGCAATTGTTTGTGGGCAGACAGGATGTGGGAAAACCGCATTCATCCTCGACCTACTTGAAGGGCCCTTCTTCGGCGCCTTCGAGCATATTGTAATTCTCTGCCCTACCATACGTTTCAACGAGGCCTATCAGACGCGGTCATGGGTGTGGCATGATTCAGAGGTGTATGTGGTTGACCCCGGGGAGCGGCTCCATGACCACTTGAGGGCTTTCTACCACTGCTTTAAGGGCGAGCCTACCCTCTACATTATTGATGACTGTTCGGCAACAAAGGCCCTAACCAAGAAGAAAGACATGTTATCTGAACTGGCCTTTAGCGGCCGCCATGCGCAGCAAAGTGTCTGGGTCCTCACTCAGAAATTCAACTCTGTGCTGAAGGATCTACGTGAACAGACCCGTTGGATGGCACTTTTCCACACCAAGGATAGGGACTCGTTTGAAGACGCCCTACGAGAGAATGATGTAATTCCAACGACGGAGGAACGTACCACAGTACGCCATCTACTAGCAAAGACCAAGCACGCAAAACTGCTGCTGAAGACTGATCAACCCACTGGATATGCCATCGATTGAGGTGATGCTTGGCCGCTGCTTCAGTAACCAATATATGTTTCTTCGTCTGGGGAGCAGTGTGATATATTAGACTTCGAAGGTGTGTACGTATATTCATGGATCCTGATACCATTATTGATCAACTCCTTGAACAGGACGCAGCTAGCCCGCCGGCCTCAAAGTCTGAGCGAGCAGAACCCCGTTGCACTCCTGGTGAAGATTTATCTTCTATGAGAGATAGGCTTGCTGCTGTCATAGCTTGGGGTCAGGCCCGTCAGCACCTCGGCGATCAGCACTTGTCGAGTGCAAAGATTGAATCAATGTCCGATGAAGAGATTACAAAGCTCTATGCGAAATATGAGGCTCGGCTGGGCGCTTGCATGACGCGGATTCTGGGGCAGTCAGTTCTCCAACTGTTTTCTAACGTTGCTTGTATGTTTCTGCCAAATATGATGTCGGACCTCGAGACTGACCCGTATGTCGGGCACGCGCTAAGAACTGCCACATGTGAACTTTATCATCGCTATGGTATGATGTTGGTTCCGCTTACCGCGGCCTTAACAACCGCCAAGTACTGCCAATTTGTACGCCATCTACTAGCAAAGACCAAGCACGCAAAACTGCTGCTGAAGACTGATCAACCCACTGGATATGCCATCGATTGAGGTGATGCTTGGCCGCTGCTTCAGTAACCAATCTATGTTTCTTCGTCTGGGGAGCAGTGTGATATATTAGACTTCGAAGGTGTGTACGTATATTCATGGATCCTGATACCATTATTGATCAACTCCTTGAACAGGACGCAGCTAGCCCGCCGGCCTCAAAGTCTGAGCGAGCAGAACCCCGTTGCACTCCTGGTGAAGATTTATCTTCTATGAGAGATAGGCTTGCTGCTGTCATAGCTTGGGGTCAGGCCCGTCAGCACCTCGGCGATCAGCACTTGTCGAGTGCAAAGATTGAATCAATGTCCGATGAAGAGATTACAAAGCTCTATGCGAAATATGAGGCTCGGCTGGGCGCTTGCATGACGCGGATTCTGGGGCAGTCAGTCAGTTCTCCAACTGTTTTCTAACGTTGCTTGTATGTTTCTGCCAAATATGATGTCGGACCTCGAGACTGACCCGTATGTCGGGCACGCGCTAAGAACTGCCACATGTGAACTTTATCATCGCTATGGTATGATGTTGGTTCCGCTTACCGCGGCCTTAACAACCGCCAAGTACTGCCAATTTGGAGCGAGCACCCCTGCGATCCGAGACCGACCGTCCGACACCCCTCCTGCAGAGGACCTGCTTGGGTGCTGTCAAATGGAGGAACAAAATTAATAGGTAACATGGAGAATCCAAATCAAGAGATAATGGCGGTGACAAGTGATCAGCCTGCGCCTCAACCTCAACCTGTGCCAAAGGAGAAACCTAAAAAAGACGCTAAAAAGTTTGAGGCGGGCCGAAAGGGTGCTGCGGCTCGAAAAGCTAATCAAAATAGATTTCTGAGAGAGCTGCGGGAGGCTGTCTGAAAATCGGCCCCCTCCTCCTGCCCCCCAGTTTGAACGGGGGTCTGCCGCAGGGGAGAAGGGTTCGACTCAGTCTTGACCAACGTGGGCGACATCACCTTTGATTGTCGGTGGGGTGGGGGTGTTTGGACTAGCATTGTACTGTTACAGGCAGAGAGTTGTAGCCTCACCCCATAAACAGGTTTTGCCTAGGGGAGTGCCAGCGAAGTCAGCACCTCCGGACGCTCATTTAAAGGACCCGTTTTACATGGAATATGATGACAACACCAATTACTGATGGAAAAATGCTCGTCAACGCGCTGTACCACGGTGCAGTTGTTTCCAGTATATCAATAGGTTATGCCAAGCTTGCTAAGATGCTTCTGGGTGGTGGGGTGCCACGTCTTGATTTCACCCTACGCGACCTGGCTATGGTTATTGCCGATGTTCACTAGCTATGGCCACAAAGGATATGCTAATTAAACAAGGAATGTTGATATACTGAAATAATGACCACAATTGCTCTACTTGTTGGTGCTCTTGTTAACGCCCTTGCATTCTCTGGGAGCAACTTTTTATTCTCTAAATTACGAAGTAGATGCGGAACGGAGCAGCTTCAATCTGCTCAGGCGGCATGGGCCAAGAAGCGAACTGAGCGTTTAGACTTCATCAATGAGCAACTCCGCCGCAAGGGACATGCCGAGCATACTTTTCAGGATGTGGACGAGGCTATGCGTGAGTACTACATCTTGACAGGTAAATCCATCGACAAGCTGGACGCTGAGCCGCAGCTTTCAGATTTCTACGAGCCCTCAGATGGTCAAAACGAGCGTGAGGTGGCGTTCATTATACTTGGTATGGCTGCGGCTGGGCTGGTTGCATACAGGCTTGCCAAGTAGGTCATTTTGGAGACTCGGGCTTTTACTTTGTATGGATCGTCGCATGCAAAAGATCTACTATAGTCCTAAGGGCTACTGGAAAGGCATTACAGCTATCATGAAGCTTGCAACAGAAGCAAGGGTTTCTGAGGATGTTGCCAGGGGGTGGCTAACAAAGCAAGCTATATGGCAAATCTACCTGCCAGTGCCCAAACACATTCCCAGACCAAAGTTTGATGTCCCTATCCCTAATGACGATCACCAAGCCGATCTCTTATTTCTTCCTCATGATGTTGTGAAGCGCCTGACTTACAAGTATGCCCTAACTGTGGTGGATGTGGCCTCACACTACAAGGCAGCCGAGCCATTGGCTACAAAAGAGGCTAAAGAGGTCGCAGGTGCACTCGAAAGGATATACAAGCGAGGACCACTGGGGTGGCCTAAAATACTTCAGGTGGACCCCGGACGGGAGTTTATGGGAGCAGTGAATCAGCTGCTAGCAAAACATGGAGTATCGGTCAGGCGTGGTCGTGTGAATATCCATCGAGACCAGGGTATGGTGGAACGTTTTAACCGAACACTTGCTGAACGACTCTTTGGACACCAGTACGCCGTAGAGATAAGGGATACTGGAAAACGATTGACTGAGTGGGTCTTTCGACTGCAGGCTGTAGTCTCTGCGATAAATAATGAGGTGACCCGTTTGACTGGGAAAAAACCTAAGGATGCTATAAAGACAAAAGGAGTTGTACAAAAGCCCTCTGCAGTCGTACCAGGGCGCCCGCAGGGGGTCAAAGAGCAAAAGCTTCTGATGTCGGCTTTCTCTACCTCTACCAGCCTGGTGAGGTCGAGCAAGACCACCGGCGGCGGGCCACTGACCCTGTGTGGTCACTAGATGTTTACCGGATTGGACGCTCTGTCACTAAACCTGGTGAGCCTGTACTATATTATTTGTTGGATGGACTGCCCCGTGGCTTTGTAAAGGAGGAGCTGCTTGTGGTGCCGCCCGATACCCAGCTGCCACCAGACGGTATTACCAATTAGATAAAAGAAAGGTCGGTAATAATGGCAGCAACTGGAAAGTGTCCCTGGATATTACTTGGAAAGAGAGACTGCTGTGGTAGGCCCTGTAAGTTTGACTTTTGTGCAATGCACAGGTTTAAGATTAAGCAGGGGATCTTAAATCGGCTTTGTGTAGTGTGCCAGAGGGGCATCAAAAACAACCTAAAATTATGTATGGATTGTGGATACAAAAGGGTTAACCACAAGCGCCTTTGTGAGAAGAGGAGGCTTCAGGGTAGTGAACCGGGTCGCAGGAAGGCCCGGGTGGCGACTCATGTTGAGACTGAGGTAGGCGTGCTAGATAAACCTTCTCGAGCTACGAAGACCAAGCCCCCACGTCCGCCGGCTGCCCCGGTCACAGATGGTGGTGCCACCCCACAACCACACCCCCTCAAGCTAGGAAGACCACTCCTTTACGCTCTCGGCTCAGGAAGGCCACCCCCAGTCTCACTATAGCCGGCATATGTGAGAAGGTGGATGACCTCCTGATCACGGAGGGCGAGGGAGAGGTGTCCAGCAGTGGTGTGGGAGAGGTGTCCAGCAGTGATGCGGGAAGTTCACCATCAGGAATCAGTGGCTGGTCGGAGGTGGAAGGTGTGGATACTCCCACGGTTGAATATGATACACCCTGTCTGCCGGTGGTCTACGCCGGGTAGTAGGCCGGAGTGCGGCTATGCCCGTAGGCCAGGGTGTGTACACCACCCGAGGCTATCCATCGCTTTGTATCAAAGGGGGATAGAGACACCTTATTAATGTGCAGCCCATATATCTTGTGGCTGTCGCTTCGGAGCCTGTTCATCCCATGGCGGAACCGCTTCTGGTTGAACAGCGATTCAAGGTATTGGGCGTGGCGCAGGTGTTTCTTAAACAAAACCTTTTTTATGCCCTTTGCTTTCTTGATTTCCTCCTGGGTCGACATCAGGATGGAGTACATCTTTGGGTGCAGGCCTACATACACCCTGATGGGTACACCGCCGCACTCGTTCTTCATCTTTCCTAGAACCTTCTTGTTCTCGTTGCAGTCCAGCGGGTGGGCTGGGTTGTAGTTGGTGGTGTTGAATAGGTCACTGTCTTTTTTCATGTCGGCGTAGATGTCTGGTGTGCGGATCTCCAGGAGGAGGGAGTCGGTGTCGGTGCAGAGTAGGCTGACCTTGTGGCCGTACTGGGGATTCATGGTGTTGTAGTAGAAGTCGTACATGAGGTGCTTGGACAGGTCGAGTATGCACATCCCCACGTAGACTGGGCGGTTGAGGACCAGGTGTGATTTGTGGATGTGGATGGCAGCCAGGTCGTCGTCAAATATTTTCTGGCGGGGGAAGGAGGGGCTGGCGATGAGCTTTCTTATTTTGTTGCCGTCTGCAGTACGGACCAGCTTCACGTCAACCCGCTTGCGGAGGTTCTCCATGGTCTTGCCGAAGACGGAGTTGTTCATTAGTTTGTAGAGGTCGTTCTCAAAGTCACTGGTTGTGGCCTTGCGGAGTTCGGTGTTCTTCCGGATGTAGGGCTCCATCCAGGGGCTTTGATAGGATAGGGGTGAAGGATAGGGCACGGTGGATCTTGGTCAGCATCATCCCCAGGGCCAGATACAGTTTGAGGTTCCTGTAGTGGAATACGTACTTCTCCTTGTTCCTCAGGTTCGGGACCAGCTTCTCAACGCCGGTGCCGCTGTACTCGTCAAGAAGGTTTCGCTGGTAGTCTGAGAGCCACTCGTTCTGCACAAGGAGTCGTTCGGGGGCCAGTGGGTAGTCGTTGTGGGCGTCGTGAAGCTCGGGTGGGTACTCTAGGTTGACCTCAAGGATGTACCCAGACTCGGCATCGTCTGGGTGGATGCGGACTATTCTGGAGAGCAACTCTGGCCGGTCCACCCACTCAATGTTCGAGGTAGGTAGGGCCTGGCTCATTGCCCATCCATAGAGGTTGTTAGGTCGAGGTATTGGATATAGCTCGTGGGCTTGTCATGGTCGAAGTCTCCTACGTAGGGATTGTTTGCTTTGGCATGGCGCTGCGAGACCATACTTATTCCTCCACGCAGACCCTTCTCGATGAAGAGGTGTTTGTCGTAGTCGGTGAGGAGTTCGAGCTTTACCCCTGTGCTCTTGAGTAGAGTGTCCCACGAGAGGCCTTGGCTGGTATCGTAGTGGGCTGGGTCCAGGCCGTACTGCTTTAGGCTGGTCTTCCGGAAGGTTTCAAACACGTCGGCTAGGAGGACATCTGTCCGGAGGTAGAGGTCGTGGTAGTCGCCCATGTTCTTGCAACCGAACGTGCTCCAGACCTTTTGCGCGTGGGCGTAGTCTGTGGCGGATATGCCCTGCTCCGAGAGCTGGCTGTAGAAGTCTTGGATGGGCGGGAGGGGAGATTCAAACGTATCCCAGCTGTCAATGAACTCGTAGGGGAAGACCCCCTTGCGTAGGAGTAACCCTCGCTTGGTCTGGTGTGCTTCATACTCTGCCGTCACGGCGAAGGCGTCTGGGCTGTTGGCTGAGACCAGCTTGTCCAGGGAGGCCAGGAGGAACTGTGCACTGTCTATGAAGCGGAGTTGTCCGAGGGATAGGGATATGTACTTCTCCATATTATTGGGTATACAGTTGATGTCTCCCTCTACCTTACTTATGCCTTGCATTAGGAGATGGGAGTCATAGGCCCTCAGGTTATGGAAGACCACGGGGATGGGGGTTGTCTTGGGGCTCAGCCTAAGCTTTAGGTTGCAGGCGTTGTGGGCTGGCCCTCTGTACTTGCCGGTTATGTGACAGTGGTCGCGGACCAGGTCGGTTCCGAGTGGTTTGCTGCAGACCTGGCATTGGGTTGCGGTCTTGTGGACTCTTTGGTCGTCTCGGGTCATCCGCATGGGGACTGGCTTGGAGAGAACTGGTTTGATCTTTTTCTCCTCTCGCTGTAAGGCCTTGAGGAACTTCTCCACGGCGTCGCTTCCCCTGTAGATGACTGGGGGTGAGGTCTTCCCGTCGCATCGGACTACTATGTAGCCGTACCCGCAGCCCTGGTGTTCCTGGGTCTTCTGGGTGTTGCTCTTTTCTGAATTGAGGGCTGGCCCTGGGAGCTTTACTGTGAGTGCCTCAAAGTCGGCGTAGATGACGTAGGGGGCTGGAAGTTGCTTTTGCCAGTTCTGGAAGGATAGGATGTTTTTCCCCTCCTCAGGCATGTCTACTCGCACGGCAGTCTGGCCTACGCCTGCACATTCGGGCTTGTGAGCCAGGTGCAGCTTCTCGGTTGTATACCCGTGGAGGCAATGCTCGCAGAAGAATTTGCGGTGCTGATGCTTTGTCTGGTCGTAGAGGAGGCGGTTCAGGTTCTTGATCCAGGTGTTTTGACACAGGCCGTGCTTCTCGATGAGATGAGGTTTATGCAGTTGCCAGGGAGTTTGCTGATTCGGTACACCATGACAGCTTTACTGTCCCAGCCAAATACGTTCAGGCCTCTGTCCAGAGCGGTTTCGATTTTTCCGACGTGGGCGACCGGGGTTGGGTAGCACACGCCTGAGCCCTCTAGCTTATCCTTGAGCCACTGGATGCTGTACTTTGATGTCCGCTGCGGATCCTTGCTGGCTCGGTTGATGGCTGAGACGATGGCCCATAGGATGCAGAAGTCGTCTCGGTTCTTCGCGTTTATGATGGCCCCTTTGTTTGCTAGTGCTGGCGGAAGGGGGAGGTAGGAGCCGCCTTTAAGTGGTTGATACTTCGCGATGTCGATCCAGATGGTTTCTACCACCTCGAACATCCACCCAGAACCTAGGTTAACCCACTTCTGAAGCATCTCCTGGATTTGGGGGCCGGCCAGGTCTATCGTGGAGTCAATGTCTTCTTTACCTAGAACCGTTTGCTGCTTGGTTCGTAGGAAGGGCTCTGCGTACTCCGTGACACCATCTTTTTCAGTCTTGTAGAGACTTACTTTGACTGCAAGCTGGGTTTTGAGGCCACCTAGCTGGTTCAGCTCCTCGGCTAGAACTCTACAAACCTGGGGTTGCACACCTTTCTGGAAGGTCAGGAGGTTTGGGGCGTAGGGGTGAGTCTTGGGGACGTTCATGACCCAGCCTCACAGTTTGTTGTTGATGGCCGGCTTGGTTCTCCTGAATTTGAGGCGGGGAGTGGGGACTGGTCTGAGGCTTGTTCGGGGAACTGGGACTGGCCTTACGAGGGGGAGTGGTTTCCTGGAGGCGTGAGTAGGGCGGTGGGGCTGTGCCATGGATTTCAGCATAGTCAGCTTGAGCTTGTTTCGCGCGTATGTTGTGTGGCGTCATTACTACGATGCGCTGTTAGTCTAAAAGGGCGACAATATACTAACAAAGGAAGTCGTGGCCCCCACACCGAAACCGAAACTAACTCAGGCAGTTGCTCCCCAAGTGGTTGATTCCCGGTAGCCCAGCGGCACTTCCCAACTGGACGCCATACCGCGGCTGCCCTAACTTAGTCTGTTGGAAATATGGTTGCTGGCTGGTTGGATGACTCCCTCCCCCTGCGACTCGTGGCCTCCTGCTCCCCCGCGACTCATTTCTGCCCCTGCGTTAGGACCCCCATTACCTATACTACTGTGTAAATTGACGAAGGCCTTTCCACCCAGGAAGTGAATGTTCAGGCATATGTCTCTGGCTTTATTGCCCGGGAAATTAAGTTGTGTGCAATATGCAGAAACAAAATTTCTGTGGTCAATGATATACACGACCAGAAGAATTACGAAGTGCAAAGGAAATCACTAGTGGATGAATTATGCAGGCTTAAGGAACATTGCCGCAAATTCATGTGTGTGTGTGTGTATAATAAATTAGATTTGTTGCTTCATTTAGGGCAGGTCCTATGTCGTTACAGTTTGAAAAAGGTCCTGATTACCAAAGCCAGAAGCTCTCAGAAACTGATGCCTCCTTTACATCATCAAGACAATGCCTTCTAGGAGACCTCAGCAATGCTTTACAGCATCGTTTCCAAGGCATGGATGCTGGTATACCACAGGCAACCCACATAGCCCACCTCCCTCCATGGCCTGTTGAAAAGAATGTCCTGTTGAAAAGATATCTAATGACTGGTATACCACAGGCAACCCACATAGCCCACCTCCCTCCATGGCCTGTTGAAAAGATATCTAATGTCCCATAAAATACATTTTGCCTTACTTGCCAGGTTGCAAGTCATGTAGTATGCCTTATTATTACCTGTCTGAAAATGCTTTCAGAATTTGGTGATCAGGCAGTAGACAAACTTGTGGACCATTTCAGTGTTGTACTCTCTGGCGCAGGTGTTGACACTGATGACTGTGCTTTTTGTCTCACCCCCTATCGCTGACTATAACCCCAAACTTGCTAAAGGACTGTAGTCGATTACCAGGTATCATGTCACAATTACAAGAAAAACATTCAATGGGAATGTGAGGAGTAGGATGGACTAAAGTAGGACTTGGTTTACGTTAGTCTGTTGTTGAGTAGGGTGTTTTTGCTGTGTATTATACGTTCGTTCCTAAGTGTCAATGTGTTTTTCATGCTGTGTATGTCAAGTGATTGATTTTGGCACGTGTTTGTTACGGATTATATTCTGCGGGTCATAGGTAAAAAAAAATAAAGTATTTGTAAACACATATCAAGTTGTGTAGATTTTTTTTGGCGGGTTGAATTTTTTCTGGGCCGGTGGATTTTGGGAACTACCAGCCCAGGTGGTCGGTGGCAAATTTCCTTAGTTTCATGCCCAGACTGGGGTAGATACTGTTATATGCGACTTCGTTCAAACATTCATAAAAAAATATTGTAGTTAATAAATGATAAAAAGGTGTCAATAGTAATTGGCTTTGTTTTTATGTATTGGCTCTATCAAAAAGTTGTAAAATTTTAGAAATACAGCGGTATTTTTGAGTACATACCATCGCCTATCCATCTTTTACCATTGAGCTACGCACTTTTGTTTATATTTTAGCTTCCACGAAACCAGGTGGCGCTTTGGTCACGAGCTTCACAACGGAAACGTCCGAGTTGGGTATCTTATTATAACAAGATCTTTGGTATGTCTTCGGCCTATCGAATAAAGTATGTGTTTGGCCTACCTTGTAAGGTATGTTTTTGGTCTCTATTGTAAGGTGTGTTTTCGGCCTATCTAATAAAGTATGTGTTCGACCTCTCTTGTAAAGTATGTGTTCGACCTATCTTGTAAAGTATGTGTTCGACCTATCCAATAAAGAACTCATGCCTTACAAAAGAGGTCGAAAACATTATTTATAGATAGATTGATATATCGATAGACAGACAGGCAGATCGACAGACAGACAGACAGACAGATAGACAGATAGATAGATAGATAGATAGATAGAGAGATAGATAGATATGTATATAGATATATATATATATATACACACATATATATATACACATATATATATATACATGTATATATATACATACATATATATATATATATATATATATATATATATATATATATATATATATATATATATATATATATATATATATATATATATATATAGTTCCTGGTTGTATATATATATATATATAGTTCCTGGTTATATATATATATATATATATATATATATATATATATATATATATATATATATATATATATATATATATATATATATATATATATATATATATATATATATATATAGTTCCTGGTTGTCGCAGCAAGCAGCCATATTAAATGCAAAATGAATACACCCCCGAAACCCACTCTAATTATACTTTAAATGTTCCAACGAAATAAGCCTTCACTTGAAAGAAGCAGTCAGTTGTACAGAACGCAACCTTTTGGTCGGATAGTTACATCTATCTCGGGAAAAACTATGCTACGTTTTAGCACCACGCAAAATCTCAGGCATGCACAGATTTAAACAATGTCTCGGGAGTTTCTTCTCACTCTTGGCAAATATAAACAACTCAGATTATTAATAACTCTACTCCACCGTTTTAAAGCTGACACAAAATGGTAGAAAGTGCTTATGGGACAAGTCGCTGTTATTCTCAACCCTCGGTCTACTATTTTTGCCATTTCTCTCAACTAAACACAGAATAATTCATGCAACCAATGGAAACAGAGTGGATTAGTTTACGAATGGATCAAAATAATCCATGCCTTAAGACATTTCTTCTGAGTAGGAAACAGATTATCTGAGTTTATCAATTAAACGGGTAATTTAAAGCCGACTCGTGAGTTCGGAAATTAAGTTCACAGAGGCAGGATATGTAGAATGTCATTGTGAAGCGGTATCAGGACACGAGTATTGAGTCGGATTAACAGCAAAAGCTACATTTACTTTTTTCTAGATAGCTAGGCCAAAGCAGAGAGGCTGTTTGTTGAAGAGAGACCACATAGGGCCTTTTTTGTGTGTGCAATGCCTTATAGTATAGATCGGTAAAGAATAAACTAGAAGTTATTTTGTAGGCAAGTGACAGAACCAATGATTATGCTAAGCATGTCGGAATTCATCGTTTTTTATGCAGTGGGTGGACCTATCATCTTGAGATATTACTTATAATAATCAATATTACTCTAGTAACATTAAAACAGCTCAGACTACACTATATTGCAAGTTTTATACTTCCCAACATTACAAACAACATAAGCAATAGATATATATTACCCTATAATACAGATCACAGAGCTTTTTAAAAGTAGATATAGTAAAGTCAGCTATCAGAACAATCATTTCACTGGTATAATTAACATTCAACAAAACACGAAATAATAATTCTTGAATGAAATTTGGGTCACCAAGATGAAGCCCTGATCTTAGTCGAGCAAATCTCACGGCTCATATAAAATACCACATTTATGATCACCCATTCCTCTGCTAAGTTCAATTCCAAACATTTCTAACGAACTTCCATGTATAACTCGTTGCCACAAAGGCTACCACCATAAAGAATCCATTCACTGCCATCTTCCACAAAGGTCTTCCCATCCGTATCTTCATCAGCTGCCAGCGAGCTGGATTTTGCGGATTGGATAAAATCTTCACCGATTTTTCCAAAGTTTTTTCACCTTCGGCCTGATCTCCCATCCTGAAGTAACAGCAAGCTATGATGTAGAGATATGAAGCCCGTCTTTTGTCATTCATGTCATCTTGATCTTTCTTAGAAAGTTCTTCCATGAACAAAAGTGTGTCATTAACATCTGTTTTGTCCCCAAGGTTGATCTTCGACATGACGTATAGATAGGCAAGGATAAACCTAGGATTTAAAGAGACCACAGGGTCTGGCGAGTAACCGATAAGCATACTGGTCAAATTTCTGAAACAGGCCTGAATATCGTTGGGGAGTAAAGGTTTCTCTGAGGACGAATAATAGATATTGAAATCATAGCTTTGTTGACGCCATCGGGTTGTGTATGTGGGACGATCCTCCACTCGTCCAAAAACTCTATTATCATTTTGAATATCTTTAATATCAATAAGATCTAACACTTTCTGGTATTTCTTTTGACCAAAATAGAAATTCACAAGACTAACTAGGCAACAAAGATCACTTTTGTTAGAAATTTCTAAAATTCGTTTGGCCTCCTTCGTGAAGAATACTCTATCTTCTCGAGATATGGCAAAGCCGGCTTTAAGATGAAACATTCTCCCAAGGCTGTCTCTTAATTTATTCTTCATGGGGGCAGTGTAACTTTCGTCCGGTCCAATCAAGTCCAAACTGGAAATTAATTCCTTGTGGAACTTAATGGAGGAACTAATACTGCCACGATGTAGTTGATGGTGGAGTTGGGCGCTTAATAACTCAATCAGCCTATCAAAACACCACTGGAAGTGTGCTTTCAGTGCCTCCTGGATGGAATCACTTCTGTTGATGGCCTCTTCTGTATCTGTGTGTTGATCAATAGCATCCTTCACCTCCGCATCTGTCATCTCTGTGATATTCAGTAAGATATCTGTAAAGTTGTGAATCTCTTCTTCCTGTAAATCCTTGAGCAGATTGATCTCTCGGATAAAGTAATGGGGCAAAACACCATCCTGAAGATCTTCAATAAATTCTCTCAGAAAAATCTGTTCCTGATTTGTGTAGTTCACACTGGTCTCTTCTGTGTTGTTCTTCTCCATAAACCAGAGAAATCTGGATCGAACTAAACGATCCCATTTTGGGGATGAAGCGTCTCCATGGCTTGCGATAAGATACATGATATTGACAAGAACGCGATTCCATGACTCCCCGGCTGCAGCCATAACACACGCCTCGAGGTTGGAGAAATCATAACTCCATTGGTAAAGCTCAACTTGCATTGGTTCCAAACCTGCATCCACTTCATCCTCAGAACGTTCAATGTCCTTAGTCCTGTCAATTTCAATAGCTTCAGGAATGGCGTAAACTTCTAACTCTGTTGCTCTGTTAATGAATCCTCTGTTGGGCCAAGAGCGGTTCCTTTGAATCCATTCATCTGCTTCTGGAGGAAATCCATGGACTCTAAATGAAGGTACAAGTTTGACCGATACAATGCTCCTTAAGAAATTGGTCACCTCCCCGATATACGGTGACTTTTCCTCCTTATGCAAATCCTTGAAGCAGTTGGAAACAAGATTTAATGGGTCAATCACCAACACAGATGGCATTGGCGCGTTCTTCATGTTGTTCATGAGTAGCGTCGGAGACAAGACAAATTTTGGAACACCATCCACGCCATGTTGCTCAACGACTGTAGATTCCGCTAAAGGCAGATCAAAGTCTTCTTGCAACTGTAAAGTATGCGTGCGGGAAGGCACCCACAGACGGAGAGAGCCAGTGTCTTTTATGGTTTCGCTGCACAGGACAATCGGAACGCCTTTGTGGTATTCACAACTGCTGTCAGTTAGGACTATTGAATGTTTGTGACACAGACGTAACCACTGATTGGCAATCAATCGTTGTCTTAGGGGTTGGTCCGAGTAACTGGGCTCTTGTGAAATATGGCTCAAACCTGCAGCTGTGATATTTTCCCACCCAAGACAAGAAGTATCAAAGGAGTTGTTGCTGAGAAAAAGTTTGGCCATCAAAGCAGCCTCTGAAAAGTAGACTTGTAATGGTGTATCACTCATCTTGAATAGTGATGCTCCTGTGGGGCAAAACAAAAAAAAACCACATTTTTAATATCGATTGGTTTTGCCAATATAAACAATGTGTGGATCATATATCCATCACCAGGGACATGGGGGGAGAACATCACAGCCCATAGAAAATTGAGGCGATAAAATTCCTCAAGAACCAAGGCCAATAACCAAGCTTACAGTCAAAACTTAAAGAAAAAGTAAAGACGTATGAGCTGAGGGGGTTAGTCATAACAAAATGACAGAATACCTCTGACAAACAAATGAAAGGCTTTAAGGTAAACATATATGAGGTTCTGATAACATATAAACCAATACTGTAGGCATAAATAAGTGTCAACTTACAGAACACATTGAGACATCAGACTGGCACTACAGCTTGTGAACCATAGGTGCCATTCAAAGATATAAACACTAGCCCATTCGCATCCAACAAGGCACTGTAGCGCTAGCCTACACCCACACCCCAACCCATTCGGTCACGCTCAATGGCACAAGCTTAAACAACTACCAATTACCTACACCAATCCATCCCCGCCCCTAGATTTAGGTATTTGTTAATGGCCCCTTATCTTAGAATATGGAAATAAATCTACATCAAAGTGGATCAACAGTGACACAATGAAGCAATTCATCTCATTATCAAGCACGTTCTAAATCCCAAAAGTTAACGATAGTGGATGGAGATTAACAATGTTGAAGTTCATCTGCTTAGAGTCATACACACATTGTAAGTAGACTTACGGCTTATCAGAGTTTATCTTCACATTTGCAAGTCGATTTTGATGTCCACCTCACTGTCTGGAATGCAAAAAGACAGCAGGATGGAAAAACCTCACCTACATACAGTCCAACATTATCAGTACAGTGGCCTCTGTTGATACAGAATAATAGAATTTTTATATAGACTAATACAAAATTAAAACAGTATAAGACATATTCACTGCTTCTTGGGATAAGCCATCTTTAAATATAGAATATAGTCTATTCAATGGTATTATCAATCCTTGCACCTACTGTGCTATATTGTTCCTGCCTTGACTGAACATGATCTCAATGTGACTTTTGTTTTGAGTAGCCAAGTGTCTCATTCTATGAATGGCAACAACAACTTTTACAAGTGAACAGGTGCCGCAGGACAAGGTGGTAAGGACAAGTGTTATGGGACAGGTGCCATAGGACAGGTGCCAAGAAGGTGACATGCACAAGAACCTATTCTAAACTACTAGTACCTACATACTAGTACCTTAATACTCAATATTTCCAACTCAGACTTCCCAAAAACCATCAATTTACAATTTAATCAAAATATGTCAATTAATTTCTGAACCTCAGAAGATAAGGTCACATATTCAAGCCAAGCGAGTCACCTTTTCATAAAACATAATAGAAATAAATCATATACAAATTATGCGAAGGGGTGTTGGTAATACTGTGTGTACAACTTCATTGTGATACCTTATAATTGGCAAGTTAAAAACAGTTCATAGTATTTTAACAGTGTCTTTGCGTGTCTGCCATTCAACCATAGACTGCCTATGTCTCAGTTCAAATGATCAGCTACTAGACCATTAATTAATATATTACTTTTGATCCATATGTTGTTTCTGAGTGCTTAACCATGTTAGGTGTGATGGGTGCAAATCAAGTCTCGGAGCATAATTACAAAATATGAATCGAAAGCCAAGTTATAGCATATCCTTGCTACAAGACAAGTAGTCCCATTGGGCACGATTGTTACTATCATTACAGTCTCACTCCAGTCGCTAAGCCACATGGGTGAAACTAGATGCCAAATTTTAACTGCAGAGAATCTTCATGGTATAGAGGGCTAGGTGATGTCATTTAACAGCATTGTATTCAACCGACCTCAGTGAAGTTAGCGCATGAGAATACAATCTTTTCTGACAAATTGAACTCAAACAGATCAATATTTTATGTCTATAAAGCTACTTTGAATTCTTACCGCAGCCACAACACGATGGGATATAATTTGCATGATTCAAAATTGGCGGAAACCCGAGAGGCTTTACCCCAAAAATACACCTTGAGCCTCCTGACTTTCCTGAACTGGCGACCTAGGTGGTTACCACATGTCAAGCCCCACATACATTCTACTATCAATAATACAACAATTCTTACCACTACAAGGATTCAAGTTATTTGCCTCAGACTGTTTGGTTCTAATTTACTAATATATGCCTTCACCTGTGACATAAATGAAGGACATGAAAATATTTCAGTCAATACAAAAATCCTGTTCTGATCATTTGATGGGCCATCAAGTATTTTGTGTGCCACCAACTTCCCAGGCTTGGTGGCCCGAATGACCACCGACAAAATGAATTTAGTTCATGCTAAGACAAAGCAAAACACAGCTCATAATTTTTCTCATGCTTAGTCTGAAGTGGACACTCTTCGCCTCTCTCACGACATAGTAATCATCAACTCGATGATGGAAATAGGGATATATCCATCAATAAGGTTGTGCTAACAGACACCAGCAAGACAACATAATTGCTTGTTGATTAAAATCCCACTTATTTCACCACTGTGGGGTGTGTGTATGAACTTAGGTTGGGCTCAGGCTGTATGTCAGCAGTACAAACCGGCTGGAATCCTTGGGCTTTACGACAAGGTAACTCTAAAAACTAGAGATTAGAATAATAGGGATCTAAAGTAAAGACATCACAGATTTTGATCAAAAAGCATTTGATAACAATCAATCTTCACATTTTATCAGTACCATCTTTTAGATTATCACAAGCTGTCCCAGTCGTTAGGTGGTTAGCGACCAATCACCATAGTGGACAACATTTATGTACATGTCAGTAGGAGACTAGCTCTGTCTTTCAATCCATTCCAAACAGTCTACTTCTTTCGAAGTGTCATGACTCGGCAAATATAATTCCGGCATTCAATTACACAGAAGAGAAGATAAAAACAGAGAATAAGGGAGAGTTTAACACTTTCTGTGAACATTTCTGATCCGCTTTAATTGGGTTTCTCTAATCAATGCAAAAAGAGACGATATATACCTTAGATATGCATTCCGAATCATATGAAACTTTGAACCATTCAAGAACAAACTAACAAGTCACCCTGATACAAGCGGAAGATCCAAACAGCTGATTCAGTTTCTCAACAAACGTCATAACGTAACTAGCGAACATGTTTTGGGGAGGCTTATTTCTGGTATTCGACATAAAGCTATTTTATACATAACTGTTAAAGACCTTGAAGCTGTGGATGCATCGAGAATTCGACTTTCCTAAATCGTTTAAACCGATGAATCAACATCGCAATCTGATGTTGATAACTAGCCATATCAAGTTTGATACTAGATTCGAAAGGTTTTAATCGACGGCGCGCTGTTCCCTATATCAAGCCTTTTGAAACCAGGCCAAATTCGACCGCACCTCAAGGCTCTTTATGGTCACTCGGTCGGCTGGTTGTTAACAACATGTCCTCATCACGTAACATATGCGGTGAAATTTCTTCTGCGTTCTGAATCCACTCGTGATTACGTTGATGTCTTGAGGTCTATGAAAGTGATACCAACTGTAAATATAGCGGATATTGCCAACACTATTGAAAAGCTAGGTGGTCCCTGGAATGTTTAACCCATTTGAAGGAAGATGGGCAAGCCCCACCGAGCACAATGTTTAGAGTCAACCTTCCTTGCCTTAACCGACACATAACCACTGCATCCCATTCCTGTGAAACTGTTCTTCCCCTGACAGGTAATGCTGACAAGGTTCGACTGGTTCCATCAGGACAACTGTAGCGAGGACAAGGATATGTTAAGAAGAGCCAGCATAGTCCCAGAGCTCGCAGGCCATGTCAATACACAAGCGGCAGAACAGCTCCACCGAGACACATCTCGTGACATCAATTGGTTTAACAAAATGACTCCAGCTAACAACGTTCTCTTTCAGAATGACCTCACATTTGAAGAATTCTCAAATAAACAAGAAAGCAACAGTAAAGCAATTCAAGATGACTGATGTGAGGCTGAACACTTTAGGGCAATCTGTTAGGGTGCAACCGAATGCATCAACCCACGCACTGCAGTGTCCCTCCGACATTCTCACCAGCTTGCGCATCCTTCAGCGCCCCTTCTACCTTCGACCCAGCCTCTGCAGCCTTCAGAGCCTACCCTACCAACAGCACCCCTTCTACCTTCGATCCAGCCTTTTCATCCCGCAGCAGGACCAATTCACACTTTAGATCAGCCTCAAGGACGCTCTAGTGAAAAAGAAACTGTTGATGGTGTCACGTACACCAAGTTTGCAGTCTGTGGCGATGGGAACTGTTTTTTTTTTCGGTCTGTTGCAGAAGTTCGCCCAGGCTACAATCAAGATTAGCACGCAGAACATACGACTGCTGTGACAGAAACTATGAACGTCTTGACATTAATGCTCGTGATTTAACCGAAGTAGGTAATAATTGTTCTGTAGGTACTCCAGCTATCGTAGGTCAAGCAAATGTACTCGACGCAGCCATTCTTGTGGTTTATCATACTACAAGTTCTATTGAGCACCAGTTGTTCAAGAGTACAAGAAAGCTGGCACCAGCAAAATAATTTCCTGAAAAGCTTTCATGGTTTGGCCACACAAAAGTAGTAATGAGAAACAAGAGAAAGCAGACATCAGGCCCACATTCTAACACCTGACAAAAAAGGAAAATTATCAGCTTCTCTTCCCTGCCAACTTGTGAGGGTGTGCCACTCCATCTATGTTTGGCTGGTTGGGGAGGCACGCAAGAAATTAATGGTACCAACTTAACTGAGCAAGACTTTGTAACGCAACCATTCCTTATACCAGACAAATTACTTAATGATTCCATAAAGATATATATAGTAAAGGGGTATTTTGACAATGACGGTTGGCTACAGGTGCTAGAAGTGTTGAAGGTCAAGAGACAAGTAGCAGTGTGGATGTGCTTATGGTGTAACAAAGATAATTAAAATGTGCATGAATGACTAGGTCGCCGAGAAGCCGAACTTTCCTCTGCCTTGATTGCAAACCATATGTTTTCTAAATAGCTTGTACATACTAAATGTATGGTTGTATTATATGTATGTATAAATATTTTATACGGTTAAATATGTTACACTTAAAGTATAAATGTTGACGTACATCACAACAAATGTGATTTTACTGTATTGATTACTGTTATTCATTACTTGCGAACACCTTGCACCTCATTCTTCGCAATGTACAGAGAGCGTGACCCGTTCGCCTGAAGCGTGCGCTGCTCCCAGAGCGTGACGCACAAGCTCGTCTGGGGATTGGTAAGGCCCGTGTCCTCTCTCGTACGGTCAGACCGTACATCCTTAAATATTTGTACAAGCAAGGTACCTCACATCGCTCGAATGGGTCGTTCACAGCATTTCCCACGGGCGCTGTGCTCTCTACAATACAATTTTACGAAATAGTCTATTGCCGAACTTAAACTGATTCAGGCTTCCTGTCATTATGAGATGGAGGTTTTGTAAATACATATAAACTGGTTACGAACTAGATAACCAGTGTGTGAATTATGAACTTTCCCAACAGATAGCTCTGATGGTTCATGATGTCTCCTTGGTTGGATTCGTTCAGGAGTCGTGTAAGTCCCAATAATTGTATTCACCCTTGAAACTTGACAGGCGCTAGCATGACCTGAGCTGGGAGGGTGTGCGGTTGTTTCGTACACAAGCGTTTCGTACACAGGTCGTATCGTACACAGATGGTTGTTTCGTACATACAACTGGGAGTCGTTTCCTACACTGAATATGAGGTGTTTGAGATATGCTTGTTCTTGTTCTTATTACGTCGTGTTGTGTAATATCAGTGTCGTAGGTCATTTTTATGCATATCTCATGAGTTATCCAGATGTTACGTCTTACCTGGCGAGGACTGTGGACATTTCGAAATTTCCATCCGGACCAGCCTAACCCTAAAAACGTACGAGTCCAAGCAAAACGTGTGACAAAATGTAAGATTATATCACAAAATATATTACTACAGTTTTGTCTAATTGTTCTGTTTACTATATACGGCACATCATGAAACATTGTTATCGACATGGCCGACTATATAATATATATACGCTATGATATCGCTTATGTTTTCGATTCGCGCGGTAGCCATTGGACAAAAATTTTAAAATGTTACCATTCGATTCTGTGGGGGTTACTGTTGGACTCAGCCACGGATATGAAAATCTATGTTTTTTAAACTGTCCCTCGCATTGCATGGAGTTAAGCTTATAACCATTTTGCCATAGTTAAGTCAGATCATTCGGTTGCCATGCAATTAATGTGAAAACTAGAATTAAATTCAATTAATGACTTATACAATATATAGCATACATATATATTATATATATATATATAAATATATATATATGCAGGATATATGAGATTCATTAAAAGCAACCGGCATTTCAGTTGACCCCTAGTCAAGACGCAATTAATGTGAAAACTAGAATTAAATTCCATTAACGACTTATACAATGCAGCATTACAAATTCATAGTCCAGGAATATGAGATTCATTTAAAGCAACCCTTTCATAACTCGTCATTAACACACTATAGTAATAATAAAGTAGGATATTTATCAAAACAAACCTTTCAGATCTCTCATTTGGGTTCACCGTATAAAATTTAATCGATTCCAGTTAAAATAATAAATTTATTGAATACAAAATTCATAGCACAGTAATTTGAGCCTCACAAAAATGTAACCATCCAAAACGTACATCGTTGGTAATGTTATGCAGAAAGGAAAATAATGTGTGACTTATTTATACTTAACTATACACTGTCTCTGTCACATTTGCGGTAATGGGGAGGACACGCTTAATACCTTTGATACTCTCTTCTGGTTTCCTGACACGAGGCAAAAGTTAATGCGACCTGTTTTAAAACTCGCCTTACTTACCCAAAGCATGGATACTCCACAATGAATGGGGCTCTCGCCACTCCCTGAAAGTCCCATCACAATTCCAGCTTGTTGCTTTAGACAACAGTTCTAGAATATATTACAAGCAAGAGTAACCTGTACAAGATTACAGCAAACGTGACACATGGTGAGTTGCAAAGACGTTGAGCATATGATTACATAAGTGATTATATTGGCATAGCTTTTACGTTGATTTCTCTGTATCTCGGTTACCCCTGTTGCCACAGCCAACGATCGCACAGAAATTGACCATATTTGTCACTGTAGTGAAAAGCTCACTGCAGTAACCAGACTTGTTCGTATTATAAAATGACCCCTTTAATCAATGAAGAATGTGTGAAAAAATGCTGTGCATGTACGTAACAACCAATCTAGCGTGTATGAAACAACCGTAAGGAGTGTGTATGAAACAACCTGTATACGAAACTACCTGTAACCCCAAGGGAGTAGTATTGTCTTATTGAGGGATTACTTGGTGCTGAACCTGGAATTTATCATCATATATTTTGTTGTAATTAGAATAGTTCACTCACTCACAATAATAACCCACTCCGAACTTATTCCCTCCTTCGCCGAAATAAGGAAAACGGAGACTTAGTTGGGTGGGCTTTACAACTGTTTTTTGCAACTATGCATATAAAGTTAAGAATAACAGTACTAAGTTGTTATCACAATCTCTACTAGACTGTTATTGCGTTCATAGGTACAATGTCTGGTGGAGATATGCACAGAGGAAGAAACCTTGACTGCGGCTGATGAATTGGAGATTCTTGGTTTGGGACGCCATATGCTTCATAAGCTTCTACCCACACTAACAGCTAACAGGTCTGTGTGCATGCCTCAATCAGTGTTGATTTTCATCTATAGTTTCACAATGAACACTTAAAATTAATGACACAACAAAGCTCTTGAACAATAAATCTTCTAATAGAGCTATTCTGTAATTACAATGCTCTTTGTAAAACAATATAACCGTGTTGATGAGTAATGAATAAAGTGTCCCCTGACCTTGACCTCTCTGTGACTTGTTTGTTCACAGGTACAAGGTCAAGTATATCGTTTTGAAGGAAACATGTGCCACAGAACAGTCCTATCTAACACTAGACACTTTCATTGAACAACTCCAAAGTGGCCTAAGCACAACCCAGAAGGTTGGATACAGTTCCCCAGTCATCCGTTTCCTACAGAGTGTGAGTTTTTTGTCATGTAATGTGAAAACTGTGGTCCATCTTAACAGGTATACCTATGTGAAAAACCTGTTCTTGCATATACAGTACCCTATACCATTTAATTATAGCTTTTTATAGACTGCCATAATCACACATTGAACTTCTAAGCATAAACATAATTGTTGGCAGTTAGATTACTTAAAGCAAAAAACTAAAACGCATTGATAGAATGTTTATTAGATTCAATTCATCAAGGTATGAAAATGCCAAAACTTATCTGATTGTATAAATCTACTTACTATCGGATATTTAAGCTTTCATGGCCCAACCAAACTTCAAACACAATTAAGATTGTTATCAGTACACATTTTTAATGAAGATCGTTATCAGCACAAATTTGTATGACACATCCAGTTATGGGTTGATGCTCTGTTACGTATGCCTCCGTTTCTCTATTTGATATAGTGATTTTCTGTGTACATATGTAGTCAGCGCGGGTGGTAGATTTGGCACATAAGGTGCAGCAGGAGAGGATAGGGGTAGCTGAGGCAGCTAAAGCCCTCAGGAGCCTGCAGCTTATCCTCACTTCAGCTCTGACTACAGCCTCCAAAAACAGGTGTGTTATCTGTTTGCCTGTTACTGGTTAATCATGTTGGAAATAGTCGGCCGCAGTAGCTGTGGTGGTATTCAAATTGAGTGTCAAATGGTTTGAATTTTCCAAATGAGCGGTGGTGTTTGAGGTAGTTATGGCTGTGTCACTCGACCGTAATTGCACCCTCATCCAGTGCCTCCATCATATTGGACCTAAATCCTACCTGTTCCTAGCTAGGTTTGGTCAATCGGTTTTCAACATGAAAGCTGTCCCAACATCACTACTGTCGTCATTCATCACTGATGCAATATCACATTGTCATTGAAAGTGATGTAAAAACCCAGTGATTCCATTGCTTTCCTTTCTCATCATTCACAATCTTGATGGTTGAAAAAGTTTTATGGGTATATAAAACCCAAACTAAGTTTGTAGTCAGCGAGTTATTACACAAATCCATTGCTAGTCCTCGTTCATCCATAGTTTATTGAAATTCATTGAACTTCTGAATGGACAAAACATAGTTTATTTTGGTCATTGTTGATATATTTGTTTGTTTATTTATGGTGAAGGGAAGTGTTATAATTGCTAGTGATGGTTTGCAGACTTGGTATCCACATGGTGCTGTTAATAGACACAAGTAAGCCTGTCAAAGACAAGTGCTTTGTGCCACTTGACCTCATACTGGAGCAAAGAGAGAAAGGTTTCCATATGGAGACTGAGATTCTAGTCAAGGTGACTGTTTGTTACGTAGAAGGCAGTCCTATCAGTATGGCCTCTGTTGTTCAAACCCGAACGGAGAGAGACGCAGACAGCTACATCTTCTCTAAAGCTTACAACACTGGTTGCCATGACGTCAGTCTCAATGATACAGGGACAGACAGTCATTACGTCATCCAGAATAAATCACTAACAGAAAGAATCGGCTCATCAGATTCCAAACGTAAAGCTGATGATGATCACAGCGATATTGGTGGCAAGCGGAGACGATCCAGCTCAGCAACTGTGTCCGATGATGATGTTATTACCTCTGGTATCAGACAACAGATCAATGATAATGAACATCCTTTGGGCTTCCTCAAACCATCTTCTAAAAAACCTCCAAAGAATCAGAAGGAAGATTGTCCAGAAGATTGTGCCTCTGAGAAAAAATCAGAAGCATGTAATGAACCAGTCATAGAGGGTGAAGCTGTAGATTCATTCTGGGATGTGATTGACGAACCAGCTGGGGTAGAGGGTGGAAATGGGGAAGACAAATCGAATGATGGACAGTCCACACAGCAGATGAAACATCAGCCTGCGGAACCTAGTATCTCACCATCTTCAACTGGTAAAGCCTTGCGAGATCATAGCAGCCATGTCCAAGAAGAAAATATGACAAGTCTTACCGAGCCTTTAGAGGGAGTTGCAAGCCACGGACCAATCACGTCTGAGGTACATACTTCTGCAGCAGTTACAGCTGAAGGTGATGGTGATTTAGCTGGTCAGCAGCTGGTGGATGTTGACCAAGCAGCATGTCAAAGCTACAGCTTAAATAATGAAGATCTCGGTTTAGAATCGTCAGACACTGAGCCTTGCCAAGATAAAAGCTCCTTCACTGATTCTTCATCCTCGGAAGAAAAGAAAACCAGCAGCTTCAACGTGAAAAAAAAATTACCTACTAAACCTTACCCTACAAGGTCACAAGGTGTGAAACTAGAAAAAAATGCAACGTTTGAAAGGGCCAAGGATGTGACTGGTAAATTGGAGTGTTTTGACGTTATTGGCAAAGCGGTACGAAACAGACGTCATCTTCAGTTCAAGCAATACTTCTGCTATATGTGTGAAACTGGAGAGGAATTTGGAAGCTGTTCAGACCTATGTACACATATTCGCTCTCAGCATTTTAAATACGAAAGTGGTTGCTGGTATCTGTATTGCCTACACTGTACAAATCGCTATTCAACTAAGTCTAAACGGTTTCAGTCCCCGTGGGGAATTATGGATACTCTTACTAGTCATTTCACCCACATGGTTTCCATGCATGCTTTCGACATACCCCAGTATCTTGATAGATTCACCTGTGACAGGTGTATGTTCAACACTGCGATTCCAGAGTTCATTCACAAGCACCTCAAGCGATGTGACAACATGTCCCTTTCCGAGATCAAACTGGAACAAATTAAGTCGGAACCCATTTCTTCCTCCTCTGACGAGCAGGATACGTTCACCATGCCTCCAACAAACGCTCCCCATTCAGGGGATGAAGATGTTTTAACCAGCATCAGAACAGTAGAAGACCCGAATAATTTCACCTGGGATGAAAATTCAGATGATCCCCGGGTGTATTTGAGTTCAGAAAGAGTCACTAAAGAAACAATACCTCCTGTAAAAATCAAACTGACCAAGGATAAACAAAACACTACTAAGGACCAAGGGGATGAAAGTACATTAGGGTATCATGGGCAATCTCTTTCTCTGGGAATGGGTGACTCAGCAAACCAGCTGTTAGAGGGTGAAGATGAGATGCATTCAAACATTTCGTACGAATCTTCATCCGAAGCGTCCAATGATTCCAGCCAAACAACCACTCCTTCTAAACCGCAACAAACTGCAAAACTGCAACCTCTGCCAATCGTGTCTACTGACAAAAAGCCATCGAAGACCTCATTAGGATCGGTTCAGGGCTGTTTCCGGCAGTATTGGTGTTATCTGTGCTCAGACGAGCGAACGCACTACGAAACCCTGGAAGCTCTGGTGTTGCATTGTCGAGACAATCATCTGCGTCATCGTATCAACATCAAAACCACCCATGCTGCCCTCAAATGTCCGCGTTGTCGCTACACCACCTGTCTCCTCTCGACCAACCTCAAAACTAAAGAAGATCTTCTAGAAATGCTGGCTTTCCTCACAGACCACATGGTACTCGAACACAACTTCCACTGGGTGGGGTTCAGAGTGAGGCTTTACTGTCGCCAAATTGGGTGCAGTTTCATCGGCAGCACTCTGAAAGCCGTGATCGAACACGAGCGGAAAGAACATCTGGGGATGTCCAAAACAAGGGCGCAGCGTGTTCGCACTCTCACACTTCTCACTAATTACAAGTATGTCACCTCGAGCCATCTCAATACACTATATCAACTGTAGGTTATCATAATACGGCCGTACCAGTCTGGTGTTCAGCATAGCACTACTTACAAATATCAAGATATATCCTGGACAATGACTTATTAATGTCATTACAAAAGAGGTGTCAAAATGTTTTCTAAAACACAATTTTATCATTTAATTAGTGGTTTGAATAGATCTTTAATTCAAATCACCTGTTGGGAAGTCAATCATTCAACCATACAGAAAATGTATTACGGGAAGATTTATGTTGGCTGCTAAAATGGATGTTCTTTCATAAAATCACAGACATAAATCCAAAGGTAAGTATTTGCATTTTACATGTTATATCCGGCCTAATAACCACTTAGATATCTGGTAATATCTAAACTTGATGCGAGAATCTTTTTTTTTTTTTACATATGTTACAGATAGATTATGCTATTGCATTGTTTTTAAGAACATGCTGTTTGAGTCATGAGTAGAGCCTGTTGACAAGCCATAGCCATGTTTCCCGATGTTATCAGGTAGCTAGTTGGTAGTTGATAAATCTCCATGTTTGCCATTCATTGTTTATATGTTATATATGTCATGAATGTATAGTTTTGTGATCTACTTTATGGTGCCAGTAAAAAACATGTTCACTGTATATTATTAACGTAATTTATTAATCAGCATATATTTATGCTTAAATGTTCTACCTTAATGTACAAACCGTCAACTCGTGCTAATTAGTTATATTGCTGCAGTATGCATATTGCATCGGGTCATTTGCTTCTGTTAAGCACGTAGTAATTGTTGTTAAGGGCCAGTGTCTATGATGAGTTATGTTGAAAAACTTTTTTGTTTGGTTATGTATATTATTTTATTTTCATATTTGTATTTGTTGGTGCTTTTATTACGAGTTAAATTCATATTTTTGGATTATTGGAGGGTTAAATTGCAGTAAAGTTCCTCCTGATTATAATTCTGATCTGAAAAAATGGAGTCATTCAAAAATCTATTTATGATTCGATTCATTACATTATGTGACATAGACTGTAGATCTATTCTTTTTTTAGTGAAGTGATAAAGTTGAATGATTTGTTTAAACGTACTACCCAGTAGATTTGATATTAAGGATTTATAGTTTGTCGTTTATATTGGATGTATTGTTTCTATTTATATATGTTATTGATAAAGTTGCTCATAGGATTGCTTTCCGTGACATAAAATGGAATTTTTTCACAAAATGTTTCATATTACTTTCATGAGAGAAATGTATGATATTTTACATATCTTGCAATGTCAATTGATTTGTTAAATACAGTGAAACCCCCGAATTTATGAGTAATTTTAAACACAAATTCACCTTTAACACAATGATTCGTTGAACTTTTTTTTAATTATGTACCCCTATTGAGCAAAACCCTGCTTCTTTTGTGATATTGTATGGACCTCAAATGGTGGCATTATAACAGGGTTTACTGTGTACAGGACGCCAGTATGATTAATCTTACTAAAATAACATCATGCTTCAGATGTGAAGATATTTCTTGATTTCATAAAATGTAACAATGTGTGTTTTATAGAAATGTTTGTGTACTTTTCTTGTTTTTGCTACATATGTGAAGTGGTGTTTGTGTTAACTTCAATATAAAATCAAAGCGAGCAGGGTTCAAAACATATTTTCAATTTAGCAACTTGTTACATGTTTATCTTTGTGTCTCTGTAGCATTTCATGATGTTGGTCTCATCTTTACTTAAATAAACCAATAGTTATTGCCGATTGTATATTATTTGTTGATTAAAGTACACTTATTGATGCACTACAGGTTCTTTAGCACTGGGATCCTATCCGGGTTGTCACACAATTTGCCATGTAAAAATAAAAGTAACCATGCATTGTGATTGCTTGTCAGTCTTTGTCTCACATTTGGTCATTCAATATTTGGTCCGGCATTCCTAGGGCTTGCGTTCCCATGAGCCAGAATAGAACAGGTTCTACAAAATAAATGGCACAAGATCAAGGTGCTGTATTTATTCAGAACATGCAGCATTAAACCTTCCCACCTTAATGCATAAAAACATAATATACAAAAATAATATATAGCAGGTAAGGATAACAAACCAATTATAAACTTATAAAATATCACAGTAGATGCTTAATACAAACAGAAACAATTATTGCGTTTCAATCTCTATTACATCATAGCAAGGTCAGAGTTCAATTTGCATGTCATCAGTTTAAACCAACAATCGGCCTCAATTCTGTTGAGCAGCAGAAACAAACTTGACAAGTCATCCAACTAAGGATGAACCATGAGAAATCATCACAGGTCAGCCAATCCATTCTAGTCTCAACAGAACAAACCCAAAAAATATAACCTAGTTCATATCAAAATAACTTGAGAGAATAACAACCAATATAAGGTTAAGCACTATTAGATAATTTGGCTATTAGATCTATCAAGATATTAATCTTGCATGGATGTTAACGTAGCAAATGAAAGTCTCAAGCACAGTTTAAATTTTTTATGCAATATTGGTTAGAGTTTGTGAACATATCAGGGAGTAAGACCTTCCTTGTTCCTCACAGATGGATCTGCCCCGTGTTCAACTAGAAGATCCCACACAGGCTGCTTCTTTCTGCATGAATGCAGGGGTGTATTCCCTCGATTACTGGCTGCCTGGACATCAGCTCCTTTGCTCAATAACAACCTCACCACTTCAACATTTCCGGCATATGCAGCTTGGTGTAAAGGTGTCAATCCGGCAAAATCCTTGAGGTTCACATCCTCAGGTTTACCAACATCATCAAGTAAATAATTCACAGTATCTGATGTGTTATAGACAGTCATCATGACACAATGAATTGGATACCTGCCACGGTCGTCCGTAGCATAGATATCAGCACCATTTTCTACGAGAAGTTTGGCGGCTTCGAGGTAGTTATGACGGACTGTAGCATGCAAACAAGTCTCTCCATAATCCCCAGTACTCGTAATATCTGCTCCCTTATCCAGCATGAGTTTCAAGATTTTTAATCGGTTATTTGCTGCTGCGTAATAGAATGCATTGCCATTTGCTCGACTGCAAGACTCCATGACGCAGTCAGGCGAGTAATCCTCGTTGATGAGATTTGCAGCCTGGGGTCCTGCATCTTTTAGTATCTTTTCCACTTTGTGAACCTCGTTCCAACGTGTTGCTTTTCTAAGGGGAGTCGGAGTGTTTCCCATTTTGCTTTGTTGCTTTAATAAATTTCAGGAAATAACAATTGCATAGCTAGCAAGTACTGCATTCAATTGTCCATGGTTTCCATAAACTCATCTGGAAAACAGATCATTTATAGCAGTAAGTGTTCTATATTGCACTGATTTTTCTTTGAATAACATGAGGCATATAAAATCAATATCAGTGAACTCAAGGTGATGCTTTCATTGCTATGCATAATTGATTTAGAGTGACAGATAAATATAATAATAATTTCAATGTAAATTGATGAGATATCTTAATGACAAGCTAGGTTATGAGTTTCAGTGATAAAATCATTGCAATTCTTATCGTACCAAATCCCATCCATTAAATGTGCATTGCATCTTGATCCTAAAGAAAACAAACTGTAGTAAAAAAAAAAAATTCATGGACTATAGGCCTTTGTTAAGTTTGATTGCTTATTTTTGACGGGACGTGAATTATTACCCAAATATGGTATGCACAAGGCGCAACTAGACATCCGAAGCTGAAAACAGGCCAAGATTAATACCAGGAGATGATGGATTTGCACATGCTTTGAAACTTCGCCTCTGACAGCAACCCAGCTGTTTACTACTTTCATCCATGCTGTAAGCATATATGGGAAAGCAGATCATCCACCGTCAGAGGTGAGGTAACTTGCCTACTTGCCTGGTGGCCACTCATTTGCATATTTTTGTAAACAATGTTCAGATGCTGTTTTTAAGCTGTCATTAACTACATATTATTGATGATCCATTCTTTCAACTAGACAGAAATGAAAACAAATTGAAAATTGAACTTGGCACTGAAAAAAAATACATATTAATGTTTTGTTGTCTGACAATGAACAGGTCTGTAAGTTTTTCAGTTGTTGATGCATTAGCATGGGGGGGGGGGTTGTAGGGGTAGTGAGCATGGTGCAGCACCAACGACAACATGTTAATGGTAAGGAGCCTAAAATATATCTGTGACTGACACAGTACACATCAGACCTTGATTGGTAGATAGTATGATACTGATATAAAATTATACAACATAATTTTATAGGGCTGCAATAAGGAGCAAAACTTTCAGACAAATAGTGATAACCCCTGATTCAACATAGTCAAGAATCATTCATTGTGGACAATGTAAGCAGGTCAATTATGCTGACAGTCACTTAACATATCAGAATCCTTTGCAACACGAAGATAGTTGTCAAGGTTAATAAACACACACACACATATAATATATATATATATATATATATATATATATATATATATATATATATATATATATATATATATGTGTGTGTGTGTGTGTGTGTGTGTGTGTGTGTGTGTGTGTGTGTGTGTGTGTGTGTGTGTGTGTGTGTGTATTTATATATAGTAGCTTATATTCAGTATTCAACATCTTTTTCAATGAGCCCTATGGGAGTTTTGCTTATGTCATGCTATAATTTTCGGATATATAATTAGACCGTTTGTCTACTCCAGGTGAATCATTTCCAAATGGCAAAAAATCTTGTCAATTTATTGACCGCAACGAAGATGAGGGAAATCATGTGATGAAATTAATCACAGAACAAACATTGTCCCAGATCTCTGCTCGCCGTTGCCATGCCGATCTAGTGCGAGCAATTCTACATGGAAACTTACCGCTAGAAGGCTCGATGAGTGGAAGGAAAAACTCATCAATTTTTTTGTTGAGAACTCTTCGGCTTGGACAACTATGAGTGTCACATGATCACAACTCATCAGAAAACGTTGCAACGTTACAAATGCTGTTATATGGAAAGCAAAGTAATAATTAACGGCTTTTTGGACATTTGTCTGTTATTCAACTTTTACGGAAATTTCTCGCTGATATGATGAAGAATGATCACAATGGAAACCAGTAGTAGACTATCACTATCAGATGTTTTTACCATTTCAGACTTGGGAGTTTACGAATGGTCAAAGAAATATGCTGAGTCATGGTGATATTCTATTTTAGGTAAACCATGGAGTAATAAGAAAAACTCCTTATTAGACACATGTGTAAAAAGCGATTAGCTTGGTAAGGTTAGTTTAAAACTAAAGATAGATGGCAAACAGTTAGACCAAATACTTGACAGGTTAAATGCTTGCTCTTTATACCATTGAGAATATTACAGCTTCTGAAATCATCAAGCGTTTTATGGTCCACCTATTTCCTTTCGGCGATAGTTTAAATACCAAGATGACGTACCGGCATGTATATCAGTTCATATTTGTTTCTATATTGTTTCAGATGGTCAAGCTTAGAAGCATACATTCGGATGCAAGCTGATTTTTTTTTTTAATTTGTTACCTAATGCATCGAAAAGTTTGCATCCAAGCTAGGTCAAGCACAGTGAGACTTGTGGATTAACGCAATAAAAGGCTTGCCATTTCAGCCCGTTCAGGCAGGTGCCTGTGTTTTGTGGTTATGTGAATTCTCTTCCTGACATTCATAATATGGAGGAGATCGTACTATATGCTGGTGCCGGATCATTTGACATATTGTACATCCATGCAGTGATAGCATGAAGTAAAACCTGTTTCAAATGGGTAACTTGTTGACCACTTGTTGGATAATGGTCAACAGGTGAGAAGACCGCTGTGACTTGTGAATCAATGTTCACCTGGCTGTGAGTGTGATTCAAGTAAGTTGTATTAATATATAGGTCGCACGCTTCGGACTTACCGGTGATGATGTTTGAACCCATGTAACAATAATTGATATAGACTACTGTTGCTGGACTGCTGCGGTTTATCAACATGGGGCAACGAATGTCATCGCTTCGCAGAGCTCTTGCTCTTGGAGATGTTCATGGTCTTGAGAAAATTCTACAAGAGGCCGGCGAAGGCTCTGCTGACTTGATTAATGAAGACTACACTTCTGACTGTTTCTTTTGCTGTTTCCGAAACGTTCAGAGCCCATTACATACTGCAATGTCGTATCTTCACTCCCCTAACGACCATCCAAAAATGGTTGAGATTATCGTTAAGTATGGGGCGGATGTGAACGCCCATAACATGGACCACGGCCGAGCTCCCCTTCATCGTGCAGGCCTGCAGTGTAACATTTGGATGGCTCAACTGTTTATTGATCATGGTGGTGATATTCAGTCAGAAGACTATGAAGGCAATCGCCCATTACACCTTGCTAGCCAGTCAATCCCGGGCAGTCAATTGCAAAATGCACAGGTTGTTGACTTATATGCTAAGTTATCATCTGCCCAGGATATTAATGCGCAAAACAATAAAGGTAACACTGCACTGCACTTGGCTGCACGATCTGACTTTTCTGCTGCTGTTGCCTGCTTGTTAAAATATGGCGCCAAACCTGACATTGTGAATATTGATGGCAAACTTCCAATTCAAGTTGCTGGGAAATCATCCAGAAGTGTCCTCAGTGAACATGCAGCTTCAACAAATTGACTGACTATTAATGTGCCAAATTCATGTGTTTCCCAAGTAGGAGTCTGTATCTTCAAGTTTGGATGTTTGGATTGTAACCTATCTGCACATTTCATCTATTTTATCAAAACAAACATGGTTGAGTTTTTGTTTGAATATATGTGTTGTTAAGTTTCCCTATTGAATCATATATAGCAAATCAAGGATGCTAAGTTTGGTAACTACTCATTGCTATTTCTTGCTTGAAAAGCTTTGTTGAACTGGATAAAATAATGTAGGTATATAAACATGTAGTCATGTGAAATCTGCATATGTATATCATATGAATCATAACCAGCTGAAAAACATTGCATTTGTTCAATGATGTATCTCATTTATATATGAAAGATCAATTCAGGTTTAAATGAGGTTATGAAGTCCAGTTAGATAACTCCCAATCTTGCACTCAATCTTGAAGATAAATGAGGTTGAGCATGAAGCGAAACCAGACTGGCATTGCTTTAAGTGCAAGTGACCTGTTCTAGATATCTGGTGATGTTGATGTGCAATTGAAATGTCATCTTGAATAATTTGTATATACCATGTCATACCAGCTCATCTGAATGCTTACATAACTGTGTGAAGCAAGAGCTCTTAGATAATCCAAAGTTGATTTTGATTATTGCTTACTTAATATGCAAGCAAATGTGAGTCCATTTTTAAAATTTTACAACGTTAGCCTTGTTTTTTATATATTGTTTGGACGGAATTAATGCCTCTGGTGTGTAGATAATCAATGTGCCGGATAAGAAGGGTATTTTGACAACATTGTTTGGTGAGATTAGTGCCTCTGGTGTGTAGATAATCAATGTGCCGGATAAGAAAAGTCTTTTGACTACACATCGCCTATAACAACATTTATTTGCAATTTAAAGAGTTATATTGCATATCAAATATTTCCTCTATCAATTTTGTCAAAGATTGACACAATAAATCACTTTATTTCCGCGTGGTAACTAACTCTCTCTCCCTCTCTCACACACTCAATTTCTCTTCATCCCCACACCTGCCACCTAAAGAGGCTGTTCAGCTACATATCGGGCACTCGGGGACCATTTTGATAATACATTACTACATTCAACGCAGACACAAATAATGCCATCTTTTAATTTCTGCCACAAATTTTAAATGATTGAAAATCATGCTGATAAATTTTCAACATTATTATTATTATTTAAATTGAAATATTCATGTACTGTAGAAATGTTTTATTTAGTTGTGTCGTTCTGTTGATAACGATTCTTCCCTAAAACTATGAAGCAGTTTGTTAGCTGTGAATTATTACGCTCTGTATAACTGCCTCACTATTGACGAGTATACTTCCGCTTAGGTTACGTAGTGTAGATTTGATCAAATCTTCCCTTTAATGTTGTTGGCATCATTGCGCAAAAATTAAACCGAAAAGCAGGATGAGTAATTTCCAACAACATTATTGATGACAGCCGAAATGAGGATCTATTTTCAGAGACCGCAGCGCCGCGTAGCGATTGAAAGTCTGAAAACTTTAAACCTTTGGTTTACAAGGTGCGGTTGCCAAGCAGCATGCTAGGCAACCTCGTTACTAATAGGGGCTGTACAGTCTCTTCAAGATTTGCCTCAACAAACCCTGATTTGTAAATTTGTTCTTTGTGCAACAAATCGTCGTCGCAAAATATGCGGGTTAATCATTGGTATGAACCTTGCAAATCTGTCAAAACACTTCTGTCGTAGCTATACGCCAAGCCTTCGTAATAACAGCGGTTTTGCTGTGGTGATTTTCCATCGTCTTATTTTAAAGGCCGTGACGAATTGCCCGCGGGCTTCCTCCTTTATTTGCACGATCGCAGCGTTTGTTTAGGGGCGGGGGGTCAATTAAATAAAGAGATCAAATAAAGCATGCTCGATTTGGTGATATGTTTGACGTCTCCTTGCCTACCTTGGTTTTCTTATGTACTGGTTAATGGACATCGTCCACCCTGTGGGTTCGGGGGTAGAAAAAGCCCACTGTATCTTGCTGTTTGTCGTAAGAGGCGATCTGTTGGCCGTGGGTTGTGACTGGTGTCGGTGGACAATGGGATCCAAGTGGTTGAGTGGAGCGGTCCCTTTGAGGGCCATATCTGCAACACACTACTCTGGCCCGGATTTAGCCTAGACGAGAGGCTGGAATGGCCATTTTTATCTTTTCCATCTCCATTTCTATTTATCCTAGAAAGCGGCTGCATAATCAGGTCGATCTTATCCAACACATAACCCATGAATGTTGATGTGCTCTTAAACCCTATACTTACCTTACCTTAATGGACATCGATGAATTGCAACGAGGTTAATAATTATGGCTTCCACATACACTGATGCTACATCTGCGAGTTATATTGCTACACCCAATAGTCGATTTGACGGCGAAACTATGACATTAGATTTAGGCTTCGTTAAACACCCGTTACACAAAAATATTTCTTTACGACATTAGATAAGTCAGAACTCGTTGGTATTTATATATGAATCCATGTAATCAGAAACAAAACATTTTTCTTCCGTTTTCTATAGAGACGGCGATTATTTCACTCCTGGTATTAGGCAATCTAGGTTCCAGAAAACATCGCTATCATCTGATTATTGCATTTGATCAGTCATAGTCTTATTTTAGCTTATTTCAGTTGAAGAAAGCCACATGAACATATCGACTACCTAATATTACCTGTAAGAATGTTGTATGTGAATTATTTGGCAAATGATTCGATGCAAATAATGTGTTCGTGAGAACCAGTTTCTGACTCTATTACATGTGTATCAAGGTAAGCCATGAAAATGTACCCCTACATAAACAGAATCGTCACAAGCTCCGCGGACTTAGACCTTCAGGAACTGTAACGGGTTCATTGCTTCCCAAACTTACTAACAACCGACGATGTTTACCAATGCACTGATCTGTATTGACCACAATGTTCACTACAGGAGGCGACATTTATGCTCAAAGCAAACATTCCCCTTAAGAAATGATCGATCTTCTGAACAGCCACATGATTGGCATGTACCTTTAAGCAGCAAATATACACCAGCAAAACTAGGACATTCGAGAGCCACGAGTTATCGAAGGTTTCAAATACATTTTATCAGGATTGTTTTCCACATGATAGTGTGTTTGTGGTGGATGATTTGTGGCATTATCATCACGTTATTAGTGGATGCGTTTGAGACTTATATGTTGGAAAAATGTGTGGAACAACGTCGTCTTTGAGAAAAGCTATTCGCGCTGGTGATACAGAGAGAGTCAAACAAATACTAGAGGAAGCCGGGCCGTCAGCAAGTGATCTTATCAATGAGGATCAATCGTTTGATTGTCTACTGGATTGGTGTGCGCGAAGTACGCAGCACCCTCTTCTCACAGCCTTGTATTACCCTCATGAAAAACAGGACATCATAACGTTACTTGTCGTCCACGGAGCAGACGTGACTGTGACTGGATCAAGGTCAAGGACGCCGCTTCATATTGCCGCGCGTGCAGACAACCACGTGCTTGCGCGTCTGTTCATAGAAAACGGAGCCGATTTCTACGCTCAAGATGATGATGGACAAATTGCACTCCATTTTGCTGTTGGTGGGCTAAAGCACAAGATGTCGTCCCGTCGTGGAAATGTCATGAGGTATTTTTTGGACGACCTCGGTTTTAAGGAACAGATTATGGTTGAAGACGACGGAGGTAACACTCCATTGCATGTAGCGGTTAAATCGGAAAATATTGATTCTGTTAAATATTTAATGAGCCAAGGTGCCAATCCTCTCAGAGAAAATGCGAACAATCAAAGCCCTTTCTCACTTGCTAGTGACAGTCGTAAACTGCAATCTCTCCTTAACAGCTAATGTCAAGTGATATTGAGTAAGAATAAATACCGGTTTTTTTAACTAAGCGCACGAGCCATTTTAGTTGAATACAACATACAAGGTCCACACAATATAGATAGAGTTTTTACCTTGCTGATCTTTGTCACTGTACCCGTTCACCTGACAAACACGATGGACTATTCATCGTCATAAAGTTGATCACGGACAACGATAATATCCATGCTATACTAGCTTGTCTTATCTTTCTCATAGCTTGGATTTGTGAGCACGCTTGTTTTTATCGTATCGGTATCGTATTGGTGACTTAATTATGTTGGCTTACTTCAGACAAAGGCTGAATGGACCGTGGTATACTCTATAACTGCTAAATGTCATGTCATTGTGTTAGCGTTCAATAATCATAACTACCGAGCAACATAAAGTAATATGATTTGGGTATAGCAGGTAAAAAAACATAGCTAAGTATATACTTGCTATTTGATATATGTTCCTCAATTGAAACAATTCGTCTCGTTTAAGGGAAACCGTATATTTGATTGACGTCCTTTCGATGTTTTTGGTTTACAGTTTAACGTTACGTAATCGTAACGCAATGTAGTTGTCACCTGCACAACGTTGTGTATCCCCAACAGATTGGATATATATGTATATCACCGTTCGACCGGGGCTATTGTCACCTGTGACTCGTTGCGTTTTATTTGGGATTATGTAATATAAGTATATATAAGTAGATCACTGGTACTTTGGTGTTTATGATACAACTATACAGCATGCCTTACTTAATCCGTACTGCTTACAAAGCTAACGTCGATCACCCTCAGTCAAATGAATTAAGGAGATGAGAAATATTTTTGGCAAACAGCACGCTAGGAAAGCGGCCAAAATAAGGCTTAAGCAGAGTAAGGAAGTATGATCTTTAAGTCAATGATCACTCCAAATACTCCATCAGTATTTTGGCTAGTATATCAAACTTCGACTGCAAAGTCGTTTAACAATAATGTTATAAACATGGGAAATCATAGTTCTGAATTGCGACAAGCTTTGCAAGAAAACCGCCCATTATTGGCGAAGAAAATACTGCTAAAAGCTGGGCCAGATTCTGGTAGGCTTATCGATGGGGAATTGACATCAAACACGCAAAGCTGCTGCTTTAGAAACGATCACTCATTTCTCCATTCGGCCGTGCACCATAAAAACGCCGCCATCTTTGTACCGTTGTTTTTAGATTTCGGTGCAGATATTCACATCCCAGGAGTGCTTGGTCGAACACCTTTGCATAGAGCCACGATGAGAAACGATGTTGGACTTTCTAAGTTGTTGCTGTCCAGAGGTGCGGATATCTACCTACGAGATAATAGTGGAATGACACCATTGCACTGCGCTGCTCATTCGTTGTTCGCGAAACGTGCAGCTGATGTCTCAATGCTTGAATTGCTGCTCGAATATAGCGACCCTGATGACGTCCATCTTGTGGATAATTACGGTGAGACCCCCGTCCACAAAGCCACCCGAACCGGCTTCTGGGGGGCCGTAGATTTTATGATGCAACATGGAGGGGATATGTACCGCGAGAACAGCGACGGTCAGACCCCAGTCGATGTAGCAGTGACATGGCTGAAGGATTATTTGATGGATCCTGAGAGAGGAACACCAGAAATTCATCTTGAGACCATCGGCGATGAAGACGAGTATTAAAAACCACAACTAATTCCTTACCCCTTGGCCATTGGGCCATTGGTCATTGGTCTGTGTTTCGAATTATTTCTGGTTGTCATACTCGATAATGATTTAAAGACAATGTGATCAAGAAATATATACATTCCTATCGAGTGAATTCCTCCCTTTACACTGGCTAACAATTTCCTTTAAATGTCAAATCGCACATGCTGCGTTCCTTGATACACCTCGATTTGTGAGAGACTTCACATAATGTACACTCTTCGAAAACTGCCTTTCTTCCATATCAGTTAACGCAGATCAGAAGAGGAAACAATTAGTGATGCATTCATACTTTCAATGGATTCGACATCCAGCTTTAAATTATTGACCTCGTACTCCCGTGTATATTCAAAATTCAATGACAATTGATAACTTTTGTTTTGTTGGCATTTTGGTATACGAATGGATCGGTTTTATGGTTTATTTAAACATTCAAGTAGATAAATTGGGCGGTCACAGGAAGACATAGCCAAACATTCATCGCCTCTTACGGCATCCACACCGTTTACCGCTCTCGATCTTTCATGATCGCACTGGATATGGTGAAATCAGACCGTCAACAACCGTCAGGGGCGCGGGACATGTAAGAAGTCTTGAGTACAACCGGACAAGTTGATTACTTCGTTGATCGCGAGTCTAGATAGAGTGAACACCTATGCACCGGGCGTGCTTAGGTTAATGTTTTCTTCAGCTGAGTGTGTCCTACAAAATGGCCTATAACTTAACAGACGTAACAGCGCTGATGTTCACACCATTCTGGCGTGGAAATGGCCTTTTACTCCTTCTTCCTGAGACTTTGTCGACCAATGTGTGACAAACTCCTCAACATAAACAACACTCCAATGTGCTTTTGTTGAATTTATGACAGCGCCAAATGTCCTCTTAGCGTAGCTTTATGCTCTTTGACTGCTTGTAACAGTTCACATCCGTTATGATCATGATCAGCCTCATATACCCTTTTGATGGATTCATATCATAATGCTCTATACGACTTAGTCATAATGTTCATATTCTCAAATAGTCACACGAAAATCCGAACAATTGGCCAAAATGACACCTGTGATAAATATCGGACCAAAAGTATTCAAGTTTACTGCTATGGATCAATAATTTCACAGTAATTTCCAGTATTTTACCAGTTTTCCACAACACAATGATTTGCACATGACGCGACCAGCAGATTCACATAAAACCAAGTTAATAAAATTTGAACCGCATTGGAGCTTCGCATCGCAACATTTTACATTTTCAGCTGCAGCGTAATGAAATACCCCTCGTGATGGAAGCGTAATGTTGCCTTGTAACTCATAACAATATCAGCGACTTCTATTTATTTTCAGAAGATAATTTGTAGCATTAAATTGTTAAAGAGTATTAAAAATGCACGCCAATTTCGGTTGACTTTGAGGGGTGCATCGGGCTGATGAGTCATCTATTATCAATCCGACCCACGACGACTTGCATCACGCCGTGTCTAGGTATTGAGTCACAAGGTCCGAACCGCCGCTCACAGATATCGATGTCCTCGAACCCAGCACAGCTTCACTGAAAACAAACCACAGGACCTGTGGCATAGTACCTATATGGCTGTCGCTTCGCACTAACGCATTATACATTATTGCACAGACTAAGGCGCGACGGAATATGCGTGCGTGTGTATTCGGTGCGGTTTGGTAATCTTGGCGTACACAAATATTGTTGAGCTGCGGCTAGGCGTTGTATAAACAGATCGGCGATCAAAGTGCTCGATCGAAATTGGGCAACCGGGGTGGGAGAATGTGAGGGGTCAGTCTGTCCACCTGTTAAACCTCGTGTCACAAGTTTTGAACCGTTGAAATAACGTATATGCCAAGGTGCATTTCATCTTAGTTAAAACTCAACACCTATATCTATATGAAAATATATGATATATTCGACAATCGCTTATAAAACAATTCAAGAGGTAAATCGGGGCAAATTGCTCTATGCAAGGACGGTGTTTACTACCAACGAGCATTTTCAGTTTTAAAAATAGCTTGTGAAAGATCAGAGCAGTGATAACCCCACCCCCTCCCCCAACACACACACACGCTTTGTCTTTGGTTTGACATAACAGCTCAACCCGATTACATTTCAGGGCGATTTGAGCCTGAACCACGTGTCAAAGCCACGATGTTTGATCTCAAAATCGACCTGCTTCACCAGTTGACGACAATCTTATAATCTATTGATCCAGGGGGTTGGTGCAATGCTTGCTAACTGGGTCGGTACATATTGTGGCGTTCTAGCGCTTCCGGGCCGACTAAGATCCTCCCAGTTACCGTAAGTTAACGCGTGAAAAAAGAAATGATCGGATTCATATCGTCTTGTGCCGAATACAAGTAAAATGATAAAAATCGCAAATCTATGGAGGTGTTTAACATTTATCCCCCTTTTTTTAACACCTGGGTCTGCTCGCTAATTATTTTTGTAACTTCTGAATCATATACACCGATGAGTCATCAATTCCGTGTGACGGATCCAGTCGACCAGTCTGCTGCCGACGCCACCTGGCGAACAGTCATGCATGTCAGTCTGACTTTTCCGCGTGTGTGGTGGTGGGGGGGGGGGGGGCGCTTTTGTGTTCAGGCTGATCGATGTACTTGCTTTGAAACGAATGCACAACGAATTCATGCGCTTTTCATCGGACAGTTCACATGACAGCATATTAACTGATTAAATGACAGACGCAGTATTCCACAGATGTAAGTGGGTCGACTTTACAACATATCATTCCACGTAAAAAGATCACTCATAAAATTCTGTCCGTGTTATAGGATTTATCAGCTGCAACATTTCCATCTTCAAGTTTATATTTTTTTTGTCAAGGAGAAATGAATGTGCATCAAATTCTTCTGAAGCCACTGTTGTAAGCCCACCCACTCCCTGACCAGCGAGCCCGTGACATGTTGTAAGCCCTACCACTCCCTGACCAGCGAGCCCGTGACATGTTGTAAGCCCTACCACTCCCTGACCAGCGAGCCCGTGACATGCTGTAAGCCCACCCACTCCCTGACCAGCGAGCCCCTGACATGTTGTAAACCCACCCACTCCCTGACCAGCGAGCCCCTGACATGTTGTAAGCCCACCCACTCCCTGACCAGCGAGCCCCTGACATGTTCTGTCAATAAGTTCCTTTGATGTTGTTTCATTGATAGTTGAGTTGGCCTGGCAAAACATTGTGTGAATTTATCAACGGTTGATGCTTCAATGTGATAGATATGTTCTTGTTGTGTAGGATTATATACCCCTTATATGCGATTAAATTATCATCGAAATCACCCAGTTATCGATGTCAATAATAATATCCCAATAATAATATCGCATTATTCTCACTCATTCCCACAATACTTTTCGAGCACACACACGCAAACGCCTTTAAAGTTTAAACTGAAAAATATATTCCCACGGAGTACATATATATATATTTTTATTTATGACACAACAACAGAAGCATTAAAACCGGGTGTATCTATGTTGTTACCGATCAAATGAGATTTTAAACTTGCTTGTATTTGTTCATTATGAGTATTCCAAAATCGAAGTCATATTCATGTGATGTTGCCAGTACAAGAAAAATAAATGGAAGATATAATGATGAAAGAAATACTTGAATAAGGATGAAGATTAAGAGTATATAGCACTTCAATGCGCTCACAATAACGGGTGTAAAATAAATGCACTTGTCAAAGTAAATTGCTTCAACTGGATACCCATAATATGACGATTAAGGGTGTGTCAAAATATTCTCTTAGAGCTACCCAGTGCACTTAACATACCATCTGTCGAAGGTAGTCCTCGGGATCTGAGCGAAATGTGAGGGGGGGGGGGGCACTTAATCAATTACTGAATAGTATCTGACATTAACTAAACCATGCAGCTGCTATGAAAACTGGAAAGAATAACTGGAAAGCTAAGAAATACTTCCTTGCAGGACAGAACAGAGGGATAAAGTGTGGAATCTTACATATACCGATGATTATGAAATGAAAATGTTTCGATTTTATTTATTTATAAGTTAGTTGAAGAGACACCCTTCAATAATGGTCACCTCCAATTTGCGTTTCTATATATTTAACTTATACGTACATTATGAATGTACTTTATTGAGCTGTAAGTGTCCCTCCTCGGCATTCCTCTGATAAACCAACCCGATGTAGTTGTGCAACGGTACGCTTTGTGTATAGAGTGCCCCCTCCACATTCATCGCCACCTCCATGCATTCTCCAAAGTATTCTTGTAGCTATCCCATATAAGGTAATAATCGTCTTTTAGTGAGTAGTTCGGCTGATGACAAAGGTGTGAAGCAGGATTGGTGATGATGAAAGGCCTGATATTACTATAACAAAAGATTTCCTGGTTCCGGAGGGGTGGAGGAGATAGGGTTGGCATCTATATTAACAGATTAAGGCTCTTGTAAGTTCAAACGGGCAACGGACATCGTAAGGTAACACAATAATTCACATATCCACATCCTTACATTAGTATGCTCTTCAGTCTTAAAGCTCGAACCTGCACATGGAAGTCATGACTGTCCGCGGATGACTTCGGACAAACACATCTTCTCTGTATTTCAATTCATACTAAAATGATTCGTGTGCTAAAACAATAGATGGGCGTGAATGTCTGCTTACCGATCGCGGAGCAGATGAATGAGTTTAGTTTAGTAAACCGACCTGTCCTTGTGTAAATGTTCCACGTGCATTTCTTACAGGTCACTCAGTGCAGCACGTATGATTCTGCTTTAAATAGAGGAGAGTTACGTTGGAATGCATTTCTATTGTATTGTACCCTGGTAGCCTAGAACGTCACGAGCGCGCTCAATGAACATTATGTAATATTATAGTAACAAGGAAAAGGCCAGACGAGCCACTCGTTGTGGGGGGTCAGTGGTGGTGGTGGGAGGGGGCGGGGAGAGATAGTAGAAGATATAATCTTTGTTGGGGGATAAGCTAAATTGTGATTTAGCCACTCAGGAGAATGTGCCGGTGATTGGTCAAGCTTTCATTACTATGACCCAGCTGACGATTCGGACCGGACGATGAAGCCCCCTACGATGGCGATGTCATGAATGATGACGTCAACCTCGGAATTCAAGACGGAGAAGACAGCCGTTTGTTTTGTATTTTAAAATAAACAAAACCAAGATTTGTGAAATTTGCCAGATATTCATGAAATCATCATTTAGATCATTCATTTAGAAAAAAGGTTAAATGTATATACTTATACACATGCACTGACCCGAAAAATATACAAAGGTGTCTTTATACGGAGCGACAAAAGGTGTGTGGTGGGGGTAGGGGTTGGGGGCGCGGGGAGGGGGGCGTTAACCGATGGTCCGCCAACCCTTTATATCCCACGAGTACTCGAAGAACATCAAACATCTCTTGTCATCGCTTGTACCAGGTCAACTGGTACACATTAAAATATGAACCCAACACAATACAAAATGACGAATTAATAGTTTATTATTGGTGATGTCTCCATATGAAATAATGCATGCCTTGAAAAGTATTATTCAAACACCCTTGCCTATCAATTATACACAGTGCTAATATATCTGCATTTACAAAATATGCATAGCATCTTTGCAACTCATTGAAACCCAAAATAGATAGCAATAGTAAATAGTGTATATGCTTTGTTTGGGTTGCAGAAAAAACACCCATTTGCCTGTTGACATTGCACATTAGTATTCCACAGAGAAACTGAAAAGTGACATTGAATTATTATGCCACATAGAAGAACATACTGCCAACATTCATGTGATTGTCAGGATGTCATATGCTAGAAAAATAACAGAAATGGAATAATATTCAGGAATAATATGACTGATAAAAATTGGCAAAAAATATCTGACTCCATTAAGCTTATCATATGGTATGTTAGCATAAGTGGAAAAGTTTAATAAAAATATAACTAAATCTAAAATATAAACCTCTTTAAATAGTTGGAATCATGAATACTGTCCATGTTAGGTGGCGTGTATATCAAACACCACAAACAGATGAAAACCAAGATCAAAGTTAAAGAGCAAAACATATAGTATGCTGCCAAAGAGGACATACTACAGCCATATTGCCCCAGTGAGAAAAATATGTACAATGTAAGCAGCCATTTGTTTCAGCAAAATACCGCAAGCAATACTGCCAAACCAAATTGGTCCACTTCACTTGGTGAATATTAAACTGTGTAAATAAACACAGAGACAAAAACAGACATTACAATGGGGTTATTACTTGAGCTCATAAACAAATGCTATTTCTCAATGACTTTTATGTATATCTATATATATCTATGTGAATCTCGGAAAATATTGTAGAATTATTTTTCATTTGTGATACAAGGTCACAAATGTCTGTGAAGTTGAGTCCACGATAACTCGAATTACATGCTGGACACAGGTATTTCATATTAAGATACATCATATAATTGAATTGAAATGTATCAGCATTTTAGTGAATTATTTAGCTTGTTGCAGATTTTTACTTGGTTTTCTTCTTGAAGTGCCTTTGACACACAATATCTCCCATCTCTAATGTCTGGAAGCAAAGAAGTGATCCAATTAATAAATCATGAATGGTGTTGAGCAAGAAATACACTCGCATGCATTGTCTCATGGTCTGCATATAGAAATACAACTAATACTACATGCATCTAATGAGAAACAGATTGATCCATCTTATTGATCACAACAAACTCATTATAAGTGTCATTATCAGGTCAAACTCGTAGCCAATGTGCTTAACCTGTATATATATATATATATATATATATATATATATATATATATATATATATATATATATATATATATATATATATATATATATATATATATATATATATACCATACTCCCATAAGTCTGACACAATGGCCTATAAATAACCTTAGCCAGCTTTTTAAATAATGCCTACATCGTCTATATTGGTAAAGCTTTTGCAATGTTTTGGTAATAACAGTGTCATACACATCAGTGAGTTCATTGTCTCAAATAGTTTTACGTAGATATCAAGGCTGGGCTTACCATTATAAGTTCATTGTCTTTGATTTCACGGGTGACCTTGTGTGCTTTACCCTTGCCTTCCACGACTGGCTCAATGGTTTGTACAAGTTTTCCTTCCTCAATCGTGGGAACCACCTGCGACAAGATCCAGCATAAAATTTAATTTACATCATTGACAATGTAAACAATTTCTGTTGGAGCAGGGCATGTGGACTGGAGATCACAAATTGGACTGGAGAACCGAAAAAGATCTGGTGAACACAGATAGGACTGGTGCCCCTTCATTCTGCTGTTGATCAGTGAATGGAACGGGGATACCGGAATGGAAGAGAAGTTCAAATACCCACTAATGATATCACAACCGGGAAGTGAGGGCAATCGATGAGGATGTTGTTTGTGATGTCAGATCAATGTCACTTATGTTCTGGTGTCTACTTGACATAAACCCCATACAGCACCCCCGGGGGGGGGGGGGGGGGGGGCACTTGGCCTTATTCTGGATAGGGGTGTGCCGCGGGACCTCGAAAACCCGTACCCGTCGTACAAGGTCAAAATGGCCAAAAGCATACCCCGTCGTAAAAGGTATTATGCGAATGTATAACCCCTCGTACAGATTGAAGCTCAAAAACATACCCCGTCGTACAAGTATGAGGCCAAAAAACCCGTCGTACAAGTCAAGAGGCCGAAAAAACATACCCCGTCGCGCGGCACATATGTACTACCTCTATACCATTAAGTGCCCCCCCCCCCCCCCCCCGGGACAGCACCATATATTTTCGAACACAACCTCAACTTCACCACAGCTAGTAAATTCGGAAAGCCTTTACATCAACACATTCATTTGATGGAGACACAATTTGAGCAAGTGTCAACGACTTTATATTCCAGAATTCTAACAGACGGAGAAGACAGCATAAAAACCGCATGTAAACCCCGGGATGTAAACCAATCGTGTCAAAGTTCGCCATAGCATGCTGCAGAGGATACCGACTTGACCCAGTTTTCATGGGATGGAATCCCGACTGCTATCTACTTTAACCAAGTATCGCGAATGTGGCGGGGAGGAATTTCGAACCCGCATTCCGGGCCGTTTATTGAAAGTGCATGCGAACCAAAAATAAAGCCACAAGTCACTAACATGAATCACAAATAGTCAGCCGTGGATGCGTAACCGCGTCGTAGTGAGGAGAGACTTTTACATGCTATTTTTGTTTATATCGCGACCTTCGACCTAAATAATTCTCAGCTATTGAATTGAAGTAGCTTGGTCGATTTACTCCTTGTTGGGCTGGTGTTGAATCAATAGGAGAACTAAGTGCTTCCATAAATTATCGTTGAATACACCGGCACACACACGCATGCGGAAATATCCATTCATCTTGCCTCGCTTGTGTTCCTCTCCAAACTAGTGTCCGGCATGCAACACAAGCGCGAGTTACGCATAGCAAATAGGTGTAATTACCACGCATAAGCGAGTCCCCATGCATTAAATAATGATCAGTGTTACTGCTATGGCCAGACTCGTCTGCTTTTAGACCCAACCAGTGACGCAAGCGGCTATTGTCTCATTTCCCGCCATGTGACCGCGGCACGCAATGCAACATATATCGTATATATATATACATACAGCAATGTCACACTGTAATGTGATACAATTAATCTACACTCCACATATGGCGACAGTCGCATATGACTCTTTTGCGGCTATTGTATCAACTGAAGACACGGATGTTTCGACTAAAGCTAATCCGCCTGTACCACGAACGACCTCACTTCCACAGTACATCGCAATTGTTTCTGTCAGCCTCGTTTTGCATGTGCCTACCAAGTTACATGCCATTAAGTTATATTACATGGCGTTTCAACAACACTCAATTCATGGAGTAAAAACACAATCGATTTACATATTTCTCAACGAGAATAATGCACCCAGGACCCTAAACAGCTAGAACCACAATAGAGTGACATTGTTATTAGCTCAATCTTCCATAGTGGATACATAAAAGTAACTTCAGAACCATAG